>JAYESA010000001.1:88012414-88612414 GCA_036927795.1 Iris macrosiphon
CAAGGTCTGAGGTAAGGCTAGCTTGTAAGCAATTTCTCCTATGCGTTCCAACACATCGAAGGGTCCGATGTACCTCAGACTCAGTTTTCCTCTTCCTCCAAATCTGATAGTACCTCGGGTAGGTGAGATCTTCAAAAACACATGCTCTCCCACTTGGAACTCTAGAGGTCGTCGATGTACGTGTGCCCAGTGCTTCTGTCTATCTTGTGCAGCTCGCATGTGTCCTTGGATCTTCTTTACTTTCTCCACCGTACGAACGACCAATTCTGGTCCCAAGATCTGTCTTTCGCCAACATTGCTCTAACATACAGGGGAACGATATTTCCTGCCATACAATGCTTCAAAGGGAGCCATTTGGATGCTCATTTGATAGCTATTGTTGTAGGAAAATTCTACCAGGTGTAAATGATCTTGCCATGATCCGCTGAAATCAAGCATGCAGGCTCTCAGCATTTCTTCTAGTGTCTGGATGGTGCGCTCTGATTGGCCATCTGTCTGCGGGTGGTACGAGGTACTGAACTTGAGGCAGGTACCAAGACTTTCTTGCATACTTCGCCAAAAGTAAGATATAAACCTCGTATCTCTGTCAGATACTATGCTGACTGGTACTCCGTGCAAACGCACGATCTCCTTCATATACATGTCCGCCAAAACTTCTGTAGATTGCCCGACTCTAAAAGGTAAGAAATGAGCAGCCTTGGTGAGTCTATCTATGATCACCCATATAGCATTACGACCACTGGGACTTCTTGGGAAGCCCGTAACAAAGTCCATCGTAATGTGTTCTCATTTCCACTCGGGTATTGGGAGGGGTTGAAGTAGACCTGCTGATCTCTGATGTTCAGTCTTGACTTGCTGACACACCAGGCACTTTGCCACAAAGTGTGCTATTTCTCTCTTCATTCCATGCCACCACTAGTATTGTCGCAGATCTCTGTACATCTTCGTGCCACCTGGATGTATAAAGTATATTGAGCTATGAGCTTCTGACATTAGCTCCTCACAAAGTTCTCTATTTGGAACATAAAGACGATCTCCACATCTTAGAGTCACATCCTCGTGTATGCGATATCCTGTCTGGATTCCAGCTTATGTTCTTTGTCGAAGTCTCTGAAATCTTGCATCTGTTGGTAGTGCCGCCTTGATTCTTTCGACCAATGTTGATTGTAGCTGGTAGTTTGACAATTGGCCGTCAATTCCTGGCATAATGACCTCTATACCCAACTGTTTTAGATCTCTCAATAGATCTGGTTGGGTGATCATAAAGAATGCCGTGGGTCTTCTGTTTAGTGCATCGGCTACTACATTAGCCTTCCCTGGATGGTACTGCAAATCGATCTCAAAATCCGTTATCACTTTGAGCCATCGTCTTTGTCTCAGGTTCAAGTCCTTCTGAGTGTAGACGTACTTCAGGCTCTTGTGATCGGTGAATATCTCCACTCATTCGCCGTATAGATAATGTCTCCATAGCTTCAGGGCGAAGATGACTGCGGCAAGTTCTAGATCATGTGTGGGATAATTTTTCTCATGAGTCCTCAGTTGTCTTGAGGCATATGCTACAACATTCCCATGTTGCATTAAGACACAGCCCAATCCTTTTCCGGATGCATCGCTATAGATTACGAATCCTCCAGATCCAGATGGTATGGTCAAGATGGTGGCAGTAGTCAGACATTTTTTCAACTCCTCGAAAGCTTTCTGACATTCCTCAGTCCAAATGAACTCCTGCTCCTTGCGGGTCAATCGGGTTATCGGCTCCGCGATTCTAGCAAAGTTTTCTACGAACCTCCGATAATATCCGACAAGTCCTAGAAAGCTTCTCACCTCCGAGACGTTGGTAGGGGTTGGCCATGTCTCTACAGATGAGATCTTTGCTGGGTCCACCGAGATGCCTTCTCCTGTGATCAAGTGTCCAAGAAAAGCGACACGATTAAGGAAGAACTCGCATTTGCTTAGCTTAGCATAAAGGCTCTCACGTCTCAGCGTCTCTAACACCAATCTTAAGTGTTTTTCGTGCTCCTCGTGGCTCTTTGAATACACCAAGATATCGTCGATGAAGACTACCACGAACTGGTCCAGATATTGGTGGAAGACTCTGTTCATCAGGTTCATGAATGCGGCAGGTGCATTTGTCAGTCCAAAAGGCATCACCAGGAACTCGTAATGACCATAACGAGTCCTGAATGCTATCTTTGGAATATCTTCTCTCCGTACTTTGACCTGATGATAGCCTGATCTCAAATCTATTTTTGAGAATACCACTGCTCTCGTCAGTTGATCGAACAGATCATCGATTTGTGGCAATGGGTATTTGTTTTTTATTGTCAAAGCGTTGAGGGCTCTGTAATCAATACACATACGATATGTTCCGTCCTTCTTTGGTACAAATAGCATTGGTGCTCCCCAGGGTGATGCACTAGGACGAACAAATCCCTTGATATGTAGTTCTTCAAGTTGCAGCTTCAGCTCGTCAAGCTCCTTCTTTGCCAGTCGGTATATATTTGAGGATACTGGTGCAGCTCCAGGTATCAGCTCAATAGTAAACTCCACTTCTCGGTCAGGCGGTAGGCCTGGCAATTCCTCCGGGAATACGTCTTCGAATTCTGCTACAATTGTTGGGGGTGCTGTCTCCATCGCCATGTAAGCTCTAGGAGTCTGGCCTACTCCTTGCTCGATGGTACCTTGTACGTATTCGAACTCCGGGTGTCCTGGTGGTCTAAAGGTGACACTACCCTTTCGGCAGTCTAGGATAGCATTGTTCTGGCTTAACTAGTCCATGCCGAAGACGACGTCAAAATTTGGCATTGGGAGTACCAAAAATCGTGCTCTTAGCTCTCTACTACAAACGACTACCGAGCATGTTTCAATAATGATGGTAACCGGCACGATGCCTCCTCCGGTAAGAATTTTCCAGCATTTAGGCAGTGGGGAAATGGCTAGTTTGTGCATGGCTATGAAACTACTAGATATGAATGGCAGTGTTGCGCTAGAATCAAATAATGCGGTTGCAGGTAATGATGCAACTAAAATGGTACCTGTGATGGTTTCACCTTCTGGTTCCTCTGTAACTGCAGCTAATGCAAAGGCCTGCCCGTGCCTTTGCCCTCCAGATTGTTGTCTGGCCTTGTTGAACTAGGTCTCCTGGGTGGCCAGGGGTGCTCCCCTCTGATATCCTCCAGATGTTGAGGGTAGCATCTTCTGGGCTGGTGCTCCTGGCTTTTGCCCGTTCTGAGGTGCTTCATCTTTGCGTTGTGGGCAGTCTTTGGCCATATGCTGGCTAGCTCCACATACAAGGTATAGTCCTAGCTTCTTCCTGTAGTCTTTGAAATAATGTCCCTTCTTGCCACAATAGTGACAAGTCGGGAGTTCTTTGTTATGATAGGGCCCCGTCTTCTGCTATGTCTGGTTTTGTGGACGACGGATGGGTCCTCCTACTCCGGGCTGGTTCCTGGCCGGTATAGTTGGATTAGAGCGTCTTGCTCCTTGGCCAATAGCTTCTTGCACTCTTGCCTCGGAAAGAACCTCCTCGTAAGAGATTCTTGACTGCGTGTTGTATACCTTTAGAGCTCGGAAGTAAGGCCATGGTGGAATCTTCTGGCCTTCTCCAGCTCATTTGGTATCAGAATGGCGCCGAATCGACTTAGTCGGCTGAACTCTGCATCGTAGGCGTCAACGGTCATGTTCCCTTGTTCCAAGTACAGGAACTGGGAATACGGGGCATTTCTGACCGTTGCTGGGAAGTACTTTGCGTTGAAGTGCTCCAGGAATTGTTCCCAAGTCTGGTTTTTGCCGATGCTAACGCTCGATAGAATCCCACCAGTGATGGGCGTTGCCTAAGAGTTGAGCCCTCACGGCGGTCATCCATAAGTCAGGGGAAAGTTGTGAACCTTCCAGCAGCATTTCTGTGTTGGAGATCCAGTCTGAGATCTCCTCTGGGGTTTCGCTGCCTTTAAAGGTTCTCGGGCCCATCTGACGGAAGCCTCGGACAGTGCCCACTGGTTGGACAGGTGCTGGTGCCGGGGCAGTCGTTCTTTCCAGAGCCGTCATCAAGGTCTGTCTCAGGGCTTCAGTCTGTTGCCTCTGAGACTGTCTCAGGGCTTCAGTCTGTTGCCACTGAGACTGTCTCAGGGCTTTAGTCTGTTGCCATTGAGTCTGCAACATGGCTTGGAGGAACTGGAACATTTAAGGTTGTCCCTCAAGCTGTGGCATCTGGACAGGAAGGGCTGGAGGTGGAGGCAAAGGTGTCTCCGCCTGCGGGGTTGGGGCCTGGGAATTTTGCCCTTCTTGCCGGGCTGGTATTGTCTCCTGGGTAGGGTTCTGGTGAATGTACGGGGTCGTCGGGTAGACCAGCATCCTTCTTGGGGATTGGTCTCTTGGGGGGGTTGGGGTCCTTTGGACATTGGGCGAGGGGTCTGTTGCTTGGTCAGCCCCATCAATCGCATGTCCACAGGGTATGTCCATATTTCTGAAGAAGATAGAATAATTAGAAAAGTACGAAGAAATTAAATAATAATCAAGCAGGATGTAAAATTTTAAGAATGAAGTCTTAGTGGATGAGACCTAGTGTTCCTATCCTAGTGCAAGCTTGCTGGGCATGTTATCATACCACTAGCAATTAACTCGACCTGCATGGGCCACCACTAAAACTATATCATGCCCCAGTCCCAGAATGTATGGAACTAAGCCACGTGACATTGGCCAGCTGACACGTCACTAAGAATTTTATCCAATTTAATGGACCCAAAGGAAACGTGCTACGCTGTTCTAAATTAATACAAGTTTAATACAGGTAAATCTAATCTCATCCACAAAATATTAATGAATATGGGAATAAGTGTTGAATATATATAATGCTAAGTCTGAAAGTCATAGTACACATCTGGTGGGAACAAACCCACTACAAAAGATAATAATAGTGCAGAAAATAAGATAGACTAAAGTATTGTCTATCTAGGGAAACAACTCCATCTCCAGGTGAACAAGCTTCTAGGATCAGGCAGATTCTGATGGTGTCTCCTCTAACTCTTCCTCCGTGGCATACCTGGTCTCCTGTCCAGGTCCATACACAGTGGGGTAGAAGGCCTCGTCTAAATCTGGAAGGGAACCAGGTCCTCAGTGGGACATAACAAGATACATAAAAATATGCCATATGTAAATACTGAATAAATAAAGGGGAGCTAACCATCTAAGTGAATGCAATGTAAAGACCTTGTAGTACGTATGAAAAAGTATAGGCTAGACATATGCTGACTTAATTCACCAATCGTGGTGACTGGCTAGTATATGTGTCATATGCCCCCTGACATAAGGGCACTCTGCAATCGTCCATCTCCGAGGAGCATGGAACGAAGGTATAACATATAAGGAGGGGGGTATCCCATACGTCTACTAGTTATCTTTCCCGCCCAATGTTACTAATGCCAAGTCATAACTCCTAAGTTTTTCTGAGTTCGTACTAAGCCGTGATGCACGTCACACGCACCGGTAGCTAATCGAGTACGCAGCTCGCATCCCAATATGTATTGCAACCTTGTTGCGTGTTCCCATGACAGGGTCTAGGAGGATATTAGGATACCCTCGCAGCTTGTTGGAAAGTCTACTAGAGTCTAAGTTATTTACACTACGTGTCAACATATCTGTTGACTGTACCCGAGGCAATCTCAGGTACTCACAGTCATATAAAATTCAGGAGAAATAGCATATAACAACATTTATAATTAAACAGTAAACTTGGCAAGGTATACTTGCATACTTCCTGAGTGTGTCGAGAACCTGTTCTCTCAGTCAAGTCTGAGGGGTCCTGTGATAGGGGGTCACTGACTGTGCTGAAGATGTACTCTGTTCAAGACGTACAGGGTTCGTGAATTTAATATTAAATAAATGGGTCTAAAAATAATATATATACTTATGTAAATATATATAGAAGGCATAATATATATATATATATATATATATATATATATATATATATATATATATATATATAGTCATATATTATAGATATAGTATTTATATACATAACATAAATATATATAGATATTTATATAGCATATGATAATAAGTACATTAACTAAACATATGTATATATATATGTCGAGAACCTGTTCTCTCAGTCAAGTCTGAGGGGTCCTGTGATAGGGGGTCACTGACTGTGCTGAAGATGTACTCTATTCAAGACGTACAGGGTTCGTGAATTTAATATTAAATAAATGGGTCTAAAAATAATATATATACTTATGTAAATATATATAGAAGGCATAATATATATATATATATATATATATATATATATATATATATATATATATATATATATATATATATAGAGTATATATACATAATATATGAAAAATAAGAAAAAGGCATATATATATAAGTGTACATATATATACATATATTGCTTAAAGAATAATAGTATGTACATAATATATATATATATATATATATATATATATATATATATATATATATATATATATATATATATATATATATATATAATAATAATAATATAGTATATTTATATATAAGCAATATATATATACAATACATATATAAATATAAAATATATATATATATATATATATATATATATAATAAATGCATATATATAATAACATAATATAGTATTTTATATATATATATATATATATATATATATATATATATATATATATATATATATATATAATTACAATATAAATATATGATATATATAATTATATATGTATAATATAATATATATATATATATATATATATATATATATATATATATATATATATATATATATACATGAAAAAGAACAAAAATACATATATATATACATATATATAGATATTATATATATATATATATACAATATATACATATAATATAATAATGATACATATATATTTATATAAATATATATTATATACTGATATAATATATATAATAATTATAGAATATATTATAGAATACTATATATATAAACATATATATAAATACACACACACACACACACACACACACGCACACATATATATATATATATAAATATATATAAATATATATATATATATAAAAATAGAAAATAAAATATACATATTTATTGTATATACAATAGTATATATATATACGGTATATATTCAGTATAATAATATATATTATATATATAATAGTATATAGATAAATATATATTTATATAAATACTTATATATATAGATACATATATATTAACATATATATATATACAAAAAGGAAAACAAATATAGAAATATAAATACATACATATTTATTGTATATACTGTATTTATAATATTAATATTAATATATAAATACATATTATAATATATATATATTAATATATATATTAATATATATAAATATATACATATATATACATATATATAGACATATACACATACATATACATAATTATACGTATTTACGTATTTATAGGGTAATATACCTGACAGGTCAGCAAGGGGGGCCCACGGCTTGTCTCCGGCGGGAGGACGGCGGCGGAGCAGACGGCGACTGGCCGGAGGGACGATCACAGCAGTGGTTGCTGTTAGCAACCACAGCAGCAGCGACGATTTGCGGGGGCTGCAGCGGCGCAGGCGGCGGCAGAGGTGGTGGTGCAGGCGGTCAGGTCGCCGGAGGGGACGTCGGCGAGGATTTTGGTGGTGGTGGCGGAGGTCAGGGATGGTCGGGGGAGGAGCTGGAGGCTATCGGGGGTGGCTGGGTGGCAGTGGTTGGGAGGTCGGGGGAGGCACTACGGGGGAGCTGGCGGCCTGGGTGGGCGTCGTGGGGCGGTGGTGGCAGGTAAGTTCGGTAGAGGAGGTCGGGATGAGGCGTTTGGGATTGGTGGCGGTGGTTCACGGTGGCCGGGGTGGCGGTGAGGGGCGGTCGGGAGTGGTGGTGGCGTGCTGGTGTTGGGGGGTGTTGGTTGCTGTGGAGGCTACCGGCGGCGATTGCGGCGGCCGGAGGGGGTGGGGGTTGGCCGGAAGGTAGCTGGGGAAGGGGCGAACCGGTCGGCGGAGTTTCGACGACGGTGCTGGCCGGAGGGAGGTGGTGTGGGGTTTGGAAGAGGGGAGGGGATCGGGTTAAATAGGGTTAGGGCCAATGGCATGGGTAGTAAATAGGTTAAAGTTTAGGGGTATTTTAGGGTTTTTATATTTAAATATCTTTAGATTGTTTTGGCTGATATTTTGGGTGGGTTCCATTGCCACATGGACGGTATACGTTCACCGGCCAATGAGGTGTTGACACTTCACACTGAAAATTTACAGAAAACCCCTGTAATTTCATAAATTGCATAAAGATCCTAAAATTAAAAATTTGCGTAATTACGCAATTTGTCTGATAAAAACACCTGATTCCTAAAAATGCTAAAATGCACAGAATTGAGAGGAAAAGCTGTGGGAGGGTCCTGAGGGGGTGGGGGTGAGCCTGGGCAGGGGTAGGGCCTGGTTTCTGGGTGATACGGGTCACCGTATTTATTAATTAATAAATACTGCGCACGGTGTTCACTAATTATTTAGAGGCAGGTAGGGCCATAATTTTATTATGGTGTCAATATACTAAATGTAGTATATTGAATGTAGAATAATAATGTATTTTTGTTTGGGCAAAACAGGTGCAGGTTGGGTCTCAAATCTCTATTGGAACATAGATGGATAAAGAGCAGAAAATTAAATAATAATTAAATACGAACGTTTGTAACGATAATTGTGCGTCTAAAACGAGGCTCAAAACAAAGTGTCTGGGAGTTGCACAAAGTTCAGAAAAATAGTCTAACATGTCTATGAGAGGTATGTGAGCTTTGTTTGGGGATAACAGCTAGTGAAATGTTCTAAATAATTGGGTAATGGACAGGTGCACAATTCAATAGGATATATAAGAAAAATAATTTAAAATATTGCAATAAATCCTAAATTGCTAAAAATAATTTTAAAATGCTGAAATCTGGTCGAGTGAGTTTGCATCGCAGGACATATTGCTTAAGGTGGAGTACGTTTAAATCAATTTGATTAACGATCTAAGGCTGAGGCAAACTTACACAAGTCGTTATACTTGTTCATTTGGATATTCACTTGCACTAGCATCGATATCGGCATATCGCGAGTCTGGATCGTGCGCATATTCGAAGTGCACCTCTAGCATGAGTACGCCAACCAACTTAGCGATAGCGAAGTCTTAGCACTCGAGTTTCACATTTTTCTTGATGGAGTGGGGGGAGCGCATGGGACAAGAGGGTGTCGTGGGAGGGGTGGTTGGCGTGGAGGAGGGTGCTGCTGATGAAGGCCAGGGAGAAGGACTGGCCACAGACTTCATTGGGGATCCTCAATCTAGGACTTGTCAGCTGAAGTGTGATCAGAATGTACTTAACTACTTTGGTAATGGTAATGCTTATCGATTTCCTATGATTTTAATAAATATTCCAGAGATGTACTTACTGTCCACTAGTAGGACTGGCTTCTGGCCGAGATTGGATCTCGACAGCAACCACTACAATCAGGGATGTACCATATTTTGGACAAGGTATATATTCCGGAGAAGGCAAGAGGAAATTCGGGATGAAGATTATCTTCTTCTTTCTTCTCCTTCTCCTTCCTTTTTCTTATGTTGATGATCCAGAAAAACTTGTATATGGACTTGCTTTTGTTGATTATCATCAATGAAATATGAAATCCCACCTTATTAGTCTCTGAGTAAATGAACAATATGTGGTATTGGAGTTTGTTTTGTAATCTTGTATGATGGCATTCGGTAATGCCATGTTTGGGATTATCATCTATTTGTATTCAGAATTGCAGAAGCAGTGCTTGCTTTGATAATTCCAGATACAGATACGTATCAGATATTTCTATGTAGACACGACACGGACATTCAGCTTTATAAAGCTGGTAGCATTTGTGATCATATTTTCTAGAAGATTCTTTTTTTTTTCCCTGGCTGTAGTTAATGAATTCTATGCAAAAGCAATTTAAAATGTTGTAGTTATATATGCTTCATGTATAAGTTTATACTAGGTCAAAATTGAACTTTGATGAGTTTTTACTTATTTGTGACAAATGCAACAATCACTTTTGTACATTTCGACTACAGAAATTCAAAATAAAAAATTACAACAAATAATTTACTGTATCGACAATAAATTTATATTAATTAAATATATCGATAGAAGTTTAAATTTTTTTGAAATTACGATACATATCGCCAACTGAGTTGGCAAAAATATGAAATAATAGTTGGCGAAAATTTGGGTTTGCCAAATTTTTGCCAACTGAGTTGGCGAAAATATGCCAAGGGTTTTTTTTGGATTTTTTTTGTGTTTTTTTTTTTGGTTTTATTTTTTAGGTTTTTTTTTGTTTAGTTTTATTTAGGTTTAGTTCTATTTTAAAAAAAATTTTGTAGCAATATTTTTTTAAAATAAATTAAAAAAATAAAATTTAACATTCAAAATAAAATATATTATCATTGAACCAAAAAAACAAAAAACAAAAATCTACCGTAAGAATATTACGTCTGCCGTCGAGCAGACTTCGAACGGCCATAACTATTTGTTTTGAAATCGTTTTTCGTCAAACAATAGGTCAATTTGTATGTTTTCGATAAGAGTAACATAATTCAGGTAGAGAGAATTTTCGTCCGAAGTAAGACGTACATGTTACAGGCAAAAATATAAAATTTAAAACTTTAAAATATCATAACTTTTGACTGGGAGATCGAAACAAGGTTCAGTTTGTGCCAAAATGACCGTATGGAAAAGAACTTCGGGATAAACTGTTTCATCGTTTGACGGACTTCCAAAATTTTTAGAATCGCAAAAAAATGATGTTTCGACCTCCAAATTTTACTTTCGGTAATTTTATTTTTGATTTTTTACAGAAAATTTACTGTACCGATAATAAATTTATATTAATTAAATATAACGACAGAAATTTGGAAAATTTTGAAATTCTGATACATATTGCCAACCGAGTTGGCAAAATTTTGGAGAACTTGATTTTCGCCAACTAGGTTGGCAAAAATTTGACTTTGAACGGAATAGATAGATTTTTTTCAACTGAGTTGACAAAAATTTGGGAACCCCCGACGTTACCAGCTATTCGCATATCTTGATAACTCCATCAGCACCGATGCCATCTCATGTGGAGGACAGTCAAGGAGGTGGTGATGATGCAGCCCCAGAGAATATACGAGAAAAGAGAGACCGACTCAATCTAAGAGACATTGATCATCCGAACTATTGGGAATTAGCCAAGAGAGGTCGATGAAATTGTTATATCAGTACGAACTTTATTGGAATATAACTTTGTTCTATTTCAATAAAATTACATATCGTTCTCATAAAATGAAACAATTTAAAAATCTACAGCAATGCCTTTATTCTCTTGGTTGGTTTGTACATCTCCTTCTATTGTGTCCTAAACCAAAATCTCTTTCTCATAAATTATTATATTTCAGCTTCCAGATTTAAATACTGCATACCAAAATCAGCCAGTGGACGACCTGTTGCGCACAACGTTGACAAATTTTTGGCTACTATGCAACGAGGACCAACTCCTCCGAACCCTCCCTTACTTATTCCAGGAGATTATCCTCAGGGTCTTGTTGCACAACTACAAGCACGTCCCCCTAGAAAGTATACCTCAGTTTGGTATCAAGATGATAGTCTGCCACTGCAAGATGACGATGTCCCTACTCAAGTGAAGGCTGGTGCGAGCACTTCTCATTGGGATGGTGCAGGCACTTCTCAGTGGGATGGTGCGGGCATTACTCATTGGCTTGACTGGGGCACTTCTCAGGCGACGGCCGGTGCGAGCACTATTCAGTACGATGGTGCGGACACTTCTCAATGGGCTGTTGCAAGCACTTATCATTGGCCTGAGAAGGGCACTTCTCAGGCGACGGCCGGTGCGGTCACTTCTCAGTGGGCCCCCGAGGGATATTCTCAGTGGGCCCCTGAGGGATATTCTCAGTAGGATAGCCTATTCGTCCTCGGCGTTACCACCTATTCGCATATCGTGACAACTCCATCAGCACCGATGCCATCTCAAGTGGAGGACAGTCAAGGAGGTGGTGATGATGCGGCCCCGGAGAATACACGAGAAAAGAGGGACCGACTCAATCTAAGAGAGATTGATCATCCGAACTATCGAGAATTAGCCAAGAGAGGTCGATGAAATTGTTATATCAGTACGAACTTTATTTGAATGTAACTTTGTTCTATTCCAATGAAAATTGAACCGTTGTAAAAATTTGTATGTTAAAATATGAGCATTACAATATGAACGTTACTATGACAGAGTTACTATTAACATACCTAGAAAATAAACATACAAAAATAATAAAACCACAAAAAGAAAACAACACAAATAAAACCAAAAAAAATCAAACCAAACCAAATAAACCCCTAAAAAAACCAAATTAAAAAATTAAAAAAAAAAATCCAAAACCATATTTTCGTCCAAATTTTCGTCAACTGTGTTGTCGAAAATTAGCCATTTTCCGTCCAAATATGTAACAAGTCGGATTCTTGGTCGAATTTTAGCCAACTAGGTTGGCAAAAATCAAGTTCTCCAAAATTTCGTAACTCAGTTGGCGATATGTACCATAATTTCAAAATTTTCCAAACTTCTTCGATATATTTAATTAATATAAATTTATTATCGATACAGTAAATTTTTTAAAATTACAATAGAATTAATATAATTTTTTATTTAGATCTTTTGAATTTTTAATTTTTTTATTCAAATCAATTCCAAATAAGTAAAAATTATAATTTTTCAAAGGAAAAAAAAAGAACAAATTGAATTCAAGCTGAATTTGAACATTTTACTACAATTTATATACTTTAAAAGCACACAATTTTTTTTTCTAACATTTTTAATTTGTTCCAAGACATAGTAAGAGTTTGGATTTATGTGAATGCAAATCATGCATGTGTGGATGATCAAATTTACTTTTGAGGGACAAATCCTAATCATATGAAGTTTCCTAGAGTTCAGTTGAAGAATTTTGATTTGAGAAATTATTTAGTGAGTCGGTCTCACAATGTGACAGTGGTTAGATCTTGCTACACTCCAATAACAGTTCTATTGATCTCTTCAAATCATCGTTTTTTATGTGACAACTGACATGACATGTTAAATAATATTATATGACATCTAACATTACAAGTGATATGGTAAATTTTAATCAAAAAAATTAATCATCCACTTTTTTTAATATTAATATTAATATAAATTTTAATATTAATATTAACTTTAACTTTAATTTTAATGTTAATTTTTAATTTTATTATGTCACTGTCACATTAACTGCAACGTTAACTGCACTGATTTGGTCTGGATCGCAGGTCAAATTAGTAGCCCTATCTACAAGAAAATGACCATTTTGTCCTTTTATTTTACTAATATTTTGTGTCTCTTTACATACCCATATCACTAGATTCAAGGCTTGGAGGATAACCTAAGCAGAAACAAAGCAATAGTTACTAACCTGATCAATAAGAATCAAACATCACCGTGTTTATACATAAAGAGATGCTATAAGCCTATAACACACACAACAATCTTTTTCTCATCCTTTAGGAACATTTTTCTTCATTTTGGGAAGGTCAAGTAGAAATATATTTGGAGGGAGGGTAACACTTGTGTCCATCACTTAGCAAAGATGTATGGAATTAAGTATGCAACCTGGACCTTGTTATTTTCAATCAACCTCCAGGCTCGTTGAAGTCAGTTCTGAGCTATAATTTGCTGCAAGTTCCGAACATTTAGGGTCTGCTTGGTAACGATATTTTTACTGATTTTGAAATATTTTTGAACCACTAAGTATTATTTTTTATTTTAAGAATATTTTGATAATTTCGTATGTTGATAATTCTTTTATTATATTATGATAGTTTTTAGTCTAGAATTAATTAGTGTTAGTATTAGTGTTAGCTAATTAATTTTAATTAGCACATATTTTGTCATGGATAGAATATTCTATATCAATTAGTTAGATGTCATCAATGACTAATTAGATTACATTCATTTTAGGTTTAGAAATTTTATTATAGAGTGGAATGACAATTTCACTAATCACACCACTATATATATCCTACTCTTTCTCTCTCCTCTCATTCATTTCTTTTTCTCTACTCCTTCTTCTTCTCCATTTCATCTTCTCCACCTCCTCATGAACACCAAATCCTAATTTTTTTTCTTTCCTCCATTAAAACTTCACCAAACTTCTTCCATGGAGAGCTAGAGCTTGGGAGCACCTAGGAGGAGCAAGGAGGAGAACTATCAAGGAGGATTGGTGCCACTTCTTCTTCCATTTTTCATCAATTCGTGGAGATTCATTGGGATCCAACTCCCAATAGGTAAATCCTTCATTTTTTTCAAATTTTATGGTTATGAACACTCATTGGAGCCAATAGGAACCCTCACATAGGTGAAAATGACCTATTAATGGTAGATCTAGGTGTTAGATGACTCAAATCAATTAAATCTAGGCTTTTTGATGATGTATTAGTGTTTTCTAAGGATCATTTGGTTAAACTACGAATTGGACCACCAAGTGTTTGTATAATGGTTTCAATATGATTTTTATCCTATTTTAGTATTGTGCTTGTATCCATATGTCATGAGGCCTCTTGTGTGTATATATGTATATATATATATATATATATATATATATATATATATATATAAAATTGTTGTTCCTTGGTTTTAGTGGTGTATGTGTTGTATGGTTGTGTATTAGTGTTAGGTGTGGTGTGGTGTGGTGTTAGTGTTAGAGTGTGTAGAGGGAGTAGATATTTAGTGTGTGTGTGTGTGTGTGTGTGTGTGTGTGTGTGTGTGTGTGTGTGTGTGTGTGCACTAATTGGTGCACTGACAACAAGTTTCTAATAGGCTCGGGTATGGAAATGCTAATATGGTGCATGCCTGTATGTGTGCTCATGTGCATTGGTTAATGAAGGTAAATATTGAGAAGTAGCAGCAGTAGTGAGTGTGAGGGTATAGGGGAAAGTTCTGGGCTTGATGTGTACAAAGGCATGGAAAGATGGCACTGCCATGTTGGATAATTAGAGAAGGGAAGAGTAACTACAACAGTGGCTCAAATGATGTCTGATATGTGTGTTCGAGAATAGAGGTAAGTGTTTTAGTGTTTGTGTGTGTCCTTGAATGTGTCTAAGTGTGTGCATAATCAGTGTTAGTATCCTAGTATCTAAGCTTGAGTTGAGTATTTGTCACTCCCCGTTCCCAATATACGTATTGGGAGGGTATTATTCTCGCTGGCATGTGTTATTTATATGTTTGTATGAGACTAGATCCATTCTTTGGTTTGTCTTGGTTCTTGGTTTATGGTTTGGTCGTGAGTTGAACCCATGGTCTAAATATCAAACCCTAGCTATATAACCCAACTTCTTTATCTATCACTCTTCATTCTTTCGTTTCTTTCTCTCTCTTAGGTTTTTTCTCCCTCCATAGGCAAGTACACCTTGCATAAAAAATGGAAAAATCCTCCATATTATTAGTCTATTATGTTTATTGTGTGATTTTGAGCATGTTTAGAACTTGGTATTTTTTGATTTGGAGGATGTAATGGTGTAAATCTGAATTTTTATGAGTGTGGTTGTTATTAAGTTTTTTCTTGGTTTTGATCTTCAAAAACTTATTGTTTTCGAAAACTTGCTATTCTATGTTAAAGAGCATTTAATTTTGAGTGGTTTAGAACATTACTTTGCCGAATTTGGACCCCAGATGAAGTTTTCATGGAGAAAACCCAACTTTCGGTTTGGAGTAGCCGCCGAGGCCAAAACTTGCCGTGAAGAAGATGAAGCTCCATGCGCCGAGCATCCAGCATGCATCCATTTTGTTGGCACATAGCTGAAGAACGCATGCGCTCTGAAACTCGAGCTTGAAAAAGCTAAGTGTCAGAACTGAAGGACCGTGAGGCAACTCTAGAGGGGGAGTGAATAGAGTGCAGCAAAATAATCTACCCAATTTTAGATTAACGGAATGAAGGCAGGTGCTAACTAACAGTGTATATAGAGACAGTAAAGTAAAGCAGTAAGAGAGAGAAAGCAAACACAAACACCAAGATGTATACTGGTTTCCATCTGAGAGAACTAGTCCAGTCCCGAGAACTCAAGCTCAGAATTTCTCCACTATAATCACCAATAATGAATCACATGCTTTGATCCGAAGGCTTGCCACTTCTTTACACCACGAGTTTTGATCCGAAGTCTCTCAACTTCACATCTTAGAGAGAGAGAGAGAGAGTAACTGATCGAACAAAGCTCTGTACAACTCAGAAGACTTCTAGACCGAGATCGCACTTGGCACTAGGAAGCTAGGAAGTTGCTCTTTGAGATGGAAAAGTTAAGGCTTAGAGGTTTGCTCACAATAGGATAAAAGACTTAAGAATAGTTGAGTGAGTAAGAATGAGAATTCCAATCCTATTTATAGGTTGTAGGCAAACATAATTCGGCCAGAATTCGGACAGTGTTTAATTTAAATTTCCAACCGTTGGGTCAAGAAATCATGAGCTATTGAACTGGTTGATTTCATACCAAAAGGGTAACCGAGTTTGGTCTAAATAAATATGGCCTGATTTGGTGGATATGTTCTTTGGTTTATTTGAGTAGACTAGGTATCTGGTTTATAGGTTCTTGGTTTTGCCAGTGTGACTCAGCGTACATCAATCCTAGACTCAAATAAATAAAAGATCATATTTGAATAAACGTAATATAGACGACATGCAATAGTAGTGTTGAGGCTTCAGATGTGACATATCAATGAATGGTTTAGTTGACTATCAAAATCAAGTTGACTGAGACCCAACAATCTCTTCTATTTTGATAATTGACAAAGTATGAATGATACTACAAGTCTTTAATATGCAAGGCTCCCCCGTAACTGTGGAGCAGTTGATATGCTGAAGACAACGTCTGTCAATTATCGTCTTGTATGCTAGTATCATGTATTCTTTCTCCTCCATTGTCATTTGATCGAAATGACATGCTCCACCGAAATCGGTGAGATGACAAGATAAACAAGAGAGTAAAGTATATACAGGATAATATATAATGACACAGAAAAATTTGGATTTAAACTTTTATTCATTTGAAAGAAAACATACAGAAGTGGATGTGTAATGAAAACATCATAGTAGTACATCTCAAAGTAAACTTTTTAACATTCAATTCAATTGAGTAACTAGTTGTCATTTTCTTCATCTTCATCATCTGGTTCAAGTATTCTGTTTCGATCAAACAAGGCATCAGCTGGATCCAAATGTCGCTGAACATATGGGTTATCAATACAAAATCCTTATTGATTTGGATTCCGGAGAATCGAAAAAGGTCCGGCTGGGTGCTTCGAAAGGGTGTACTGAATGTCTATCAGAGTATTGCCAAGATCCTGAGTCTGAAGAGTTTTGGCGATGATCAGTAGCACGATTGTGTAAATTATCTTGGTGGAAGAGATCACGTAAAAGAGTAAAATAGACTCTAAGGTTTGTAGCTGTTCATCAGCAGGAGGGACAGAATCAATAGGATGAGTGTTGGAGTTTGATGATGAGTTATAAGGTAAAAGCATAGTTGGCTCAATTCTCTGAATTCGATTAAGGTATAAAGGTTCTTCAAGATTTGAACAAGTATCCAAAGGAATATCGAAATAGCTAAAAATGGTTGGCAAGTACATAACGTATAGTAGTGGACGCCCTTTCTTGTGATATTGAACCATTTGAGATAAGATGGTCTGTGGAACATTGAAGTTAATGCCTAAATACAAATAATATAAAGCTGACATTTCTAGATAAGAGACCTCATCAAAGTAAGCCTTCTTAGGTAGAAAAGTTAAAAAGATAATGCGATGCATTTCAAAGAAGTGACCATTTAAATATCTAGCATAAAATTTACCAAGTGAACATTCAAGAGGGTGACAAAGGATATTCTTGAAAGAATATAGGGTTAAGTCATGATCGAATTGAACTTGCGTGATGTTGACTAAGGGTTGTCCATCAGCGGGAATGCATAGGATTTTACCCAAGTCATCTGCATCAAATTCAATTGGAATGCCATAAACTCTAGATAAAATAGTATCATGTTCATATGTTAAGTTACAATAGAACATTTGAATAACATTGGTGTAAATGTTGGTACGGGTTGGAACAAATTCTTTAAGTTGAAGTTTCTGAAAAGTAGGTAGATAGTCTTTATGTTGAGAAGTAAAATCAATAGGATGGCCAAAATAGATGTGTCTTTTGGAGAAATTGTTAAACCAATCATTTGAAATTTTGAGGCTTCGAAAAGTGAAACCGTCGAATTCACCTATTTTTGGCATAATGGGACAGAAAAGAGAGTCAAAAAAGGAATCTTATTTCCTTTTAGGGGCCATTGGGAGAGGATATAGGAGGAAATTCTAAGGCTATTTGTAGAGGAGGAAAGATTTTTATTGGTCTAAATCAATGAGCAGCGAAATGATCATTGTATAGAGTAGCAAAAATACAAATTAGGAAGAGAATTAAATGACATAGCATATTCTGGAATTAAACTAACCGAGTTCGGTCCGAGCTAAGCCCAAGTTCGGTCCGAATTATGTTGACATTTATTTCCATAATCTCAATATAACTTTATTCGATATTGTCACGCCCTAGTCCTAAAATATCGAGGGACTAGACACGTGGCAATGGCCAACAGCACACACCAATGGGCAAACCCAATTTAATGGACCCATCAGGTGTACTTAAGCTGTAATACAACAATAAGGGTCTAAATATACTAATCTCATCTATAAAAATAAATACATCAATATCAAAATCATAATGCAATATCAAGTCTCAATAAACATAACTCGGGGAACAACTCGATAATGAGTCTGATACAATAGTCAAGATACAAGAATAAAGATAACAACAGCAAATACTGAGTATGGATAAAGCATATACTCAGAAGATATCCTCGGAGATCATTCGTCTTCTGGTTCTGGTACTGCTCCAGTGCCTGCTACTGTTCCTGCTTCTGCTCCTGCTAATGCTCCTGTCCCATATACCTCGGGGTAGATCTCGTTTGCTAATCCTGGGGACATAATCCGGATCTAGGTCCTCAGGGGACATAGCAAGGTACAAAATAACTCAAGCCATAAATAATGCAGTGCAGCAATAAATGAATCAATAGGGTAAACTATATAACCAGCTAAGTGATATGCAAGACGAGAGCATCACTAGAACTCAGGCTGAGACCACTACAAGCTCGGTGTTGGGGAGCCGGTAGCAGAGATATCGCTAGTAGAGTGCCTAGCTCTGATGTAGAGTATGAGGCCTCATAATATATATATATATATATATATATATATATATATATATATATATATATATATATATATATATATATATATATATATATATATCAGCCTGTAGCCTGTGTGTCTCTCTCCACCCAAGGTAACCACACGTCTCATGTCCATGACACGCAAGATCATATCTAATGCAGCAAGTCATAAGATCTAAGCATATGAATAAAGTATATGTCATGAAACCTGTATCCTAAACAGAATCACCATGAATATCTCAGAAAGATTTTGTCTCATGAATAGTGTCAGGTGTCCTGCGGTATGTCGTACTTGATATGGCAAGCACGAAAATGTATAGGGTCTCGGTTTCCATGTCTAGGTGACATTACACAACTCTGCGTACAGTGTTGACACCCAAATATTATCGGACGCTAAGCAATGTCACACGGTTCTAGGTTAAGCATGTACATCATATAAATAAATCAAGATAACAATATGAAGCAGGTACTACAAGTTTTGGCAAGGTACACTTGCTTGGAATTCTGACTCCAACTGCTGCTCCAGTATCTGCGGAATTTGCAGGTAATCCTCCGGTTTCTAAAATAGACATCACCATCAGATTCAGAAGACATCAAATAGCTATAATTGTCTGTCCTTGAGTCCAATTTGGACACAGGGACAAAAGTGACAGTTTATGGTCAAAGCAGGGTCCACATGTGGCCCGCTTCGCACCAAAAATGTGTCAGAGACAATATTATCCAAACTCGTCAAACTTAGTGTCCACAAGTCCAGAACGAAGATACGAACCCATCAGAATGTCCAGAACTGGATTCCGATGAGCCGATCACAAAATCGCCCGTCAAGTGGAGCCGCGGGGCCCACGATACGCGATTTTGTCAACGTTCTCAGAATTGAACCAAAGTTGGGTCACAGGACCAGCGTATTGCTACGAGTCCGATGGAATAAGTTTTGTTTCGATACGACGTGTGTACACAAAGTTACAACAAGTTCCAGAATAGGGCTGATACGGGGCATTGTCGACCGATACGCGTTGATTCCGGTGTGCACGCACATCCAAATCAACTTCCGCAAAATCCCACACGTCCGTATTAACGGTGCACACCTTTCGGTGAAGTCCGCACACGACCGAGTCGTCCCATTTAGCGGAGCGCACTCAGTTCCGGGAAAAAATATAGTAAATATTTTTCTGATTTTGGGTCAAAGTTTGCGATCGCCACAGGATACGACACACTGAGCGGATTACACGGGTATCGAGAGGGCCATGCAGTCTATGTGACACAATAGACGAAACGGAAAATGGTACAGCGAGGAGAGAGAAACGGCTACCTAAACAGGGCTCCGAAAAGACTGGAAAATATATCCTCGGCGTCGCGACATGGCCGGCTAGGGTTAGGGTTTGCTCGCCGAAGCTGCTGCGGTCGTCAAGGCGGAGGAGGTGGTTGCTCGTCTTCGTCATGGCGGGGTCATCGTGGTGGCGGAGCCCAGAGCTGGAGGCAGCGTGCTGGCGGAGCTCGTCGGCGGGGGAGGCACAGGGTCGTCGAGATACTGCCGGGCTGGGTCAAGGGGCAGGGGAGGCGGCCGGAGAAGACGGAGGTAAAGGCGGGGAGGCTCGGGTGGTGGCTGGGATGCCGGCGGTGGAGCTTGGGGGTCCTCGACGGAGGCTCAGGGCAGAGAGGGTGGCGGAGAAGAGGCTGACGGAGTGGAGGCTGGTGGTTGAGGGTTGTGGGGAGAGAGGCGGTGGCAACGGGTTTAAATAGGAGGAGCGGGTAGGAGCTGGGCCGTCGTTGGCGATGGTTGAGGGAGCGGGAAGGCCGAGCGGCGTGGGGACGCTAAGCGGCGGCCGGCTGTTACGGGCGGAGGCGGCGGAGGTATCGGCAGGGTCAAGGTTTAGGGTTATCAACAGTAACGGGTTAACGGATCAGGTTTCGGGTCGGGTTTGAGTTTGGATCCGACCCGACCCGCTAGGGAATGGTTTGGGTTTGACTAGACCGGGTCTGTCCGGTTTGGGTTGGTTTGGGTCAGAAATAAACTGGGTTTATTTGGTTTTTTATTGGTTTATTAAAAATATTAATTTTTAGGTCTTTAAAAATATTTTCGGGGTCCAATAAATTCCAGAAAAATTACCCTATGTCTAATATTTTATTTTACACCCAAAAATATTATTTTCATAATATTTTAATATTTATTAAAAATATTTAAATTATTTAATTCTAAAATACCTTGATTTTGATTAGTTAAAAATTACAAAAAAATCCAAAAAAATTATGAAAATTAATTTTTAAAATACCTAAAAAATTAGGGGGTTTACAGATATTATGCCTTTCTTGACTTGATATGAATACAAAATATTAAGTACTGAACTTAAATCGTACGTTTTCAAGAGTTTAAATTATCTCGGAGTAGCTGTAGGGGCCGGATCCCAGCTATCGGTGGTCCGAAGACACTTAAATACCGTATTGCTTAGGTTATTTACACCTTGTTGACAGAAGGGCCCATTTGGCTTATATCCAAAAAATTTAAAACTTTGAAAAAATGTGACAAAAAAAAGTGTAAAGCATCTTATGATTCTTATATTTTATCACAATCTAAAAGACCTAATTCTCGACGGATAAAGTTGAATCGATCTTCAGCTAAAGGTTTAGTAAAGATGTTTGCTAATTGATGTTCCGTATCCACATACTCTAAACAAATATCTTCGTGTGATTGATGATCCCTTAAAAAATGATGACGGATTTCTATGTGCTTAGTGCGTAAGTGGCATACTGGATTTTTGGTGAGATTAATAGTGTTAGTGTTATCACAGAAAATAAAAAAGTTCTTATAGTGCAGATTGAAGTCTTCTAGGGTTTGCTTCATCCACAAAATTTGAGCACAACAACGTCCTGCGGCGATATACTCTGCCTCAGTTGTTGATAATGCAACCGAATTTTTTTTCTTGCTAAACCAGGAGACTAGAGACTTTCCTAGGAAATGACACGTGCCGTTGGTGCTTTTTGATTGACTTTGTATCCAGCAAAATCAGCATCCGAGTAACCCGCAAGGTCACCTGCCGTCAAAGTCCCTTTAAGGTATCTGAGGATATGCTTAACTGTGCATAAATATGATTCCTTAGGATTAGCCTGATATCTAGCGCAAAGATTTACAACAAATATAATGTCTGGGCGACTAGTAGTTAGATATAACAAACTACCAATCATACCTCGATACTTACTTATGTCTGTTGGTTTACTGCTTTCATCAAGGTCAAGCTTAGTGGATGTTGCCATTGGAGTTCCGATAGGCTTTGCAATATCCATGTCAAACTTTTTGAGCAAATCCTTCATGTACTTAGCCTGATGGATAAAAGTTCCTTGTGAATTTTGCTTGATTTGCAATCCTAGGAAGAAAACCAGTTCTCCCATAATGCCCATCTTAAATTCACTCTGCATACACTTAGCAAACTCATTACATAGCATCTCATTAGTAGATCCAAATATGATATCATCAACATATATTTGCACTAATAACAAAGAATTAGCAGAAGTTTTTATAAAAAGGGTAGTATCAATTTTTTCTTTTGAAAAATCATTTCCAAGTAGAAAGAAGCTAAGGCATTCATACCAAGCACGAGGGGCTTGTTTGAGTCCGTATAGAGCCTTTCGTAACTTGAATACATGGTCAGGGTGTTTGAAATCTTCAAAACCAGGGAGTTATTTAACGAAAATATTTTCATTGATAACACTATTTAGAAAAACAATTTTAATATCCATTTGAAAAAGTTTGAAGTTATAAAAACTAGCAAAAGCACAAAACATTAGGATAGATTCAAATCTAGCAACATGAGCATAAGTCTCATCGTAGTCGATACCTTCCTCTTGGTTGTATCCTTGAGCTACGAGACATGCTTTGTTACATGTAACTGAACCATCCTCATTTAATTTATTTTGGAAAACCCATTTAGTACCAATGATCGGATAATCATTAGGTATAGGAACAATTTCCCAAACTTGATTGCGTTCAAATTAGTTGAGTTTCTCTTGCATGCAGAAATCCAAAACTTATCAGCTTTTTTAGGTTCTACTTGAGAAATAAAAGCAACATTTATAATGATATGTCTATTTGAGGAACGTGTACTTACACCTTTCGATACATCACCTATTACCAAGACCTCAGGATGATCTGTGGATAACTTTAGTCTCCTTGGCAGACTTTCCGGATGATTTGCACTGTTTGTATCTTTTGATGTCTTGTTGGTTGCAGGTTGACTACCTTCATCGTCGCTTTCGTTTAGTGCTTGAGTATTGTGTTCATCAAATGTAACATTAATTGTTTCTTCAACAATCAATGAGGTTTTGTTGAATACTCTGAATCCTTTACTTTTGGCGGCATAACCTAGAAAAATACCTTCATCGGCCTTGGAGTCAAATTTTCCTAGATTATCTTTAGTATTAAGAATAAAATATTTGCAGCCAAAAACTTTAAAATAACTAATTGTTGGAATTTTAGCAAACCAATGTTCATAGGGGATTTTCTTCTATATAGGTCGAATAAGCACCCTATTCAAAACATGGCATGAAGTACTTACAACTTCAGCCCAAAAGTATTTTGGAAGGTTATACTAATTTAACATGACTCTAGCCATATTGCCAAGAGTTCTATTCTTCTAGTTAACAACACCATTTTGTTGTGGAGTTCTAGGACAAGAAAAATCATGAGAAAAATCATTTTTATTACAAAATCTTTTTAAATCACTATTTTTGAATTCGCCTCCATGATCACTTCGGATACGAGTAATCATGAAACCTTTTTAGTTTTGAACCTTTTTGCAAAAAGTGACAAATTCAAAAAATGTTTTATTTTTATTTGCAAGAAAATAAACCCATATGTATCTAGAAAATTATCAACAATAACAAAAGTATAAAGCTTACCGCCAAGATTTGCGACTCTATTGGGTCCAAACAAGTCCATATGCAAGAGTTGGAGAGGTCTAGAGGTACTTACAGAGTTGATTGATTTAAAAGTAGATTTAGTAGCTTTATTCTTTTTACAGTCAGCACATACCATATCTTTTTTGAAAGTAATCTCTGGTAAGCCTCTTACGAGTTTCTTTGTAGATAGTCTTGCAATAGTGTCCATGTTTGCGTGGCCTAGACGCATATGCCATAGCCAGTTGTCATCTTTGTTGGCGTATAGACATTTACCTGCATTGTCAGTATCTTTTGCAAGATAGTAAATATATATTGTCTTCCCTGATCCCTTCAAAGATAACCTTACAAGTGAATCTTTCATAAATAGAATATTTGTTTATAACGAAGTTAATACCATAACCATGGTCAGCTAGATGACTGATAATGAGTAGGTTGTGTTTTAATTTTATTACTAGACATATGTATTTTATGATAGGATAGGGAGGAACACCTATATTACCATTACCAATAATGTATCCTCTGAGGTTATTGCCGAAGGAGACATAACCTTCTTTCTTCATCGATAGCGTTGCAAATAAGTTGGCATCACCAGTCATATGTCGTGAGCAACCACTATCAAGAATCCACTTACTTCTAGCATGAGAGGTTGGTCCACCTACAAAATGAGTTATAGATGTAACCCTTGGTACCCATTTCCTTGAGGGTCCTGCTGTATTAGTTTTTGGTACCCATGCATAAACATTCATATCTATTAATTTTCTTGTTCTACAGGATCTAGATATATATCCTTTCTTACCACAATAGTGACATATAGCTGTTTGATTGATGCTTGGTGCAGCATGATAGATATGATTATGTTAAGCAGTTTCTTGTGGTCTATGTGGATAGAATGCATGATTGTGTTTGAGATTTTTTTTGTGGTCTTCGTGGATATCTATAATAGAATGCATGATTGTGTTTGATTCTATGTGCATGATGATTGCATAAACTATTATGCATGTAGGTAGGAGCATAACTGTGAGTGTTCTTTTGTCTTGCTACATGTCTCATGTTAGGTTGGGTGGAGGTTTATTCAACCTGTTTACCTAATCTAATCTCTAACTTTTTAGAGGTAGCATATACTTTATCATATTTAGCAGTGAGAGCATCTATTTTACGTGTAGCAATGGAATACTTCTTCTTTTTAGATTCGAGTTCTTCCTTAAGTTTAACGTTCTCCTGAGAGAACTTGTCAAGACTGGCAAGTACCTCGTGGAGGTTAAGCTTAAGTCTACAATTCTCGTCTGAATCGTTTGAGGTATCCTTTACTTCACTTAGTAGAGATCTTAGTCTATCTATTTTAGTTTGACAATCTTGAATATCTTTTTTAGCATGCTTGTATTTATTTCTAAGTTTCCTAAAATCATTAAGAAGATAACTGAAAGCATTATCTAGCTCATCAAAAGTAAAATCATCATAAGAGTCATTATCAGTTACCAGATCAGCTAACGCCATGAAGCATAGGTTTGCTGCTTCTCGATAATTCTCTTCTTCGAATTCACTAGCTACACTATCGTGCCAAATACTAGTGTTTGCATATTTTCGTGATGATGTTCTTCTGGATGAGTAATTATGGCAATTTTCTTTTCTTAGGGTGGGACATTCTTTCTTTATATGCCATATCTTCTTACAGTTGTAGCATATAGGCTCTTCATCACTGTTGTCGGTTGGCTTCTTCTTCTTTAATTTCTCAATCTTCAGAAAATTTCTAAAGTTTCTTGTGGTCAGGATAACTTTCTCATCTTGAGACTCATTGTCGTCGGAGTTGTAGTTGGTAACCTTTTTGTGATGTACCTTAAGAGCGATCGTCTTTTCCTTGGGTTCTTCAAATTTATTGAGATCTAGCTCGTGAGTCATTAGCTTGCCCATGAGCGTCTCGAGGGTCATTATGGTAAGATCATTCCTTTTTATGATTGCGGTGGCCTTGGAATTCCAATTCTTGGTGAGTCCCCTGAGTACCTTGTGAATCTTTTCATGATTGCTGTACTCCTTGCCGAGTGATAATAGAGGGTTGACAATGTCGAGGAATCTCGTGAACATTTGAGTGATCGTCTCATTTTGCTTCATCTTGAATGCTTCGTACTCTTGTGTTAGACGACTTATTTTTGATTCCTTCACTTGGGAGGTTCCTTCATGAGTGACCTCAAGAAGTTTCCATACTTCGTGCGAAGTTCTGCAAGTGGAGACCTTGTTAAATTTAATTCTGTCTATAACACAAAATAGAGCATTTATAACTTTAGCATCAAGACTAGCTTATTTCTTTTCGGTGTCTGTGTACTTATCATGTGGCTTCTCTACAAGGTTACCATCTATGACTATTCTAGGTGGATTCTTGTATCCTTCTACTACTATAGCCCAAAGGTCAAAATTGAGTGACTTTAGGTAGAAGCTCATACGTGTCTTCCAGTATGTGTAGTTAGTATTGTCAAATAGAGGTGACCTATTTGTGGACTGGCCTTCACCATTGTTGGTGTTGATAGATGTAATAGTTGCCATAAGTCTTTTAGGATGTTAAGCCAAATATCAAGAGAACTATCTCTGATTCCCATTGAAGGACCGTGAGGCAACTCTAGAGGAGGGTGAATAGAGTGCAGTAAAATAATCTACCCAATTTTAGATTAATGGAATGAAGGCAATTCCTAACTAACAGTGTATATAGAGACAGTAAAGTAGAGAGAGAAAGCAAACGCAAACACCAAGATATATACTGGTTTTTCTCTGAGAGGCCTAGTCCAGTCCCAAGAACTCAAGCTCGGAGTTTCTCCACTATAATCACCAATAGTGAATCACAAGCTTTGATCCGAAGGCTTGCTACTTCTTTATACCACGAGTTTTGATCTGAAATCTCGTAACTTCACAGCTTAGAGTGAGAGAGAGAGAGAGAGAGAAAGAGAGAGAGTATCTGATCGAACAAAGCTCTATTTAACTCAGAAGACTTCTAGACTGAGATCGCACTTGGCACTTAGAAGGCTAGGAAGTTGCTCTTTGAGATGTGAAAGTTAAGACTTAGAGGTTTCCTCTCAATAGGATATAAGACTTAAGAATAGTTGAGTGAGTAAGAATGAGAATTCCAATCCTATTTATAGGTTGTAGGCAAACAAAATTCGGCCAGAATTTGGTAAGGGTTTAATTCAAATTTACAACCGTTGGGCCAAAAAATCAGGAGCTATTGAACTGGTTGATTTCATACTAAAAGGGTAATCGAGTTTGGTCCAAGTTTAGCCCGAGTTCGGTCTCCTAGTATGGTAGACTTTGCAAATGAATATAGCCTAATTTGGTGGATAGGTTCTTTGGTTTATTTGAGTGGACTAGGCATCTGGTTTATAGTTTCTTGGTTTTGCTAGTGCGACTCAGCATACATCAGTCCTAGACTCAAAATAAATGAAAGATTACATTTGAATAGATGCAATACAGATGATATGCAATAACAATGTTGAGGCTTCAGATGCGACATATCAATACATGGTTTAGTTAACTATCAAAATCAAGTTGACTGAAACCAGATGGGTCAGCAAGAACTTTTGTGTTGTCTCCCCTAGGAGCATGGAAGTCAGCTATGCGGCCGTGAGCTATGTGTCCCCTTTTTTCTTGGACGCATGACTCAGCCACGCCCTGACAATTCTTTTGATTGTTTTGTATTTTTTTCTGACATACTTTATTGCTTGTCATATCTGTAACCACCGATTTCCTATTTCCGAAATAATTAGATTTTTAATTTATTTTAAAATATCAAGTTTATAAAATATTTTCTCCTTGAAATTTTTATTTGATTTTGAACAATGTTTGATTGTAGAAGGTGATTTAAAAATCTTTTATAAAAATTATTTTTTTAAATGTCGATTTCTTATAAATTAAATAGATAAATAATGATATATATATATATAAATACTCTAGCTTCGAATATTATTGGCTTGAAATCATTAAATCAATTGTTTGATAAAATTATTGAAAGACTAGTTGTTTTCATAAATTTTTTTAATATCCATTGGATTAGTAAATAAGTAAATTACATAATTTCTAGGGTTTTGAAATAGGGATTTAATTAGTAGCATTTGGAATCAGTTAGCCTTGGAAGCCCTTAAAATATTTTCTTAAATAATATTTTCTATTAATTTTATAAATTTACCATCTTTCATTCACCCTCACTTTTCCCACATAGAAACTCGTTATATAAGCTGGGCCATTCATTATTGGGCCAATCCTCACCCTTTATCCCACAACTCTCTCCCTATTTAAGTCTCTCATCACCATTCCCAAGAAACCCTAGCTAGCCCTCACAAATTCCCACAAGCCAACAGCCACCACCATTTTTGTGTGCTCGTGTCCGTGTGTCCAACATCACCGTGTCAGCCGTGTTGGCCTCGGGTCCGACCCCGGGTGTCCCACCGTATCCATTCATTTTTGTGTCCAGTTATTACAATATTACATATTTTTGTGTCCGACACCATCTGGACACAACCCCCACACCACAGTACATCCTCCCTGTGTCTAACACTCGGACACATCCTCCTCTGTACACAACATCGTCCCTGTGTCCAACACCCGGACACATCTGCCACACAATATCGAATCCTCGTGTCCAGCCTCGGACACGATTCAAAACCCTAACCCTATTCTGACCTAACCTACCGCAGGTGACTGCGAGACCTCCTTCTCGTCGTCGTTCCTCGTCGTCGCTCCTCGGCGTCGAGCGCCTGTGGCCGACGAGACGAGCGGATCCGTCGACCGCCACCACAGAAGAACGCTGGACCGCCGCAGCCGCCTCAAGATGAACGCTCGACCGACCGCCTCACCCGCGTCGAGCTCCGCCGCCTCGGATCCGTCGAGCACCCGCCGCCTCGATCAGATCCGCCGCCTCCTCGAACCGAGCGCCGCCGCTCTCGAGTTCCACGCCGTCGCCTCAGATCTGGAGCCGCTGCCGCCGCCGAGTTCGATCGCCTCCTCAACAGACCGCGCCGACGCCTTGCCGGCCGACCCCGGCGAGACCTCCTCCGTCGATCGGGAAACCCATCATGAGCCCTTCTCTCTTTCCCTCTTTCCCTTTTCTTATGTCTGTGAGATTAAGTTAGATTAATTAGTTAATTTATGATTAGTAAGTAATTAATGTAATTAGCTTATTATTTATATATAATTCGTTTAGTATATATATATTTAGTTTTATTATATATCAGGATTTGGTAATATTAATATGTAATATTGGTATATGTATATGTATATATTTTGAATATATATTTAATATAATTCAATATAAAAATTAGTATACATGTATATCTGTATTTTCAGTATATGTTGGTATAATTATATTGGTAAAATATATATATTGATTAATACATTTTGGGTATAAAAATGTGTACCTATATATATATATGTATAAACATATTTTGGTATATACTTATATATATACGTAGTATATGTTAGTATTTGAAATTGGTATATATGTATATACATATATATATATATACGTAAGTATTTGGTATGTAAATATATTTAGTATATATAAAATATTGATTGATATATATATGCAAATACGTATTTTGGTATATAAAATGTAATAGTATACGTACTATTTTGATATATATATATATCTCTTTATTGTTCAATTGGTATAGTATAATATGTATATGTGTATTCCTTTAATATATATATATGTAGGTATTTTGGTATAAAAATATATAATGTTTAGTATATGTATATATTTTGTATATATATATATGTATTTAATATATTTTCAAATATGTATAATTAGTATAAATGTATATATATATATATCTTGTACATACAATTAATGTATTGTATTTGTATTTAATATGATGTACTAGTATTAGTATATATTTTAATAATAACATTGACAATATATATATATATATATATATATATATATATATATATATATATATATATATATATTTTTAAAAATGTATTGTTAGCATATGTATGAGTATACATATATAATGTTCAACTAGTATAAATCAGATATGTATTTAAAAGGCATATATATATATTGTAAATACATTTAAATTGGTGCATGTATAAATATTGTAAGTATTAATAGTATAATATGTATATATGTATCCCTACTAGATAACCCTAGTTGACCCGTATCGTACCTGGCGTAGCCCCGAGTTATGTTTGTGATGTGTTAGTGTAGCACCTGATGCAATGTTGTATTTGATATGTCATTAGGACTGTGGGTTCCTCCAGGCGACACTCTGGAACAGGACCTCGGTATTCACCAGCTAAGGACCAAAGGCGAGTACATTCTCTGATTAGTTTCTAATTTATGATATCTCCTATGTTCACTGTATCTAGTGTAAATATCCATGTTCTTGACATATTGGTTACACGGATTGGTATACACGAATCTCGTCATGAGATGTTATTCCTTATTCATGGGGTAGCTTGTACAAGACTTATTTTCTTGATATCTTGTGCATGTACAGACACTGAGACCCGGGGAGATTTGCTACCTCCCTAGGGAATCCCGTGCCATAGCGTACCATGATTGGATCTACTATACCAGTCGGGGGGTGGGGAGTATTTTAGTGTAGATATGTGATCATACGAACTTTTCATGCATCATAGCTCACCCCACATCTCACGTCGGGTGCAGCCTGACTATCTCCATGCTTCATAGCTGTTACGTGTGATTAGCCTGACCTCTACATGCATCATAGCTAACCAACGGTTAGCCTGACCTTCAATGAATCATAGCTAATCACATGTAACTAGCCTGATCAAGTTCCCAAGCCGATCACATGTTAAAGCTAGTACTCACACACTTAGTCATAGGTTCTTGCTCATTGACATATTGTTTCTTTTCCTGCATTTACTTACAGTATTTCTAGTATTTCTTTCATTGTACATTTCTCGTACCTATACATGCATCTGGTATATTTCCATCTCGAACTGCTACATAGTTTATATCATTTATATAGAACTGCTATTTAAAGATGTACTTTGCTTCTTCCTGACTGGAAAATATTTTTTCAGACTGTGACCTTAGTAGACTGGTTTCCGACACACTTGGGGATTGGAAGTTAATGATTGCAGGTATGATTATTGTGTCATTAGACTTGTGTTGTATTCTTTTATTTCTTTATTTTCCTATCGTGCTGTAGTTGTGATTGAGTATTTTTAGATTTATTTTATGATATCCATGTCTCCTTATGGAGTTGGATACTAGCGTGAGATTGTTTAGATAGTACTTGACCTAGACAGCGTTCTACCGCCGATGCTGCGACGTAGGCTGGACGTACCCACGCTCTCGTGCCCTTAAACCGGGTGCGGGTCGTGACACGTTTTTAGTGGTGGCCCATGCAGGTCAGACTTCGCTAGTTGTGCGATGTCGCAGTAGTGCGACGTCATAGTTGTACTACTGCGTGCCTGCTATAAAATTTAGGACATAGGATACTAGGATGAGAGAGGATACTCAATCACAAAATTCTTGAGAGATTCCTGGGACGACCCCTTGAGAATCTTATTATAATTCCCAATTTAAATCTTTTTCCTTGTTTTCGTCCGCTCTCGCTTGTTGTTATTGAACTTGATTCTTGTTGATCAGTTATTAAATTAAAATCTTGGTATCATTGTTGAGTTTGAATCTTGTTGACCAGTTATTAAATTTAATTCTTGGTATCGTTGTTGAGTTGATTTCATATCGAGATGAATTTTACGGGCTAAAATTTACGGTATCATCTGATGACATATGTTGATAAGGACAGTGAGAAAGGTAAAACGTCTACTTTGGTTATGGAACTTAGAGTTTATCGCAGCCATATTAGCTGTCGTGACGAGAACGTAGGAACCTAACTTGGATGTACATACTTTAGTTATGAGATTTAGAGTTACTCGTAGCCATACCGGTTGGCGTGGCGAGGATTCTAGATGACATGATTATAGAGTTGCATACCTTGGTTACGGAACCTGTCGTTTATCGCATCTATGCTTACTGACGTGGCGAGGATTTTGTGTGTCATGATTTCTGATAGACGTGTATGATTATCAGGTTGTATCCTAAATTGGTTCTTAAAGTATCATCTCAAGACTTATCTATTTATGTTATTCCAGGACTTTGTTCCATCGCTTCTTTTCTTTACTAGCAGTGAAGATACCTTCCGTCCTTGATCCAGTTCCTTTTTGAGCTTATTTTTTCTTTGAGGATTCCTTGTTAGTATGGTAATTAGTGACTTGCAATTTTGGTTGTATCTTGTATTAGTTGACTGAATGTGACTTGTGAGTTGTAAGTATTTCCTAGTTGGACATGTGAGCAGTGGGCTTTAATCTAGAGTTAGCCCTTAACGTAGTACCTTGTACCAATGGTCCTGGGATAAGAGTCATTAGAGTAGAAGGAGAGTATAGAGTATCAGTGATAGTTCTCAGAGTTAGTATCAGAGCCAACATACCCGTCCTGGATAATCATAATTTTGTAATTGGATGACCTACGTGAACAATTAGGTATCAAGGAATTGTGTTAAGGACTAATGGAGCATAACGTTCAATCTGATGATTGATATCGGGCGTGTTAAAGGTAAAGAAATTTATATGCATGAGGAGTATAATGAGGAGTCATGAGTAGAGAAATATCAGAATTGGTAATGAAGTGGCGAAGCGTATCACAGATTAGTTTAACAGGCTGTAAAAGATTAAAAGGAAATACCCATACAACCATCGAGATGAGGAACCATATACATGCCCATGAGAGTAAAGAAACATGAGTGTTATAGTAGATACATGTAATCATGAGTTATAATGAGCTTGATGAGATGATCCATTAATGAAGCTAGTGGTATAATACCAAGAGTGCTAATAATTCTATATCGAGGATTAGTCGAAAGTAACGTTAATAACAGTAAGCACTCTGTGTGATGATAATTGGATGATATACCAGTTGACATAAATTAAAATCATGAAAGAAAATACAGGTGATGATAACGTTGATCATTGGAGGTAATAGTACAAGTGGTTCAGGCAGTACAATTTTAGTACACAATTATAGATACTAGATGCATTGAGTGCACCTTGAGTATCAGAGACCGTGAGCACTGATAGGTACATTGTGGAGTTATAAATTAAAAGGTGGAAATAAAATTTTATTTTAGAATAATTGAGGAGTAGAGATTATGTCATTAAATTTTTGAGGATCTCAAATATGAATTCAATAAACATGGTTAAGGCTACAAAGATTTTGGGAGTGATTAAATTTTATTTCGATATTGAGTATCTGATTTTGAGAAAGTATATACAATTTATTTTAAGTTGATCGAGAAGTTAAACCTTGACGATTATTTTGAGGATTAATTTTATGGTAGATGAGAGATATGAATATTAATATATGAGTAGATGATATACATGTGTAAGGATCTGTTGCTTGAGTATGCTTGAGATGGTACCACAAACAGACTTGGGTGTCCATCTAGAGTTGTATTAGAGAGAGCAGTGCTTAGTGTGTTGTGTTGCACTTGGCGTGCACTTGAGTGATAAGAACAACTAGTATAGACAATTACAGTAGGTAAGAGAGCTAGCAGTGGTTGTGCTTGTAGTAGAAACAGTGGTACCTAAAGGGATAGGAGTATCAAACCTTGAATGCATCATTAACCTATGATTGTGCTAGAGGTCCTTGGTATCAGATTTTAGTATTAATAAACAGGTGTGTGCAATACGGATATATTCATGGATTTTGTGGATTAATGATTAGTTGATATGGGTACCAGTGTACAGGAATAGGAATTAGATAGTGAATGTGCTAGAGTTAAGAGTATGTCAGAGATAGAAGATACCGCAAGAAATATGTTAGCAGGTTCTTTCTTTTTCTTATGTTGTTTTTGTCTTCTGATTGATTGATTCCCTAGTACCGTGGTTTGTATTCATGATTTTCTTGTTAGAATATAATTAGTAGTACACCCTGACAGAGACTGAAGTACCATGACAAAAGATACATGACCTATATATTTTCTTAAATTGCATGGCTGTAGGTAGAGTTTTCTTTAACCATGATCATTGGGGTTTTGACCATAGCAAATATCTATGACGAAGTTATGACTGACAAAAAGAGACAAGAGGATTAAATTTGTGGATGAGCATTAATTTAAATAAAGAATTTAGGGGTTGTTATAACGGAGTGGAGGGATCATTGATTTTATGAAAATCGAGGTTTGATTGAAATTTGAGGATTAAAAAAAAAAAAAATTTAACATGGCAGAATTGATGATTTATTAATTTCAGGGAGGTTGATTATGATATATTGGAAATTTGAGGAAAATTTGGAGAAATTATCATTATATCTATTTGATTGCAAGATAGAAATTTTATATTTTTATTATTATGAATGTTGCATTGAAGATTTTGAAAGTATCGCATCATTGAGTATTTGAGGAAAAAGGAAATCAGGAAATAAAAATTGTTAATGGAATAGTGCCGAATTCAATTCTCGGGATGATGATTTATATTTGAATAAGCATCAATTGAATTTGAGTTAGAGGAATAAGATGATTGATGGATCAGTGTTTAAAATTTAAATTTTGGGATACGGATTTTTAAATGTTATAAATATACATTGATTGGAATTCAATTGGAGGATGGGATATTAAAATCCTTGAGTATTTAGATACGAACTTAAAATTTTTGGAGGAGATTATGATAAAAATTTGATTTTGATTTTAAAATTGGAAGATTTTCCGGAATATGATGTTATAAATTTTTTTTTTTTTTTGGTTGTGAAATAGCAATATGGAGTTACTTCATGGTTATTTGGTTTGAAATTTAAATTTTGATAAAAATAATATGATGAGTAAAGACAATTACTGAGGATCCTAAATTTCGAGGATGAAATTTTTCTAAGGTGGATAGACTTGTAACCTCCGATTTCCTATTTCTGAAATAATTAGATTTTTAATTTATTTTAAAATATCAAGTTTATAAAATATTTTTTCCTTGAAATTTTTATTTGATTTTGAACAATGTTTGATTGTAGAAGGTGATTTAAAAATCTTTTATAAAAATTATTTTTTTAAATGTCGATTTCTTATAAATTAAATAGATAAATAATGATATATATATATAAATACTCTAGCTTCGAATATTATTGGCTTGAAATCATTAAATCAATTGTTTGATAAAATTATTGAAAGACTAGTTGTTTTCATAAATTTTTTTAATATCCATTGGATTAGTAAATAAGTAAATTACATAATTTCTAGGGTTTTGAAATAGGGATTTAATTAGTAGCATTTGGAATCAGTTAGCCTTGGAAGCCCTTAAAATATTTTCTTAAATAATATTTTCTATTAATTTTATAAGTTTACCATCTTTCATTCACCCTCACTTTTTCCACATGGAAACTCGCTATATAAGCTGGGCCATTCATTATTGGGCCAATCCTCACCCTTTATCCCATAACTCTCTCCCTATTTAAGTCTCTCATCACCATTCCCAAGAAACCCTAGCTAGCCCTCACAAATTCCCACAAGCCAACAGCCACCACCATTTTTGTGTGCTCGTGTCCGTGTGTCCAGCATCACCATGTCAGCCGTGTTGGCCTCGGGTCCGACCCCGGGTGTTCCACCATATCCATTCATTTTTGTGTCCAGTTATTACAATATTATAGATTTTCGTGTCCGACACCATCTGGACACAACCCCCACACCATAGTACATCCTTCCTGTGTCCAACACCCGGACACATCCACCTCTGTACACAACATCGTCCCTGTGTCCAACACCCGGACACATCTGCCACACAATATCGAATCCTCGTGTCCAGCCTCGGACACGATTCAAAACCCTAACCCTATTCTGACCTAACCTACCGCCGGTGACTGCGAGACCTCCTCCTCGTCGTCGCTCCTCGTCGTCGCTCTTCGGCGTCGAGCGCCTGTGGCCGACGAGACGAGCGGATCCGTCGACCGCAGCCACAGCAGAACGCTGGACCGCCGCCGCCGCCTCAATATGAACGCTCGACCGACCGCCTCACCCGCGTCGAGCTCCGCCGCCTCGGATCCGTCGAGCACCCGCCGCCTCGATCAGATCCGTCGCCTCCTCGAACCGAGCGTCGCCGCTCTCGAGTTCCACGCCGCCGCCTCAGATCTGGAGCCGCTGCCGCCGCCGAGTTCGATCGCCTCCTCAACAGACCGCGCCGACGCCTTGCCGGCCGACCCCGGCGAGACCTCCTCCGTCGATCGGGAAACCCATCGTGAGCCCTTCTCTCTTTCCCTCTTTCCCTTTTCTTATGTCTGTGAGATTAAGTTAGATTAATTTGTTAATTTATGATTAGTAAGTAATTAATGTAATTAGCTTATTATTTATATATAATTCGTTTAGTATATATATATTTAGTTTTATTATATATAAGGATTTGGTAATATTAATATGTAATATCGGTATATGTATATGTATATATTTTGAATATATATTTAATATAATTCAATATAAAAATTGGTATACATGTATATCTGTATTTTCAGTATATGTTGGTATAATTATATTGGTAAAATATATATATTGATTAATACATTTTGGGTATAAAAATGTGTACCTATATATATATATGTATAAACATATTTTGGTATATACTTATATATATACGTAGTATATGTTAGTATTTGAAATTGGTATATATGTATATACATATATATATATACGTAAGTATTTGGTATGTAAATATATTTAGTATATATAAAATGTTGATTGATATATATATGCAAATACGTATTTTGGTATATAAAATATAATAGTATACGTACTATTTTGATATATATATATATCTCTTTATTGTTCAATTGGTATAGTATAATATGTATATGTGTATTCCTTTAATATATATATATGTAGGTATTTTGGTATAAAAATATATAATGTTTAGTATATGTATATATTTTGTATATATATATGTATTTAATATATTTTCAAATATGTATAATTAGTATAAATGTATATATATATATATATCTTGTACATACAATAAATGTATTATATTTGTATTTAATGTGATGTACTAGTATTAGTATATATTTTAATAATAACATTGACAATATATATATATATATATATATATATATATATATATATATATATATATATAAATGTATTGTTAGCATATGTATGAGTATACATATATAATGTTCAACTAGTATAAATCAGATATGTATTTAAAAGGCATATATATATATTGTAAATACATTTAAATTGGTGCATGTATAAATATTGTAAGTATTAATAGTATAATATGTATATATGTATCCCTACTAGATAACCCTAGTTGACCCGTATCGTACCTGGCTTAGCCCCGAGTTATGTTTGTGATGTGTTAGTGTAGCACCTGATGCAATGTTGCATTTGATATGTCATTAGGACTGTGGGTTCCTCCAGGTGACACTTTGGAACAGGACCTCGGTATTCACCAGCTAAGGACCAAAGGCGAGTACATTCTCTGATTAGTTTCTAATTTATGATATCTCCTATGTTCACTGTATCTAGTGTAAATATCCATGTTCTTGACACGTTGGTTACACGGATTGGTATACACGGATCTCGTCATGAGATGTTATTCCTTATTCATGGGGTAGCTTGTACAAGACTTGTTTTCTTGATATCTTGTGCATGTACAGACACTGAGACCCGAGGAGATTTGCTACCTCCCTAGGGAATCCCGTGCCATAGCGTACCATGATTGGATCTACTATACCAGTCGGGGGGTGGGGAGTATTTTAGTGTAGATATGTGATCATACCAACTTTTCATGCATCATAGCTCACCCCATATCTCACGTCGGGTGTGGCCTGACCATCTCCATGCTTCATAGCTGTTACGTGTGATTAGCCTGACCTCTACATGCATCATAGCTAACCAACGGTTAGCCTGACCTTCCATGAATCATAGCTAATCACATGTAACCAGCCTGATCAAGTTCCCAAGCCGATCACATGTTAAAGCTAGTACTCACACACTTAGTCATAGGTTCTTGCTCATTGACATATTATTTCTTTTCCTGTATTTACTTACAGTATTTCTAGTATTTCTTTCATTGTACATTTCTCGTACCTATACATGCATCTGGTATATTTCCATCTAGAACTGCTACATAGTTTATATCATTTATATAGAACTGCTATTTAGAGATGTACTTTGCTCCTTCCTGACTAGAAAATATTTTTCCAGACTGTGACCTTAGTAGACTGGTTTTCGACACACTTGGGGATTGGAAGTTAATGATTGCAGGTATGATTATTGTGTCATTAGACTTGTGTTGTATTCTTTTATTTCTTCATTTTTCTATCGTGCTATAGTTGTGATTGAGTATTTCTAGATTTATTTTATGATATCCACGTCTCCTTATGGAGTTGGATACTAGCGTGAGATTGTTTAGATAGTACTTGACCTAGACAGCGTTCTACCGTCGATGCTGCGGCGTAGGCTGGACGTACCCACGCTCTCGTGCCCCTAAACCGGGTACGGGTCATGACAATATCCATCATTTCAGTCACTTCAATGACACTTTATTTATTGCTTGTCACTTAGGCACTTGTCCTAAAGAGTGGACTTTGCCTCGTCTATGCCCCCCAGTCTTCATGTGAATATATGCACCCTAACTCTATACGACACCTTGAGCATGTGCTTGTTTGGTTCATGCGCCTGACCTTCATGCATACAAATTTATGTGCGTGTTATCCTTAGCGACCTCATGCTTACACATAGTACTTTTATAATGTGTTTATTTATTTTATTTGGTACGTTTCTTATCATCCTCTATGTGGTTGATCCTTTTTCTTGCTTGTGTTATGATTCTAAGGGAGAATGGACTCAACAAACTAACCATGTGCTAGAACTCATGCTTATGATCTTAGTAATTAGACTCGAATACCGTATCCGTGCTGATACAATTATTGTCTAATATTGTTTATGATCTAATGTGCGCAAACATGCGACATACCGTGTTACATGTTAAGTAATTTATATTTGGGTTGTGCATCGAGAATGCCTCCAAATTTCTAAAATCGTGATACTATAAATATACTTTTCCCCTAGTACGGGCATGTTTACGAGTCAAGTACCAAACTGTGACTAGAATTTTGATTGTTGAACATTGCATACACGATCGGATGAATCCAGATTGAACTTATATGGACTCGTATCTAGCGTGTCTGCACTTTGTACGATATCTTAAGAGAAATTCTCATGTGGCCATGCCTTGAGATTTTAAAACAATATAGGGTTAATTAAGCAACTAAAAGTGGTAGTAACATTGGAAAAAAATAGTATCCCGTGATCATGCTAACAAACCTTCCCACAAAGATTCTTTCAAAGTGCGCTGTGGGCTGGCCACCAAAGATACTTTATATCTTCCGCCTTAGTGGAGTACAGTATCTGACCTATTAAAAATAATATCGAGACAATATTTTACTATAGGAGCATTGGAATATCTAATACCGTGATCTAGCATAGTGGCCCTACGAAAAACTGGTGTAAATCGTGAAGTGCCTGTATAAACATTTTATTTGGATCGGTTAGCTCATGTTCGGCAATGGTGTGATCTGAGGATACCTATTTTGCATTATTCTGAGATAACCTCAGACTTCACAATTAGCAAGCCGTACAAGTGATTAGCCAATCTTATTAATTTTACTTGATTGTGATTGTATTATTCTGTAAGTAGCCTAGGAAAATGGACTATCATAGTGTGATGGATTCAACCCTTGTCCTTGTTTGGTTGTAGGTTTAGGCCTTTGTGCTAGGATATGCCATGGACCTAAGTTACGACACAGAACCTATATTATTATTATATATATTTATTTCTTGGGTTTTTGTTTCTCTATTTCCTGCTTTCTTTGTGGTACTTACAATTTTGGGGTCTAACCCACTGGTTTTGTATGGCCAGGTTTTAAGTCAGCACCCGAGAATCCAACAAATTTTTCCTTGACTCATGGCGCGTACCAGAAACATGCAGGTCTATTCTACAGAATTATGGGGTGTCATGGTCATAGAAGTCTCAATCAAATATGAACCTTCTTAAAATTTTGAATTCGTCATCTTCGATAGTCAGCTTGAAATTTCCCAGATTGGTTACTTCCTTTTTCCTTCTCGTCCTGTATTTGATATTTCTCGTGGTCTTCTTTAGGGTTTCCCTCCTCTAGATATTGCAAGAAAAAGAGAGGCAGAGTTTCCAGTGGAACGAGGTCCTGTAGAAACCCAACCAGGGATCCAAGTTGAGCCTACGATAAATACGGCAGAGCAGCAGGTTCCAAATATTCCCGCAGTATCTGCATCACTAGATACCCCAGCCTTACTAGAGATTATCCGTAGAATTTTGGCTGACCAACGTCATCAAATTCTGGTTTAGCAGCATCAACATCAGGAACATTAACGTCAATAGCTTCAACAGCAAGAACATAATGTCCTATTGAACCAATGGTTGCAGATGACCCTAGAACGAGGCAAGAGAGTAGATTCTGGGATATCTGCTAGGTTTTGTAAACTGAACCCCATATATTTTGATGGCATAGAGGATGCATTATGACAGATGATTGGCTTCAGGATATCGAGACCATTCTGGCAGCAGCTAAAGTTTTGGTTGAGGAATAGGTTGACCTGGTTTGCTTGCATCTTCAGGATCTTGCAAAAGATTAGTGGCCACGATGGAGGTAGGATTGAGACATCATATTTCTTGGGACAATTTTAGGACCCAATTCAGTATGAAGTACTTTAGAATTGTGGCTCAGTGTGAGCTACAACAGAGATTCACCAACCTCAAGCAGGCCAGAAGAACAATGATTGGTTATGCGATAAAGTTTTGCCGACTGAACATGTTTACTCCAACCTTGGTGGCAATAGAGTTGGAAAGAGCGATGAGTTTCCATCAGGGACTTTACTTGGAGATCATACATATAGTAGAGGTGTATGACTACCAGACCTTAGAGACAGTATTGATAGCGGCCAAGAGGGTTGAGCTTACCTCTCAGAGGATGCCATCAGGAAGAGTAGACCAGTAGAGACCTCATGGACAGAGCAGCGAGGAAGAACCAGTACCGCGAACGTCAGTACCATCCCCTAGCATTCGCTTCCATGACGTGACATAGAGGAGGCTAGTGACCTTGACAGAGATAACATCTACTCGACAACAACAGCAGAGGCAGCAACAGTAACGACAACAACGACGGGAATAGTCGACGGGTTTTACGTATTGTGGCAAGGGAGGTCATACCCGGGATGTTTGCCTGGCAGCAAATGGACTATGCTTGAGATATAGAAGCCCCAATCATTGGGTTGCCACTTGTCCAATAATACAGATTCCAGGAGGGCTAGTATAACTATTTCCTGTATTTTTGGCTCCAAAGACAGTGTAGCAAGGAGGACCAACAATAGTGGTGCAGCCTATAGCTCAACAAAGAGAACCAATTGTACCAAAAATAGCAGCAAGATTAGCAGATTCCACAACAATGATACTAGGGGAGGCAGAAGCAGAGAGTTGGACAAGGCCAAGGACAAGAGTTCACCTTATCCCTGGAAGAAGCTATGGCTTCAGGCGATGTAGTGGCAGGTAATATTTTCGTTATAACCTTTCCTGCCATAGCATTATTTGTTTCTGGAGCTTCACACTCATTTATATCTGCATGATATACGATACGTATTGGATTAAAGTTTGAGGCATTGACAGAGAGGCTGAATATACTCACTAGCAATGGGATCGTAGGAGTTAGTAGGGTGTCCCTAGCGTGTCCAGTCATAGTATGTGAGCATTTATTACCTGCGAAGTTGATTGAGTTTCCTATGGATAACTTTGACGTTATATTAGGCATGGACTAGTTGAGAGATAGTCATGCGATGATAGATTATCATGAGGGTAGAGTATTAGAGTCCATATTCCAGAAGAGTTTTTCTTAGCAGAATAGCAGAAGACCATCATAAGGAAGGAATCACAACAGTAGCAACGGGAGATGACCCGATACCCAAAATAATTGAAGAATTTATGGACGTCTTTTCCGACGAGCTTTCCGGATTACCCCTAGTTAGAGAAGTAGAGTTCTGTATAAAGTTTATGCCAGGGGAAGAACCAATATCCCATAATGTATACCCAATGTTACCATCAGAGCTTGATCAGTTATATCGACACGTGAAAGAACTGAAGGCAAAGAAGTTCATTCGGACCAGTGGATCACCGTGGAGAGAACCAATGGTATTGGTGAAGAAGAAGGATAGATCGACACAGTTATGCATGTATTATAGGAGATTGAATGCGGTGACAGTGAAGAACAAGTATCCATTACCCAGGATTGATAATTTGTTTGACCGATTAATCGGAGCAAGAGTCTTCTTCAAGATAGATCTGCGATCAGGATATCATCAGGTACGAGTTTTGGAGCATGATATACCAAAGATAGCATTTAGGTCACGATGTGGGCATTATGAATTCTTAGTTATGATATTCAAACTGATTATTGCTCTAGCGGTATTCATGGATTTGATGAACCATATTTTTATGCCATACTTAGACCAATTTGTGGTAGTATTTATCGATAAAATTCTTGTGTATTCTCGTAATGAGGAGGACCATAAAGAACATCTCAGGATAGTACTACAGACTTTAAGGAAGCACCAGTTATATTTGAAGCTTAGTAAGTGTGAGTTTTAGTTGGATCATATATCCTTTCTTAGGCACATTATTTCTAGAGCAGGAGTATCAGTTGATCCCAAGAAGGTAGATGTAGTAGAGAACTGGCCAGTTCCGTAGACAGTGGCAGAGGTGCGTAATTTTCTGGACTTGGTAGGATACTACAGAAGTTTTATGTCAGACTTTGCTAAGATCTCGACACCTTTGACTCGGATGATGCGCAAGGAAGTTAAATTTTTTTGGTCAGCATAATACAAGATAGTCTTTGAAGAGTTGAAGAAGAAGTTAATCTCTGCACCAATCCTTACTCTTCCAGCAGGATTCAGAGGATTCACAGTATATTATGATGCATCTGGCAAGGGGCTTGGATGTGTTTTAATGCATCAGGAAGAATGATAGCATATGCTTTTTGGTAGCTCAGAGATCACGAGAAGAACTATCCAACTCACGATTTGGAGTTAGCAGCAGTAGTGTTGCACTTAAGCTATGGAGGCACTAATTATATGGCGACCGAGTGGAGATTTTCATAGATCATAAGAGTTTGAAGTATATATTCACGTAGAAGTACTTAAACATGAGACAGAGAAGGTGGCTAGAGTTATTGAAAGACTATAACGTGGAACTTTAATACCATCCAAGCAAGGCAAATGTAGTAGCTGATACACTTTGTAGAAAAAGGTAGAAATTTTATGTTGACCACTTAGAAGCATATTCTAGAAGACTTACGAGAGATAAGAATCGAGATATTACATCCATAGGATACACGAGTTTGGGGTAGTCTACAAATCCAGTAAACTTTGATGGATAGAATCAAGATAGCTCAGACAGAGGAACCAAAATTCAGAAGCTACGAACATAATGTGATTTCAGTCTTCGAAAAGTGTTGAAGATTCATGCAGATGGAACGCTAAGGTTTGGGAACCATCTATATATTTCAAGCAGGGATATTCGGCAAGAAGTTATGACTGAAGCACAAAGTTTCCAGTACTCCATTCATCCAGGAGGCACAAAAATATACCAAGATATTAAGCAACACTTTTGGTGAAACAAAATAAAGATTAAAATAGAATGCTTCGTATTGCAATGTCTGATATATCAACAAGTAAAGGCAAAAAAATAGAGACCAACAGGGTTATTGCAGCCGCTTCCTATTTCATAGTGGAAGTGGGAGCATATCACCATGGAATTTATGAATTGTTTACCTAGATCCCCGACTGGTAGAGATACAGTTTGGGTGATAGTAGATTGACTCACAAAAGTAGCAATTTTTCTTTCCTTCAGAGTGGGATAATCTACAGAGCAGTTGACAGATTTGTATATGTGAAGATTGTGAGCAATATGGCGTACTGGTAAGCATAGTGTTCGACCGAGATACAAGGTTTATTTTTTATTTCTGGAGAAGCTTGCACGAGATATTGGGTACCAGGTTAAGATTTAGTACTGCGTACCACCTTCAGACAAATGAGCAATCAGAGAGGACTATCCAGACCTTGGAATATATATTACAAGCCTATACCCTAGAGTTTGTTGGATCTTGGAGAATCACCTTTACTTAGTAGAATTCTCGTATAACAATAGTTATCCGGCCAGTATTTAAATGGCACCTTTCGAGGCACCATACGACAAGAAGTATAGATAACCGTTGGCAAAGGACGATATTGGTGAACAGAAGATGTTAGGTCCCAAAATGATCACACAGACAGTAGAAGTTGTCAGACAGATTAGAGAGTGACTTAGGGTTGCGCAGGATCAATATCGTCACTGGGTAAACCAGTATCGTAGTCCTTTAGAGTTTCTTATCGGCGACCACGTTTTCTTGCAGATTTTGCAAACCCGTAGAGTTATTAGATTCGGGGTCCGTGAGAAGCTTAGTCCGTGATACATTGGGCCATTTGACATTCTCGATTGGGTAGGCGATGTGGCTTATCGTCTTGCCCTTCCACCTTTTCTACAAGAGGTGTATGATTATTTCATGTATCTCAGTTGTGTAGGTAAGTCATGGATTTGAGTCATATCCTCGATCACTCTGAATTAGTCATTGGTACTGACTTATCTTATGAGGATCAACTCGTATCCATTCTGGACCGAAGGAAGAAGGTACCCAAGAACCAGATTATTTCTCTTGTCCGAGTTTTTTGGGGCTATCATACTCATGGAGAATCGACTTAGGAGCGCGAGGACGATATATGGTCTCAGTACCCGCATCTGTTCGATTCAGAAGGTATATTCTACCTTATGCCTTTGTATCTTAGATTTCTTGATCAAGCGATCACCTATGTTTTGTGATGTTATTGCTTGCATGTATAGATTTGCTAGCAGATTTGTATCGTGCTTGTCCTAACTTCTCTAGCCTTACTTGGATTCGAATTTCGAGGACATAATTTTTCTAAGGTGGATAGAGATGTCACTCCCCGTTCTCAGTATACATATTGGGAGCATATTATTCTCGTTGGCATGTTATTTATTTGGTTGCATGAGAATAGACCCATACCCATTATTTAATTTTTCTTGGTTCTTGGTTTATGGTTTGGGTTGGTTTGGTCATGAGTTGAACCCATGGTCTAAAACCCAAACCCTAACTATATAACCCAACTTCTTTCTCTCTCCCTATTTATTCTTTCTTTTCTTTCTCTCTTAGGTTTTTTCTCCCTCCATAGGCAAGTACACCTTATATGAGAAATAGAGAAACCCTCCATATTATTGGTCTATTATGTTTATTATATAATTTTGAGCATATTTAGAACTTGGTATTTTTAGATTTGGAGGATGGAATGGTATAGATCTGGATTTTTATGAGTGTGAGTGTTCATGAGTTTTTTCTTGGTTTTGATCTTTAAAAACTTATTGTTTTTGAAAACATGTTGTTCTATGTTTAATAGCGTTTGATTTTGAATAGTTTAGAACTTTACTTTGCCGGATTTGGACCACAGACAAAGTTTTCATAGAGAAAACACAACTTTCAGTTTAGAGTTTTCGCCATGGCCAAAACTTGTTGTGGAGAAGATGAAGCTCCATGCATTGAGCATCCAGCATGCATCTATTTTGTTAGCGCATAGCTGAAGAATGCATGCGCTCTAAAACTCGAGCTTGAAAAGCTAAGTGTCAGAACTTTTGCGTTGTCTCTCCTAGGCGCATGGAAGTCAACTATGACGCCGTGAGTTATGCATCCCCCTTTTCTTGGATGCATGACTAAGCCTCGCCCTGGGAATGTTTTTGATTGTTTTGTCATTTCCACTGACACACTATATTGCTTGTGACATCTATCATTTCAGTCACTTCACTTATACTTCTTTTATTGCTCGTCACTTAAGCACTTGTCTCGAAGAGTGGACTTTGCCTTATCTATGCGCCCCTGACTTCATATGATTCTATGCGCCCTGACTCTATGCGGTATCCTGAGCATGAGCTTGTTTGGTTCATGCGCTCGACCTTCATGCGTACAAATTCATGCATGTGTCATCCTTAGCGACCTCATCCGTACACGTAGTACTTTCAAAATGTGTTTATTTATTTTATTTGGAATATTTCTTATCAACCTCTATGTAGTTGATCCTAGTTATTGATTGTGTTATGATTCTAAGGGAGAATGGACTCAGCAACCCGACCATGTGCTTGAACTCATGCTTATGATCTTTGTAATTGGACTCGAATACTGTATCCGTGTTGATACAATTATTCTCTGATATTGTTCATGATCTAATGTGCCCCAAGGTGCGACATACCATATTACATGATTTATATTTGGGTTGTGCATTGAGAATGCCTCAAAATTTCTGAATGCATGATAGTATATATATACTTTTCTCTCAGCATGGGCATGATATATGAGTCAAGTACCAAAGTGTGGCTAGGATTTTGATTGTTGAATGTTGCATACACGCTTGGGTGAATCCATATTGAACTTCCATGGAATCGTATCTAGCGTGTCCGTACTTTGTATGACACCTTAAGGGAAATTTTTATGTGGCCACGCCTTGAGATTTTAAAACAATATATGGTTAATTAAGCAACTAAAAGTGGTAGTAATATTGGAAGAAAACGGTATACCGAGATTATGCCAATGAACCTTCCTACAATAATTTATTCTAAGTGCATTTTGGGCTAGCCGCTACAGATTCTGTATATCATCCACCTTATTTTAGTGCAATATCTGACCTATTATAAATAATGTCGAGCCACTATTTTACTTTAGGAGCATTGAAATTGCTAATATCGTGATATAGCATAGTGGCCCTACATAGAACTGGTGCAATTCGTGAAGTGCCTGTATAATTATTTTATTTGGCTCGGTTAGCTCATGTTCGATAATGACGTGATATGAGGACACATATTATGCTTTATTCTGAGGTAACCTCAGACTTTATAATTAGCAAGCCGTACAAGTGATTGGCTAATCTTATTAATTGGACTTGATTGTGATTGTATTATTCTACTAGTAGCCTAGCAAAATGGACTATCCTAATATGATGGATTCAACCCTTATCCTTGTTTGGTTGTAGGGTTGGGACTTTATGCTAGGATATGCCATGGACCAAAATTATGACACAGAACCTATATTATTGTATATGTTTATTGCTTGGATTTTTGTTCCTCTATTACGTGCTTCCTTTATAGTACTTGCTATTTTGGGGTCTAACCTTTCTGGAATTTCCTAGCTAGGTTTTGACCCAATACCCAAGGATCTAGCATAATTTCCTTCGACTCATGGCACGTACCAGGAACATGGTCACCGAGGATAACAAGTGGATATTCTTCTTCCCTGCTCCTAATTGTACATTTTATCTTTTGGGCGTTTAGCAATCGGCACCTGTTAGTTGGCACATCTGGACATTTAGTTTTCTTACATGATTGTATTAAATCAGACTGTATCTGATCGCTATCATGTACTTTTGATATTCTGCCATCTCTTTATTTTGTACAGATAGACTCCAGAACATCTTGAGAAAGCATTTGGAACGCCTTATTGCTTTATCATATATGCTCTATGATTACTGTTTCTTGTTTAATTGATTGAGACATAAATGTTCGTGTGACCCTAAGTGGCATGATTATAGCATGCACCCCCATGTCTAGTTATAGCCGTGATCGTCGTACGACGTATATACCTTGTACGGGATAGTTGGCTTTATCCGTCTCCGTATTCTGGTACTGGGGTATGATAGTATCATTGAGTTATATGAGTGATGGATTAGAGTTCCTACAGTATTCGAGCCATGTGTGTTTACTGAGGAGGGATATTAGCAAGGAAGGGTGCATGTAGTGAGGTTAGAAGAAGATGAGGGCTGCAATACTTAGAATCAAGTACAGTCAGTTTAGGAGGCCAGAAAGGCTCAGGGTGTCACGTCCCGATTCCGCAAAATCGCTATTCGTCCCCCGGACGTGATGCCGTGCGAGCGTAAGACGCGCCTGCACAAGGCCTAACATAACGATATATATATATATATATATATATATATATATATATATATATATATATATATATATATATATATATACAACAACAGAGTGCGAAAGCTAAAGAACACATTGAAACGAAGAAAAGTTCTTTTTATTGATAATTTACATCTGTTACAAACTTTTGACTCAAAAAGTAAAGGAGTGCGGTGAGGGAATACAAGATGGACGCAAAATAAGATAGCCATTCCATATATTACACTCCATACTAGAATTTAAAAAATAATAGACCTGCGGGCAAAGCTATCATTATGCCTCGGAGCTGGATAAAGTGAGTACACGAGCTCCGGGATATTTGTACAAGCTTCAAAAGGTACGAACAGAGGGCGTCAAAGTTGGTGGACTGGTTAGGGGCAATCTTCATCTCCTCTCCTGCGTCACTTTGGCTAGGGGAACCTGCTGCAACAAGGGTCAGTATTTCCAAAAGTATCGGTGAGGGCGAGCTAACCCGACTCACCATAATTGACACAATATTCATGTGAAGCAATACAAATTTTTATTGTGGTCTTTATATCTTGACTTAGATCAAGTTAAAACATACAATACATATGAGATGACAGAAATAAATGTGCCACCGTTCAGTAACTTTTACCTGCCCGTCTGAACCACCTGCACAAAACTTACCATGTCCTTCCCTGCCATGAAGAAATAGTTAGCTTTCACAATTTAAATATACATATGGTTTTCTGTCATTACAATCTATCGTGGACTATAGTCTGGGTAGATGACACTCCTTGCGGGACGGGTAGCAAGTCCCGCCATAAGTTCTCGACTCACTCGTGCTAGTCTGCTAGCATATCTATACTGTTATTCCGCCTGGGACGAATCGGTTCCAGTACCCCTATGACCGTTTGTAGTAACTAAACCTTGTGCACAAGTTATCCGTGGCCATACTATGTCTCAAAGCTAAGTTAACATATGAAGTATTTCAAGACATTAGAATGAACATAACTACTTTAGCACAGTACGATGGCATAGTCTATCTGTTCAAGGGTTCATATTGCAAATTATGTTCTATATAATGCACAGTCATAGATGAATAACTTCTAGCTACAACTGAAACATAAAATGGATACATGCATAGCGGACGAGCATGCACAATATGATCATTCAGTGATTTTGTGTGACAAGCAAGTATTTTAGCTTTACTTCTTATTATCTTGACTCAGTTATTATTTCTATGGTATCGTTGATTGGAACACACAAACAAGTCAGATTATTAGGAGTTAAGACTTCGAAGAAACGAGCTAATCGAAAGTAGGGCCACTCAAAAGTTGGTAAAAGAGAGAAGAGAAATGGGAGATCTTAAAGACTCCGCTCGCGCGTCATCTACACGATCACCTGTACTCATCAACTGATGATCAATATCTCTTGCCTTGGTCTCCTAAAGTTTGATACAAAATGCTAATTTCAACGAACATAGATAATGAAATCCATCAAAACCGTTCAAGAAAATGTAAGTCACAAAACCAACAAGAAAGCAACCAAGCGGCATCGAAAATGGACAAAGAAACTAGCACAACAGAAAGGCCCCTCACGACTCTACCGCTGACTCCTTCCTTTAAGACACGATCTGCTAAATGTGAGACTTGATTCCGAAGAAACCAATCCATAATGAGAAAAGAATCTTGATTCAATCTGTCCCGATTAAACGATACCAAGTATATCTTAGTCGTACTCCCCAAACAGGGGGAACGGGCCTCTACATCTTAACCAAATAATAAAAAGTTTTGTCCTCAAAACTTAGGAATAGAACCTACCCCTAAAAAACAACGAGGGAAACTTTTCCTTCATGCCTAATTCGAGTTCCCACGTCGACTCCTTGTCACGACCCGCACCCGGAATTTGGGCATGAGTCGTGGGTACGTCCAGCCTACGCCGCAGCATCGGCGGTAGAACGCTGTCTAGGTCACAACATAGTATATCCTGTCAATAGTCTCAACTCCGTACGGAGGACAATGGTAAATAATCACAGTTCTATAATATACTCAATCACAACTATAAACATAATGGCACGATGAGAATTGAAAAGAGTTCTATTTAAACCAACCACAAGAAGTCCAACTCAAATCCTGGGTCTGAATGACCTCACAGAGTCACAAATAAAATAAATACATCTCAGTCTCAGTCTCAGTCTAAAACAGTAAATGCAAAAAAATAAATAAATCTAAGCATGGGCAGGCAAGTTCTCCTCTAGGATAGGCACCTCCTCTGGGATTTCTGGAGTGAAATCTCCCTCTATTCCTGGGCCGTAATAAGTAGGGCAAAAGTCCTCCAGGTCCTCTGAAAATGTTGTTATCCAGTCAGGATTGGAGCGAAGCACAAGCACTAACAGCAGTTTCATTAAATTGACAAAATCTATAAACAGTGTAAGAGATACAAGATGGAAATAAAAGCTGAACATGTGAAGTACTGGAGAAATGAAATAGACAATGGAGCATCTAGCAATGAGCAATAAATAGTGAATGCTAGAACAAGTAAATCTGAATAAAGATAAAACATCTAACTAAGTGTTTGAAATATTAGTTTATTATGTGATCGGCTTGGGACTGGATCAGGCTGGTTATATATGATTAGCTATGATTCTTTTAGGTCAGGCTAACCGCATGGTTAGCTATGGTGCATATAGTGGTCAGGCTAATCATATATAACAGCTATGGAGCATATAAGTGGTCAGGCTGCACCCGACGTGAGAAATGGGGTGAGCTATGGTACATATAATGTTTGGATATGATCACACAATCTACTAATAGTTCCCCAACCCCCAGCTAGCACGATGGATTCCAATCACGACTCCTCATGATGGGGATCTAGGGTGCTAACCCGTGTATCCACAGTGTCGGAATCAAGTATGTAATACACTACAATTTATAGAAGTGATCAACAATGAAAACTGTCAGAGAATGTACTCGCCTGTGGTCCTGAGCAAAATGTGAGGATCGAGGTCCAAAATAGAATCACAATGACCTATTTATGGAAATTCAATGTTAATTAATGAATTAAAAGAATAACATGCTTAACAATTTTAAAAACGAGGTTTCTAGGTCATGTCTAAGGTTTACTGGTCAATACTAGGTCCAACTAAGTCAACTCTAGGTTTTTGGTCAAAACTAGTCAATACCTTGCTTCTAGGTTCATACTAGCTATTGTTAACTAATACTAGTTAATACACTATATTATATGTTCTATACTTACTAATATTAGATTATATTTAGTAATACTACTAATACTAGCTACTATTCATTATACTAGGTATTATCATTATATATAACTCATATAGTGTGGTATACTGGTATTTTGCTGACTAGTTACTATTTCTTATACTATATGCTATCAATATGTAATTAACTTACATATATATACTGAGTATATACCTTAGCTGACACCAAGGTTCAACCCAATATCCCAAACCACCTTACCTTACTGATACTCTAAACTCCACACTGATACATTCAATAGCATTCACCTTGCACAGACACAACTGAAATTGCTACACCTGCACAGGTAACACACAGGTATCAAACTGAACTCACCCTAACACTTTCCAAAACACAGACACTTTGGTTTCACTCACCTCACTGATAATACATACACACACAGAATTCTGTACTCAGGCACATACTGCCTCTTAATTACCTACACACAGGTATCATACTGACCTGCACATCCTTCTACAATATGGACTACACACAGGTATAAATTTCTGCACACATACCTATCTAGGTTCACACAGGTATCATACCCAAGTTCATAGTTTGAACTACACAGGCACTTCTCACTCATCTACACACTACTCTAAAGCACCCTCACACCTAGTGAACACAGCACAGCCATCTCCCATATGAACAACAACCACACTCTAATTACCCATCACAGTGAACACCTCACACAGGTTTATAATTACCTACACTTGGCAGATAAGTTCCTGTTGAAGACCACTGACTGATACATACTGAATTTCTAACATGTACTGATACACACTCAAGGGGACCCAAAACAGAACAACTCACTGAACTTAACCCAAGAACACATGTATCTAACTCACAGGTTCTGAGACACATATATTAGACTGATACACAAACACACACATATATATATGCACATTTTAACCCTCAGTTCTGACCTACAGCCACACACAGACACAGAAATTCCTAACACAATACACACACACAGGAAAAACACAATTGCTGCACACTGCTCCCTCTCTAATTCTCTCTCAAAATACACACAGGCACTGATACTTAAACACCCAGATTTCTGAGATAAATCACACAGGATCTCAACTGAGACACTCAACACTAAGACACTGCTACCTACTGAAATCTGTACATCAACACAAGCTAACAGTATTGCACACAACCCTACTCACTAATCACACATAGATACACCCCCTGTTCACTGCACACAGCCAATTAAACCCCTATGCACAGAATTTGCACACAACCCATTGTCCCAAATCCAAACCTGCACAGTTCTAACCTATATCAGAAATGAAACTCACATAGGTATGTCTCTAACCTCACATACACATACTCACAGAAATACACAGCCAACACTGCACTAAACTCTGAACCAAACCCGACTTGCACAGTATCCTTCCCTAACACAGTGCACACAGCACAGAAAGGACTCAACTCCACAGGAATCAAATAACAATACACTGCCCAGAAATCCCAATACCCATAAATACACACCCTGATTTGCCTACTGATACAAATCCCTCTCCCTTCAACCCGAGTACACAATGAAACCCAACCACACAGTCAACTACAACCTAGATACATATATATACAAACACATCAAATCCCTATACATATGTATAATTATATCTATAGACATCATACATCATTCATCAAATTAGATATTTTAGGGTAGATTAGATAGGTTCATCCCTTTTTGGCATTCCATCAACCACATGTAGTGCAGAATCGGATCCCACATCAAGAATTCCAAAAAAACCCAAACCTAAACCCTAAATCATAATCAATCTATACGTATGAGAGTGAAATCAGTTTATATACCAAATTCTAGGGTTAGGGTTCCTAAATTAATTGGAAAAACAATTGTTGGGGACCCTTAACCTAACCAAAACCCTAAATTCGAACTACACACAGTTGGGTGGGTTCCTAAAGGCCATGCACATCTGAAAACAGAATTTAAAGGAATAGAAATAGGGTTTTTACCTTCAGGGATGGTTCTTCTATGAGGTTCTTCTTCTCCAAGGCTTCCTGACCCACGTTCCTTGCTTCTCTTTGCTTTGGAGGAGGAGAAAATGGAAGCCCTAGGTTTAATCTCGAAAATGGGGTGGAGGATTGGTTTTCTCTGGTGGAGGCTAGGGTTTCCTTTCTCTCTACGTGAAGAATAGCCTAGAGAGAGGCTTCCTTTTATATAAACAACTAGGTTAGGGTTTCCAAGCTTAGTTTTAGGTTAAACCTTTATGTTAAGTCATGTAGAACCTAATTGGCTAAGGTTTAGGTCTGCTAGAGTTTGAGGTTCCATCTTAAATTAAAATTCTAGGGTTTTGCTAGAATAGGGTTTACAATTTAGGGTTGACTCACTAGGGTCTGTCCTAATGAGTTCTAGGGTTTACCTTAAACCAAATATCACTAATAATAATATAATTAGTTTATAAACTCAGCAATTAATTAAATACATAATTATTTAAATAGTTAAATTACACAAATGCCCTCATATGGAAAGGTGGTAGTGACACTCCTCGACCGCGTGGTTCCGCCAGAATACGCGCAAGAGCGAGACTGAAGGATTTTAGATCTTCTTATCCTTTCAATCGTTGATCTGCATAGGTTTTTATATATATGACAAGTTTGCTTACAAATATAACTGACCGAAATCTACTACTTGACTTGGATCATGCATGCACTTCTATAGCTGGGACACGTGAAAGACATCATGCATTTCTGATAGTCCCAGAGCTAGTAGAACAGACCGTTCAGAAGGTTCTGCTTATCCGATAACGATTAAAGGTAGCACAAAGCAGACAGAAGAGTTATGCGGACATTCATAGACGACCCCTTGAATTTATAGCAGGTGATCACGTGTTTCTCAAGGTCACGCTATGCAAAGAATTATGAGATTTGGAGTAAAGAGGAAGTTAAGTCCGCAATTTATTGGTACAAATATATCACGCCCCGATTCCATAGAATCTCTATTCATCCTCTAGCCAAGATGTCGTGTGAGTATAGGGCGCGCCCGCATAAGGCCTAGCATAATGATATATATAGAAACACAACAGCAGAGTGCAGAAGCTAAAGAACACATTAAAACAAAGAAAATTTCTCTTTATTGATAATTTACATCTGTTATAAACTCTTGAATCAAAAGTAAAGGAGTGCCGGACGAACTTATAAGATGGACAAAAAATGAGATAACTATTCCATACATTATATCCGATACTAGAACTTGAAAAGATAATAGACCTACGGACAAAGCTATTGCCTTACCTCGGAGCTGCATAAAGTGTGTGCACAAGCTCCAAGATATTTATACAAGCTTCAAAAGGCACGAATAAAGTGCGTCAAAGTTGGTGGAATGGTTGGGGGAAATCTTCCGATCCTCGCTGCGTCGCCTTGGCTCGGGGAGGATCAGTACTTCAAAAAGTATTTGTGAGGGCGAGCTAACCCGACTCCCGATAATCGACACAGTATTCATGTGAAGCAATACAAATTATTATTGTGGCCATTATATCTCGCCTTAGTTTAATTTACAGCATAAAATATAAATGAGATGACATAAATAAATGTGCCACCGTTCGATGACTTTTATCTGCCCGTCTGAACTACCTACACAAAACTTACCATGTCCTTCCCTACTACGAAGACATAATTAGCTTGCACAGTTTAAATATACATATGGTTTTCTGTTATTACAAGCCATCATGGACTATAGTCTGGGTAGACGGCACTCCTTGCGGTGTGACTAGCAAGTCCCGCCACAAGTCCCCGACTCACCCTTGCTAGTATGCTAGCACAACTATACTGTTGTTCCTCTCGGGATGAATCGGTCCCAGTGCCCCAGCGTCCGTTCGCATGAACTAAACCTTGTGCACAATTTGTCCGTGGCCATACTATATTTAAAAACTAAGTTAACATATGAAGCATTTCAAGACATCAGAATGAACATAACTACTTTAGCACAGTACGATGGCATAGTCTATCTAATCAAGTAATCACGTTGCAAATTATGTTATATACATTATACAGTCATAGATGAATAACTTCTAGGTACAACTAAAATATAAAATAGATACATGCATAGAGGACTAGCATAAACAATATGATCGTTTTGTGATTTTGCGTGACAAGCAAGTATTTCAGGTTTACTTCTTATTATATTGACTCAATTATTATTTTTATGGTATCGTCGATCGGAATGCACAAATGTGTCAGATTATTAGGAGGGAAGACCTGGAAGAAGGAAGCTAATCGAAAGTAAGGACACTCACAAGTTGGTAAAACAAAGAAGATAAAGGGGAGATCTTCCAGACTCCGCTCTTGCGTCGCCTACACGATCACCTGCACGCATCAACAGATGATCAATATCTCCTACCTCGATCTCCCAAAGTTTGATATAAAATATGAAGTTCAATGAATGAAGACAATGAAATCCTTCGAAATCATTTAAGAAAATGCAATAAGAAAACCAACAAGAAAGCAACCAAGCGACATCGAAAACAGAAAAAGAAACCAACGCAACAAAAAGGCCCCTCACGACTCAGCCGCTGAGTCCTTCCTTGAGGCATGATCGGCTAAATATGAGACTTAATTTTGAAGAAACCAGTCCATAATGAGGAAATGATTTTGATTCAATATGTCCCGATCGAACAATACCAAGTATATCTTAGTCGTGCTCATCGAACAAGGGGAACGGGGCACTACATCTTAACCGACTAATAAAAAGTTTTATACTCAAAACTTAGGAATGTAACCTACCCCTAAGAAAATAATAAGGGAAACTTTTCCTTCATGTCTGATTCGAGTTCCAAGGTCGACTCCTCGACTGTGTGGTTCTTTCAGATTACGCGTACGAGTGGGACTGAACAATTTCGAAGCTGCTTATCCTTTGGATTGATGATCTGCATAGGTTCTTCTATATGGGACAAGTCTGCTTGCAAACCCAACTGACCAAAATCTACCACTTGATTCGGATCATGCATGTACTTCTGCAGCTGTGATACATGAAAGACATCATGCACGTCTGATAGGCTCGGAGCTAGTAGAGCAGATCGTTCATAAGGTTCTACTGATCCGATAGAGATTATAGGTGGCGCAAAGCAGACAAAAGAGTTATGCGGACATCCATAGATGAACCCTTGAATTTATAATTGGTGATCACGTATATCTCAAGGTCACGCCGATGCGAGGAGTTATGAGATTTGGAGTAACTGGGAAGCTAAGTCCGTAATTTGTGGGTACCAATATGTCATGCCCCAATTCTGCAGAATCGCTACTCATCCTCTGGGCGTGATGCCGTGCGAGCATAAGGCACGCCCGCATAAGGCCTTATATATATATATATATATATATATATGAACAACAGCAGAGTGCAGAAGCTAAAGAACACATTAAAACGAAGAAAATTTCTCTTTATTGATAATTTATATATGTTATAAACTCTTGACTCAAAAGTAAAGGAGTACCGTGCGGGCTTACAAGATGGACGCAAAATGAGATAGTTGTTCCATACATTACATCCTATACTAGAACTTCAATAGATAATAAACCTGCGGGAGAAGCTATCGCCTTGCCTCAGAGCTAAATAAATTATGTGCATGAACTCAGGGATATTTGTACAAGCTTCAAAAGGCATAAAAAAATTGTGTCAGTGTTGGTAGAATGGTAGGGGAAGGCTCCAGCTCCTTGCCGTGTCGCCTTGGCTCGGGGAACCAACTGTAATGAGGGTCATTACTTCGAATAGTATCGGTTAGAGCGAGCTAACCAGACTCACCATAATCGACACAGTATTCATGTAAAGCAATACAAATTATTATTATGGTGTTTCCCTCTTGCCTTAGTTCAAGTTACAACATACAATATAAATGATATGACATAAATAAATGTGCCACCGTTCGATGACTTTTACATGCCCGTCTGAACCACCTACACAAAACTTACCGCGTCCTTTCCTGCCACGAAGATATAGTTAGCTTGCACATTTTAAATATACATAAGGTTTTCTGTCATTATAAATCATCCTGGACTATAGTCTGGCTAGACGGTGCTCCTTGCGACTTGGTAGCAAGTCCCGCCATAAGTCCCCGACTCACTCGTACTAGTTTGCTAGCACAACTATACTATTGTTCCGCCCAGGATGAACCGATCCCAGTTTCAGCGACTATTCACAAGAACTAAAAATTATGCATAAGTTGTCCGTGGCCATACTATGTCTCGAAACTAAGTTAACATATAAAGCATTTCAAGATATCAGAATGAACATAACTACTTTAGTACACTACGATGGCATAGTCTATCTGTTCAAGTGATCACATTACAAATTATGTTCTATACATTGCACAGTCATAGATGGATAACTTCTTGGTACAACTGAAACATAAAATCGATACATGCATAGCGGACGAGCACGCACAATATGATCGTTCAATGATTTTGTGTGACAAGCAAGTATTTCAGGTTTACTTCATATTCTCTTGACTAAGTTATTATTTTTATGGTATCGTTTCGGAACGCACAAATGAGTCATATTATTAGAAGTAAAGTCTTGGAAGAAGGGAGCTAATTGAAAGTAAGGCCACTCACAAGTTAGTAAAACAAAGAAGAGAAATGGGAGAGCTTCAAGACTCTACTCGTGTGTGGCCTATAAGATCACATGCACGCATCAATAGATTATCAATATCTTCTGCCTCGGTCTCCCAGAGTTCGATATAAAATATGAATTTGAAAGAATGAAGACAATAAAATCCATCAAAACCGTTCAAGAAAATGCAAGTCATAAAACCAACAAGAAACCAACCAAGCAGCATCAAAAACGGACAAAGAAACCAATGCAACGGAGAGGCCCCTCATGACTCTGCTGCCGAGTCCTTTCTTGAGGCACATTCTACTGAATATGGGACTTGATTTCGAAGAAACCAATCCATAAAGAGAAAAGGACCTTGATTCAATTTGTCCCGATAAAACGATACCAAGTAGATCTTAGCCGCTTTCTCCGAACAGGGAAAACGTGGCACTACACAGGTGAGTGGGGTGTATTATATACTTAATATGTACCATGGTGTATTAGGAGATATATAAGAAGGGTTGTACTTGTCATGCCCCAGTCCCAAAGTACGTAGGACTAGGACACGTAAGCATGCCAGCCGCATGGGTATGGCAACTCCAATATATGGAAACCAAACCCATACGTATGCTGTAATATGAATATCAAATCCACAAGTGGTATAAATCTATCACAAGTCACAGGGTACAATCTAAATCTCATCCACAAAAATCAATATAAATAAATAACCAATATCTATCAAACTAGATTTCAATAAGAAGTATGTAAAGATGATAGTTGGATGGAAACAAATCCACTACAAACTCGAATGGAAAAGTATAACACAATAAACATAATATAAGAATACCAGCTAATGACCACGGGCTCGAAGAGAAGACATCCACGAAACATATATAATGATCAAAATCTGCACTCCTGTAAATACTCAAGAACAGATACACTTGGAAGGGGACCAGGTCCTCAGAGGGACGTAACAAGATACATAAAAGCAAGCCAATTTGAATACAGTAAACATTCATAATATTTGGAAATATATAAGTATGCTGTACAAGACAATCTATATGAATGCAAATGAAGACAACTTTTTGACGTATGGGCAAGGGTAGGCTACTCGATCTAAGCCTCACAACTCACACACACGATAGTGGACATCAAAAATTGACATACCTCGGGGGTAACGACCAGCGCGACTTTATAGAAATTGACATACCTTGGGGGTAGAGACTAGCGCGACACACGCCCGAAGTGCCAGCTATATACTACGGTTTACCAGAGTGGTTAAAAGCCCATACGCCTAATGATTGTCCTTTCATGATACTAAGTGTCAAGTGTGTGTCAACATATCTAATACATAGTAATGACTGAAAAAAAACTACACATGCAAGAAATATAGAGAAATACAATAAATATACAGGAATATACTAAGCATGCAAAATACTATAAATAATTTGACAAGGTATCTTGCATGGTAAGAAAGCTGCAAAAATATAATGTCCCGATGTCCACACCAAGAGTTAGAAGCTACGGTCTCTGAATGAACGTCTCTGGATGCTGAAATAAATATCACCAACGTTCCCAGAATAAGAAAAATAGCTAGAAAGTACTTCCCTTTCGTCCAATTTGGACACAGGGGCAAAACGGTAATTTCGGGTAAAAGTGGGGTCCACGTGTGGCCCACTTTGCACCGAAAAGTGTACCAAGGGTAACAGTCTCTAAATGGGACAAATTATAGGTCAAAAAAACTCTAGATGTCAATACGAACCCAACGGTATGTCCAAATGTGGATTCCGATGAGCCGAACACAATTCCGTCAAAAAAATCAACCGTGGGGCACGCCAATTGGCGCTTGGTCAACTGCCTCAGAATTGTGTGAAAATTGGTTCACAAGACCAGCGCATTACCATGAGTCCAATGGCGCAAGTTTAATCGCAATTTGATGAACGTGCACAAAATGCACGCGACTTTCGCCAAAGTTGCGACACGGGGTGTGTCCGTGAATACGGGCTGATTTCGGCATGCACACACGTCCGAATCGGTTTCCGCGAACTCTCACATATCCGGTTATGCTGCGCGTACCGTTTGGTATACTTGGTACATGGCGGGGCGATCCCGTTTGGCAGGGCACGTTCGTTTCACAACTTTTAGAAATCTGAAAAAGTGTGTTTGCAGAATTTTCCAACGAATTTAATTCTATCTACAGTAGTTAATAATCTAGGGTTATTTAACAAAAATTAAACTACGTCTAGTGGTCTACGCATAACAAAAAGAATCATCAAATTCGGATCTCTGTGGTTGAAGATACGAACTCGAAAACATGGGTGATCACCGTAGTTTTCTGCGTTCCCAGAATTTTGTCTATTTCTGCCAACTTTGGTGCTATTTTTGCCTATGGTTACGCATTGTTCGAGGTCTACTATTACACAGATATGGAAGAGGGTTAAGGGGTGAGCATACTGGTGAAGACGGGGTGGCGTTTGGTTCAGGGAGACGATGGAAAATAACTCCGGAACACAAGTACCTCGCTGCAAAAATCTGCAGTGTGTGGGGTCGCGGTCGTCGGGGTTGGTTTGGACGGCTTGGCAGGGTTCTCCGACTGTGGTGGCGGCGCTCTCTAGGTCTAGATGGGAAGATAAAGGTTTTGGATGATTTATGGTTAGGATTTTATTGAAATAAGTTTTATATATATATATATATATATATATATATATATATATATAAGAGAGAGAAGGGGGGGTGGTCGGGTTGCATCCGCGGGCTAAGGGGTTAATATGGGTTTGCTATTGTTCCAAAAGGGGTGCTACTATTTGCTAATACCAAAGGGCTGCTACATTGCAAGGGCAGCTGTGGTTTACAATCAAGGAGTGGCTGCTAGTTGTCACGCCCCGATTCTGTGGAATTGATAGTCGTCCCCCGGGCGTGACCGCCGTGCGGGCCTAGGTTGCGCACCGCACAAGGCACAGTATTTATTTTTGCTTAGTGAGCACATATTCAGAGTACGCAGATTAAATGAACACAGATTTGAAGCATAAAAAAGTTCTCTTTTTATTGATAATATGAACATCTATTACAAACTCCTTGAACTGAGTCATAAGGATTGCCTTTACGGGCTTACAAAAGTGTTGACACAAAATGAGATAGCAGTCCTGTACATTACATCCCTTACTAAACTCAAAATATAAGACCTTGCATCGGGACGACGGCCTTGCCACGAAGCTGCATGATTGCTTGGCTGCTAGCTTCTATCTTCAAAATGCTTCTTCTTCAAAATCCTTCAAAAGGTGGCACGATCAAGACGTGCCTACAGATGGACTGGATTGGGGGTTTGTCTCCTGCTCCTTGCTTGGTTCTCCTTAGCGCGGGGAACCTGTTTCAACGAGGGTCAGTACATCAAAATGTACTGGTGAAGGCAAGCTAACCCAACTATACCAATCAACACATTATTTTAATGAAGCATGCATATTTTGTGGGTTTCTATCTTGGCTTAGTTTATTTTACAGCAAGAAATAGATATAGAAATCATTGAAATAACCCGCCACCGTTCGGTGATATTTACCTGCCCCGTCTGAACCACCTGCATAATACTTACCTTGCCTTCCCTACCAAGAAGACACAAGTTAGTAGCAACAGGTTTAAATATATGAGCGGATCACTGGCACGTTGCCATAATGGACAGTCTAGTCTCGGTACGGAGTGCCGTGCGACGCATAGATTAGGACGTCCCAAGGCATTCCGTCCTATAGCAGGCGACTATCATGAGTTCCGTCTGGATCGGATCGGTGCCGGTGCCCCAGCGACCGTCCGCAGGAACTAAGACCTTGTGCACAAGTTGTCCGTGATCAACGCAGTACACTAAGTTAGCATCGAGGCAAATCAGGGCATATCAGGAGCAGGGCAGTAACAGTGCAAGATTTACTTTTGCATAGTCTTCCTGTTCAGTTTATTGCATTCAAGATGAGTTCTATACATAGCACAATTTTAAGAAAAAATATGTATTCTAACTTGTATTTATCCATATGATGAACTTTTCGAACGAACAAGCATGTAAGTAAGTAACCTTTCACAAGTTTTATTGACAAGCATAATTCCCAAGTCTATTCCCTTATTATCTTAAAGTCTTTTAGTTATTACTTGGTATCATCTGATCGGGGCAAGCAAGAACACAAGATTATGATGTGAAGACTAGCAAGTAGGGCTAGCTAATCGGGATGGTAGCCACTCACTTTTGTAGTTGGAAGGAAGAAGGAAAGAAGTGGTTTAGGAGTCCGTTCGAGCGACGCCTTCTGCTGGATCACCTGCATTGCCACAAACAGCTGATCAGTACTTCTTCCTCTCTTTTCGTTATCGGAATTGAAGTACAGTCCTACGAACGAAAGCAATAAAATCCATCGAAATTGTTCAAGAAAACCCAAGCAAATCCGAAAACAAACTCAAGGCACGAAAGCAACAAGCGACAGCGAAAACTAGGCAACAAAAGAATGCAGCGGAGAGGTCCCTCCTGACTCTGCCGCTAAGTCGATCCCGGGGGCACGGTCCACTGAATATGGGAATCGATTTCGAAGAGACAAATCCATAACGAGGATGAGTTCTTGATTTAATCTATCCCGATCGAACGATACCGTCTTGTATTTCTTAGCCACGCTCCCCGAATAGGGGGAACGGGGCACCACATCCTACCCAACTAATTGGAAGTTTCGTCTCGAAACTTAAGGAATAGAACCTACCACTAGGAAATAATGAGGGGAACCTTTCCCTCATCTCTGATTCAAGCTCCCAAGTAGACTCTTCGACAGAGTGATTCCGCCAAAGCACGCGCACTAGAGGAACCGAACGGGTCCGAAGCAGCTTTTCTTTTCTATCCAAGATTTGCACTGGTTGTTCTACATACGTCAAGTCGGCCTGGAGACTCAGTTGTTCAAGGTCTACCACGTGGCTTGGATCGTACACATATTTCCTAAGTTGAGAAACGTAGAATATATCATGTACGTCGGATAGGGATGGTGGTAGAGCAATCTGATACGCAACTGAGGCAACCCACTTTAGTATTTCGAACGGGCCGACAAATCTCGGACTTAGCTTTCCTCTTGCCCCGAACCTGCTGACTCCTCGCATGGGCGAGACCTTGAGGAATACCCGGTCGCCTACTTGAAACTCTAGCGGTCTCCGATGTATGTCAGCGTAGCTCTTTTGACGGCTTTGAGCTACCTTTAATCTTTTCCGAATCAGCCGAACTTTCTGGACGGTTTGCTCCACGAGCACAGGGCCAAGTATCTGCCGTTCTCCAACTTTGTCCCAACAGATTGGAGATTGACACTTCCGCCCGTATAATGCCTCATACGGCGCTATTTGAATGCTTGATTGATAACTATTGTTGTAAGCAAATTCGGCTAAAGGTAGATGAAGGTCCCAACTAGTCTTCGTGTCCAAGGCGTAGAGTCACAGCATGTCTTCGAGGATCTGGTTGAAGCGTTCTGTTTGGCCATCGGTCTGTGGATGGTAGGCAGAGCTGAACTTCAACTTCATCCCCATTGCTGACTGCAGGCTTCCCCAGAAACGTGATATGAATCAACCATCTCGATCGGAGACTATAGATACGGGTACGCCATGGAGCCGAATGATTTCATTGAGATATATCTGAGCCAGACGGTCGGCACTCCAAGTAGAATTGATAGGCAAAAAGTGAGCTGACTTGGTGAGTCGATCGACGATAACCCAGACTGCATCATGTCCCCGTTGCGTCCCTAGCAAGCCAACAATAAAATCTATCGTTATATGATCCCATTTTCACTCCGGGATAGAAAGGTTCTGGAGCTGTCCGCCTGGTTTCTGGTGTTCGGCCTTTACCCTCTGACAAGCCATGCAATTTGACACGAACTACGCCACATCCCGTTTCAAGTCGTGCCACCAAAATGTCGTACGAAGATCCCGATACATCTTAGTGCTACCCGGATGAGAAGTATAACTAACATAGTGAGCCTCCGTGAGTATCTCTTGTCTGAGGGCCACGTCGTTCGGAATGCACAGTCTTCCCTTCACTCAAAGCATCCCGTCCGTGCCTACCGCAAAGTCGGATGCCTTCCCTGCTGAGATAAGGGCATGAATCTTTTGCAGGAATGGTTCGTCCTTCTGAGCGGTCTTTACTTTTTGTATCAAATCAGGTTCGAGGCACAGTTGTGCCAGTTGCCCCGATTTCTTGTACCTGATCTTTAGAGTAATACCCAAGGATCCAAGATCCTGGCGCAGCATATCATTGATAGGAAAGCTCCCTACGAACACTCGACTCAGTGCGTCAGCTACTACGTTTCCTTTGCCAGGCGTATATCTGATCATGATATCGAAGTCGCTTAGGAGTTCAAGCCATCGCCGCTGCCGAAGATTCAAATCCTTTTGAGTGTACAAGTATTTCAAGCTTTTATGGTCCGTATAGATTTCACACGGTACACCATAAAGGTAGTGGCACCATAGCTTCAGCGCAAACACTACCGCGGCCAATTCTAAGTCATGTATCGGATAGTTCATCTCGTGAGGCTTTAACTGTCTCGACGCATAGGCTATGACTTTATCCCGCTGCATCAGGACACATCCTAGTCCTTTGCCCGATGCATCACTAAAAATTTTGAAATCATCCGGTCCGTTTGGCAAAGTGAGAATTGGGGCAGAGATGAGGCGTTGCTTTAACTCCGCGAAAGAAGCTTCACAGTCGTCCGTCCAAGTAAACTTTGCACCCTTCCGTGTGAGATGAGTCAAGGGTGAAGCAATTCTAGCAAAATTTTGTATAAACCTGTGGTAGTACCCTGCCAGTCCAAGAAAACTTCGAATATCGCTAGCTGACTCCGGACGTTTCCACTGCGTAATTGCTTCTATCTTCTTCGGATCAACTGAAATGCCTTCCGAGGAGATGATATGTCCTAAAAACGAGATACTGTCTAGCCAAAAGTCACATTTACTTAATTTTGCATACAACTTGTTGTCTCGAAGGGTTTACAGCACCATCCGTAGGTGTCCTGCGTGCTCATCCTTAGTCTTCGAGTACACCAAGATGTCATCGATAAAAACCACCACGAATTTATCGATGAAAGGTCGAAATATCCGATTCATCAGATCCATGAATGCAGCAGGTGCATTCATCAGTCCAAATGGCATCACTACAAACTCGTAATGTCTGTATCGGGTTCGAAAGGCAGTCTTTGGCATGTCTTCTGGCTTTATCTTCAGCTGGTGATAACCCGAGCGAAGATCAATTTTTGAAAACACTGCTGCCCCTTGTAGCTGATCAAACAAGTCATCAATCCGTGACAGAGGGTATTTGTTTCTGATTGTGACTTTGTTCAATTCCCTGTAGTCAATGCAGAGGTGTAGCGTTCCATCCTTCTTCTTCACGAAGAGCACAGGTGCGCCCCAAGGAGACACGCTCGGACGGATAAACCCACGATCAAGTAATTCCTGGAGCTGGCACTTTAATTCCATCAGTTCTGCAAGGGCCATTCTGTACGAAGGCTTGGAAATTGGCTGCGTATTTGGTAATGTATCGATAGTGAATTCAATCTCTCGATCTGGCGGCATGCCGGGTAGTTCGCTCGGAAACACATCGGGGAACTCCGCCTCAACGGAAGTAGACTCGACGTTTGCGTAGCCCTGCCGTGTGTCCCGAACCGATGCTAGAAATCCCTTGCAGCCTGTGTAGAGCATTCGCCGAGCAGATTTTTCCGAAATTACCATGCAGGCCCTAGTCGCGTCAGTGGCTGGACTACTAGTGTAACAGAACACGACTTCTCCAGGTAGGCGGAAAATGACTCGTTTCTCTGCACACTCTATAGTTGTCGAGCACGCGCTGAGCCAATCCATCCCCAAGATGATATCGTAGTCCCGAACATCTAGGACTAAAACATCAAGTGACAGCTTTCTCTCTCCCAATACAGATATAACCGCCTTGGCATGCTGAACAGACAGGGATTTTTGTACCAGATGGGGTGCTAACACTTAAATCTAAATTCAACGGAGTCATTTTTACATTGTTCTCCACGACAAAATTTATGGAAATAAAACTATGCGTTGCACCTGAATCAAATAGAACACGAGCAGGTATATTATTGAAAAGCAAAGTACCTGACACGACGGTATCCGAAGCTAGAGCTTCTTCCCGTGTCATGGTATAGACCCGGCCCTGCGCTTGATTACGCCCTTGCTGAGGCGCCGCTTGATTTGCCTGAGGTGCCGGTGTCTGATTCTGTTATTGAGGTGGGGAGAGCGGACAACTGCTAATCTGATAGGTTGGATCGTCGCAACGGAGGCAAGTCCCTTGCTTGCGGCGATAATCTTTTTCGATATGCCCTGGCTTCCTGCAAAAGTTGCAGGTCTTGTTAGTGTCTCCACATTGTTTACCGCCGTTATTTGGACGCTTTGCAGCGTTGTTTCCTCTATCGTTGCCTTGGCGTTTGTGATTGGAAGTTTGCACAGCGCCGGCAGCAACGTGAGGATACTGCGGTTCGAGGGAGAGGGCATGGTTTAAGACTTTCTCATTGTCTGATACTGTGAAACGACTACGTGCCCGTGAATGCCAGGACGTAGCCCTCCCTCGAATCATCTGGCACGACTCGCTGCATCTGGCAGATAAGCACTAGCAAATTTGGCCAGTTTGTTGAATTCTGCAGAGTATTGCTTAACTGTCATGCTGTCCTGCCGTAGTTGTATAAACTCGTTTTCTCGTTGACGGCGTACAGGCGGGGGTATAAACTCCTCCTTAAACGTGGCACGAAAAATTGTCCACGCGATCGCCTTCTCTCCATGGCCAAGTTGAAGAGATCGTCGATGCACGTCCCACCAGTAGTGCGCATTGAGGCGAAGCAGTAGTTGGGCATAGGTGACGCGCTTGTCTTCCGGCACTTCTAGGAGAGAAAAATGATCTTCAAGGTCGGGAGCCAATCTAGGGCCACGATCGGGTCCTCAGTCCCATTAAATGGCGTATTGCAGACCTTCTTGAAGTTACCAAAGGTGAAGGCAGTCACTTCCCTCGTCCTTGGCACTAGCGGTGTCTCAACTTCAAGCGCTGGCTGCTCCACTGGCGTAGCTGTTGTCGCGGTAGAATGGTTGGAGGCCAGGGTCTGAACAAGCTGCTGCAGGGTATCTACCTGCTTTTGTTGGACTGAGAGTCGTGCCTCAAGATTGCTCTCGAACTTGGCTTGGCAGGCATCATCTCTCTGTCGTTGTGCTTCCAACATTTGCCTCACTTGCTGAAGCGGATCTGATCGAGACATGCCCCGTTGGCTCCGAGAGCTTCCTGATATTCCGGAGCTGCTCTCCTGAGTCAGTGTCTCGCCCGGTGCTAGCGCTGATGGTTGCGCTTGCGTCATTCCTTGAAAAGAAGGTAAATTATATCAGGATCATAAGGTATTATGGACTTATTGCATGAACGTATCTCATTTTGGCCTTAACGAGTTCAGGAGTTCGCACAAGGATTTATCGTTAAAGGAACTTTTCCAGTTCAAGAGTCAAAGGAACTTTGAAGCTGTGCTCTGATACCAACATGTCACGCCCCGATTCCGTGAAATCGATAGTCGTCCCCCGGGCACGACCGCCGTGCGGGCCTAGGTTGCACACCGCAAAAGGCTCAGTATTTATTTTCGCATAGCGAGCACATATTCAGAGTACGCAGATTAAATGAACACAGATTTGAAGCATGGAAAAGTTCTCTTTTTATTGATAATATGAACATCTATTACTAACTCCTTGAACTGAGTCATAAGAATTGCCTCTACGGGCTTACAAAAGTGTTGACACAAAATGAGATAGCAGTCCTGTACATTACATCCCTTACTAAACTCAAAATATAAGACCTTGCGTCGGAACGACGGCCTTGCCACGAAGCAGCATGATTGCTTGGCTGCTAGCTTCTATCTTCAAAATGCTTCTTCTTCAAAATGCTTCAAAAGGTGGCACGGTCAAGGCGTGCCTACAGCTGGACTGGATTGGGGGTTTGTCTCCTGCTTCTCGCTTGGTTCTCCTTAGCACGGGGAACCTATTTCAACGAGGGTCAGTACATCGAAACGTACTGGTAAAGGAAAGCTAATCCAACTATACCAATCAATACGTTGTTTTAATGAAGCATGCAAATTTTGTGGGTTTCTATCTTGCCTTAGTTCATTTTACAATAAGAAATAGATATAGAAATCATTGAAATAACCCGCCACAGTTCGGTGACATTTACCTGCCCCGTCTGAACCACCTGGATAATACTTACCTTGCCTTCCCTGCCAAGAAGACACAAGTTAGTAGCAACATGTTTAAATATACGAGGGGATCACTGGCACGTTGCCATAATGGACGGGCTAGTCTCGGTACGGAGTGTCGTGCGACGCATAGATCAGGATGTCCCAAGGCATTTCGTCCTATAGCAGGCGACTATCATGAGTTCCGTCCAGATCGGATCGGTGCCGGTGCCCCAGCGACCGTCCGCAGGAACTAAGACCTTGTGCACAAGTTGTCCGTGATCAACGCAGTACACTAAGTTAGCATCGAGGCAAATCAGGGCATATTAGGAGCAGGGCAGTAATAGGGCAAGATTTACTTTTGTATAGTCTTCCTGTTCAGTTTATTGCATTCAAGATGAGTTCTATACATAGCACAATTTTAAGAAGAAATATGTATTCTAACTTGTATTTATGCATATGATGAACTTTCCGAACGAACAAGCATGTAAGTAAGTAACCGTTCACAAGTTTCATTGACAAGCATAATTCCCAAGTCTATTCCCTTATTATCTTGAAGTCTTTTAGTTATTACTTGGTATCATCTGATCGGGGCAAGCAAGAACACAAGATTATGATGTGAAGACTAGCAAGCAGGGCTAGCTAATCGGGATGGTAGCCACTCACTTTAGTAGTTGGAAGGAAGAAGGAAAGAAGTGCTTTAGGAGTCCGTTCGAGCAACGCCTACTGCTGGATCACCTGTATTGCCACGAACAGCTGATCAGTACTTCTTCCTCTCTTTTCGTTATCGGAATTGAAGTAGAGTCCTACGAATGAAAATAATAAAATCCATCGAAACCGTTCAAGAAAACCCAAGCAAATCCGAAAACAAACTCAAGGCACGAAAGCAACAAGCGACAGCAAAAACTAGGCAACAAAAGAATGCAGCGGAGAGGTCCCTCCTGACTCTGCCGCTAAGTCGATCCCGGGGGCACGGTCCACTGAATATGGGAATCGATTCCGAAGAGACAAATCCATAACGAGGATGAGTTCTTGATTTAATCTATCCCGATCAAACGATACCGTCTTGTATTTCTTAGCCGTGCTCCCCGAATATGGGGAACGGGCACAACACTAGTTGCTTTGGAAGGGGGTGTGTGGGATAGTAGTTTAGTATAGTTAATAATTGTTATTTAATATATTTTTTTCCTTTTCTTTTCTTTTTCTTTTTTTCTTTTTATTTTTTTTTCTTTTAAATATATATATATATATATATATATATATATATATATATATATATATATATATATATATATATATATATACTCTTAGAAAAAAATTCCAGAATTACACTAATACATACCATTAAGCTAGCAACTGCTCAAGGGGTCTCCTACATGAAATAAATTCGAAAAAAATTCCTAATGGTCCCATAAATCTTCTAAGTGCACCAACACCTAAAATAAAAATTAATAAAAATCTATTTCTCCCAAATAGCACATAATTACTATAATTAAATTAATAATTAATAATAAAAAAATAATAAATACGGTTTCTAGGAATAGGGGTTTTACATTCTACCCAACTTATAAAAATTTTGTCCTCGAAATTGACACCAACCCATATTCATAATGATAGCTATAGCTATTACACTACATTGGTATCTAGTAATACTTCCTAAAAGTTATGGTCTGCCATTATAACACTTCCTCATTTATTGCCCATACACTATTCTATCATCCTCTAACTCGTCTACACTACCCAACTTACAAGAATTCTACTAGTAGTCACATTCTTTGAAGCTATTGTCTAGGTTATAAGGCAAATACATTTTATTGGATCGAGAATCTTGGGATACATGTCTAGAATCTCATAACTATAACTTTTCTTTGTAACCGTCAAGTATCATAGTCTAATACTGCCATGCCACCTGACCAATATGTCTGCAAATACTTCGACTGCTTTACTACGACGGTCTAACTGCAGCTGTCGCTACTTTGCCAGCGATTTATCATAGTTGTTAGATCGTAACAAGTGCCTTCAATTCTTTCCTAGGCATAGTCTAAGTTTTTGGGCAACAGTTAAGGTCTTGACTAACTTATAAAACTATTAAAAGTATAAACTAGTTCAAACAGGCTAACAAATTCCTATTATCCTAAGAGATGCTATACATGATTTTTAAAATAATACGAGAATACAGATATTGCTGTAGGTCATATACATAAGGGTTATTATTAAAAACTCATCCTTTAGTTATTAATCATCTACTAAACTATTTACGTTTTAACTAACAAAACTAAGGATGGGGTCAAAGTCGACCAACAATTTATGTTGGCACGGGAAAGACGTAACTACGATAGGAAGAATTAAGCACGAGATAATGAATGGATAGAGAAGAGAAGATGAGCCACCCAAGGGGACGAGATGATGATAGAAAAAGAATACTACTACTGCTACTCGCGTCATCTATTAGCATCGCGTGTATGCCATCTGGGTAAAATATCAGTATATCCTCATAACTGCTAAACCAACACCTATATAATTCTACGTCTACTATGCACCTAAGATCTCGTGCCATAAAAGGGGGTCATGAGTATGCAATGACACATATAACTAAGGTCGTACCTGTATCTATGGCTTTCTGTGGCCGCGCTATCTTGTTTGTCATCATGAGTGCTTGGCCTATGAGGTATATCTAGTACTATTCGTGTATCAAACTTATACTAAGCATGAACGTTCGTCTTTCCAAAATAGGGAAAGATGGAAAACAACAATAAAGAGTTCAAGGAGGAGGTGATATAATACAAGTACGGGGTTCGAAGGGATTAAAGAATTTTGAAAGGGAGTTGCCAAGACAGTTGTGGATTGAAATCTTATTTTGGTAAATAACTATATGCATGTTCATATCAGAAAAGTTATGTACCTGACATGATATGCTCTGACCAGTCTAGAGGGCAAGTATATTCGTCTAACAAGTTGAGTCAACTATATCTCAATCCACATAAAGTAGTGATACAAAGAGCGAACCAAGTGCACTACGGTTGATCAGACCATAATACACCGATTTTGATATAGACAATGTATTAGTGTCGGCCCCCAATAATACATATGTCATGAACAAGCTTAATAAAAGAATAAGCTTGCAAAACTAAGCTATAATAGCAGCATAAGTCGAGGTAGTAAAAATATAAGTACGCTTGATTATGATGGAGAAAGGTACAAAATAATCTAAGTTTACCAAGAAGATCGGTGTTGTGCCTCTACAATTTCCATAATAATTTCTTGTCTAAGTCTAAGTCAACCAAATGGGTGTATGGGCCTCTAAGTTTTACGGTCTGGATAAACACTATCTTCTTATGCAAGCCTATAGTTGGTGTCATTCATTTATATTTCATTAATGGGTCAAAAGACTATGTGATACTAGGTTATGAGGCATACTACCAAACTTATAAAAGTTTAACTAATAGTGTTATTGAATACTAGAGTGTATATACCTAGTACAAGGCACCTTCATAACCCCTATCAAGCACGAAGGAAAGATTGACGTTGAGAAGGGATCAAGCAAGATGCAATGCAAACAATCAAATGAGAATGCGAAACAATCAAGGAAGGTGATTAAGTAAGTGGATGAGATCCTATATTCTAATTCTATGCACAGGCTTGCTCGGTACAGTAACGTAACCGAGATAATGTGCTCTCAACCTGCATGGGCCACCACAAAAATATGTCATGCCCCAGTCCCAAAGTACGTAGGACTAGGACACGTAAGCATGCCAGCCGCATGGGTATGGCAACTCCAATATATAGAAACTAAACCCATACGTACGCTGTAATATGAATATCAAATCCATAAGTGGTATAAATCTATCACAAGTTACAGGGTACAATCTAAATCTCATCCACGAAAATCAATATAAATAAATAACCAATATCTATCAAACTAGATTTTAATAAGAAGTATCTAAAGATGATAGTTGGATAGAAATAAATCCACTACCAACTCGAATGGAAAAGTACAACACAATAAACATAATATAAGAATACCAGCTAACGACCACAGGCTGGAAGAGAAGACATCCACGAAATATATATAACCATCCAAATCTGCACTCCTGTAAATACTCAAGAACAGATACACTTGGAAGGGGACCAGGTCCTCAGAGGGACGAATCAAGATACATAAAAGCAAGCAAATTTGAATACAGTAAACATGCATAATATTTGAAAATATATAAGTACGTTGTACAAGACAATCTATATGAATGCAAATGAGGACATCTTTTTGACGTATGTGTAAGGGTAGGCTACTCGATCTAAGCCTCACAACTCACACACACGCCAGTGGACATCAGAAATCGACATACCTCGGGGGTAGCGACCAGCACGACTCTACAAAAATTGACATACCTCGGGGGTAGTGACCAGCGCAACACACGCCAAAGTGCGAGCTATATACTATGGTTTACTAGAGTGGTTAAAAGCCCATACGCCTAATGATTGTCCTCTCATGATACTAGGTGTCAAGTGTGTGTCAACATATCTAATACATAGTTTGACTGAAAGAAAACTACACATGCAAAAAATATATAGAAATGCAATAAAGATACAGAAATATACTAAGCATGCAAAATACTGTAAACAATTTGGCAAGGTATCTTGCCTGGCAAGAAAGCTACAAAAATGTAATGCCCCGATGTCCACACCAAGAGTCAGAAGCTACGACCTCAGAATGAACATCTCCGGATGCTGAAATAAACATCACCAACGTTCCCAGAATAAGCAAAATAGCTAGAAAGTACTTCTTTTTCGTCCAATTTGGACACATGGGCAAAACGGTAATTTCGGGTAAAAGTGGGGTCCACGTATGGCCCACTTTGCACCAAAAAGTATGCCAAGGGTAACAGTCTCTAAATGGGATAAATTATAGGTTAAACAAACTCTAGATGTCAAAGCAAAATCAACGGTATGTCCAAATATGGATTCCGATGAGCCGAACACAATTTCGTCCAAAAAATCAACCGTGGGGCCCGCCAATTGGTGACTCGGTCAACTATCTCAGAATTGCGTGAAAATTGGGTCACAGGACCAGCACGTTACCACGAGTCCTGTGGCACAAGTTTTGTCGCAATCTGACGAACGTGCAGAAAATGCGCACGACTTTCGCAAAAGTTACGACACGGGGTGTGTCCGCGGATACGGGCTGATTCCGGTGCGCACACACGTCCGAATCGGTTTTCGTAAACTCTCACGTGTCCGGTTACGCTGTACGTACCGTTTGGTACACTTGATACACGGCAGGGCAATCCCGTTTGGCGGAGCGTGCTCCGTTTTACAACTTTTGGAAATCTAAAAAAGTATGTTCGTGGGGTTTTCCAACGAATTTAATTCTGTCTACAGCAGTTAATAATCTAGGGTTATTTAACAGAAATTAAACTAGGTCAAGTGGTCTACGTATACCAAAAAGAATCATCGAATTCGGATCTCTGTGGTGGAAGATACGGACTCGAAAATATGGGTGATCACCATAGGTTTCTGTGTTTCCAGAATTTGGTCTATTTTTGCCAACTTTGGTGCTATTTTCGCCTATGGTTACGCGTTGTTCTAGGTATACTATCATACAGATATGGAAGGGGTTAAGGGGTAAGCATACCGGTGAAGGCGGGGTGGCGTTTGGTTGAGCGAGGCGACGGGACACAGGTACCTCGCTGCGAAAATCTGCAGGGTGCGGGGTCGCGACCGTCGGGGTTGGTTTGGACGGCCTGGCGGGGGTCTCCGACTGCGGTGGCGGCGCTCTCTAGGTCTAGATGGGAAGAGGAAGGGTTTGGATGATTTAGGGTTAGGGTTTTATTGAATTAAGTTTTATATATATATATATATATATATATATATATATATATATATATAAGAGAAGGGGGGGTGGTCGGGTTGCATCCGCGGGCTAAGGGGTTAATATGGGTTTGCTGTTGTTCCAAAAGGGGTGCTGCTATTTGCTAATACCAAAGGGCTGCTACATTGCAAGGGCGGCTGTAGTTTACAATCAAGGAGTGGCTGCTAGTTGCTTTGGAAGGGGGTGTGTGGGATAGTAGTTTAGTAAAGTTAATAATAGTTATTTAATATTTTTTTCCTTTTCTTTTCTTTTTTATATATTTTTTCTTATATATATATATATATATATATATATATATATATATATATATATATATATATATATATATATATATATATATATATATATATATATATACTCTTAGAAAAAATTTCAGAATTACACTAATACATCCCATTAAGCTAGCAACTGCTAAAGGGGTCTCCTACATGAAATAAATTCGAAAAAATTCCTAATGGTCCCATAAATCTTCTAAGTGCACAAACACCTAAAATAAAAATTAATTAAAATCTATTTCTCCCAATTAGCACATCATTACTATAATTAAATTAATAATTAATAAAAAAATAAATATGGTTTCTAGGAATAGGGGTTTTACAGTACTCTATTGTGCTTGCACCTGAGAGCACCCATAGTGCAGTTCCACGTGCAGGGCAATATAGGCATTGTATTGTTTTTGTAGTACATAGTAGGTAGCATTGAGGACTGGAGAGGAAAGGATGATGGGTAACTTGGTATCTGAAATTGATGTATCTGTGAAGGAGTAAGGGCTTGGGTATGATTAGTATGGATGAGGAAACTTGGGTTCAGTGATAAAGTAAACTAATTTTAGATAGGTGGTGTATTTAGGTATATAGGGTGTAGTCTTTAACGGGTAGTATCTAGATGATACTAAAGCTTCACAGATGGATTGAGGTACTGGTGCAGTGGTGTTTGAATACTTGATATCAGTCAATAACTGATTGGTACTGTCATAGTACACTAAACTTATGGAGGTTCGGGCTATTGATATCAGTGATTGCACACTGAGATGCAGGTGAGAGGAGGAGAAGAGTATCAGAGCTTATGAGCTCGAGTTCAAAGCAGTGTATGGGTTCAGGTCTGCAGGTGGTGAGTTGGCTAGAGTACACACAGATTTCAGACAGTGTGTTCTCAAGGAGCAATGCACATATTTGGTGGTGGTATTGGTTGATGATTTTTACATTTGTTAGTGAGTGTGTAGATGAATTGTGTGTAAGGAAGTGTATGAACTGGAGCAGCATAAGTATCAGTCGTGGGGAAGGAGATTGATGTTCAGATAGAGGTTCTTTAATGTCTAGGTAGATGAGGGAATGGAGTTTATGTTGCAGTGAGTTATGTGTTTTATTATAGGTGTTAGGTTAAAGGTGTAGGCAAGGGTGAACGGGATTTGCCTGGGAGCAATGAAAAGGATTGGTTGCACCGGTAGGTGTAGTTGAGAGGGTCTAATCCTATAGGGTTGTGTCCAATTAAGGTGTCATAAAAGTATAGTGAGGGCTTGTGAGAAAGTATTTATGAGTTAAAATCCTGCCATGGGTATTAAAGTCTGGAGTATCCTTGAATGCCAAGATACTACTAGTTGATGTCATGACATCTGGGTTAGGAGTGATATAGGGGTATCAGGTGAGTGTAGAATAAGTGTTGATGCTAGCATGTATGAGTGACTGATATAAAGTTATATCAGTAAATGCTAGTGTAGTTGGTATTTCAATAGCAAGTATGTTGTGTGTTGGTGCGAACTGCAAGGTGAATGAGAGTGAGGGAGAAGCTGGTTCTGTCAAGTATTTTGGAGTTAGTATTAAGTGAGTATGGATAGGTGTGATACCAAGTTGCCTAGAATACTAAGTATTATATGTGTTAAGGTATTAGATATAGTTAAGATAAAGCATAAGCAAGGTTGGATATAGCTAAGGCATTAGATAGGGTCAAGATACTAGGCTAGAGTGCTAAGGATTGTTATTGGGGGTACCAAGAGGTTAAAAATATGAGTAAAAGTATATTAGGATGAGGCAATGGGATGAGGGTTAGTGAAGGGTACATTGGTGTAAGGGTGGGCTAAGGTAATAGGCAAATAGTTGAGATATATAGTATATCTATACTTACTAGTATGGACCTAAAAATCTAGGTATAGCCTAATGTGGGCTAGTTTAACCTTGTAACCGCTCTATAAGCTATATATGAACCTAAAATTATGGTAAAGACCTAGTTTGACCTAATTTGATAAATATGATCTAGTCTTGACCTTGAAAACTATGTTTAGCCTATTTTACCATGTTTATCACTTCATTACACCAAATAACGTAAAATTTTATATATAGGTCTATGTGGTACCAGTTGTAGAAGCATAAAAAATACGCAGGATAGCTATACGCGGCGTATTAAGACAGAGCAGCGTAAACAGAAGACCACGGAGCCATCAGCGTGCAACATAGCTTTTTTCGCTGAGCACATCGTGAAATATGAGCTCGAGGACCATCTGCGTAAAGCAGTATGTCCATGCTACTTCAGCATAAACAGGGTTCTTCATCTCCTTTATGGCGTAAAGCTCATCCGCTTTCAATACAGCATTGAAGTGTACGAGGGACGCTTCGTATTCTTCAAATCAAACCTGTCAAATCGCGCAATGAACCTGACGTCTGGACTTCTGACAAAAAGTAATGCACAACTACCCAAGCGATGGCTATAATGATGGCGCGACACTACTACCCAGGCTGTCACTTACTGCCATTTCCTCTGCGTAAACTTCTTTTTCGCAGACAAGGGGATACGCGGCCTAATTTTACATAGGCAGATGTGAGCTGTTTACGCTCCGTAGAGGACAAACCGCCTGCCATGTCAAAAGCTGCACCTCGTACGATATTTGAGCCACGTCTCTGCATTTTATGCATAGAGCGGTGACAGGTTCTCAAGGCACGTCTCTGCATTTGAAGCCCCGAATACTGACAGATGCCCGAGGCACATCTCTGTACCATGCGCAGGCCAAGTGGCAGACCTTCAAAACACGCCTCTGCGTTTAATGCACAGGATGATGGCGGATCTCCATAATTAATGCTGGGAATTTGATTATATCTCCAAAAGTCGTAATTCTGGCCAAAACGTCCATATCCACTCGGCTTCTGTGCCCGCTCGGCTTCTATGCCCACTCGGCTTCTACGCCTGTTCGGCTTCTACGCCTACTCGGCTTCTATGCCTGCTCGGATTCTACGCCCACTCGGCCTCTGTGCCCACTAGGCTTCTACGTCCACTCGGCCTCTGTGCCCACTAGGCTTCTACGCCTACTCGGTCTTTGTGCCTACTCGGCTTCTACGCCCACTCGGCTTCTATGCCCACTCGGCTTCTATGCCTACTCGATTTCTATGCCCACACGGCCTCTGTGCCCACTTGGCTTCTATGCCTACTCAGCTTCTATGCCTACTTGGCTTCTATGCCATGGTGACAGTCATTTGGCTTCTACGCAAATCTCTTCTACACAAGGGATAACTACCTACGTGGCTTCTATGCCGTGATCTTCGTAGCAGATATACGCATTTTGTCCCCTTAGTTGGACACGCGTCACATGCTCACTCAGAAGGTCATCTATATGCAGGCATTGGTTATTTTAAACCGTCGTGTAAAAGGGTGATGTACTTTCCACTACTCGGTTTCTACGCCGACTGTGTGGTCACTGTCACTAAAAAACTCTATAAATAGAGACCTCTATCAATGAGGAACAAGGTCGACAAATTGAAAGGAGAAATAGAAGGGAGAGAGAGAGAGAGAGAGAGAGAGAGAGAGAGAGAGAGAGAGAGGAGTCCAGAGCTCAGGCAAAGAGAAGGGATCGACGACTCCGGCATCGGGCATCCACCCTCTTTAGCAACCCTCGAAGCGGCTTTCTGTCTTCCACGACACTTCTTCAAAACATCGTGTGGTCTAAGGGCTAAAGTGATCGACCGTAGATCAGACACCTATAGCAATATTTACCTAGATTAAATAAATTGTACTTAGGCATCCTCGTGTAGGATCAAATTTGTACAATCTTGTTTGTAAACATAAAAGAAGGGCGGGTCTTCGCACAATACCTTGTTTTCCGCATTCATCAAATCTTTTCTCGTTTATTATCCTAAACACCAGTTCAGACACCAATTTGTACTATTTGCTCAGGACCACAGACGAGTACATTCTCTGGTAGTTTTTATTATTTGATAATTTCTATGATTCTTGTCTATACTATTGAATTACTTGATTCCTTGATACAATAGAGACACATATTGGTATTTTATGGATTCACTCTCTTGTGACATGTGCGTCATACTTGTCTGGCCTCTACTTCAGGACTCATTACTGTCATCACTTACTTTTATCTGGCTGGCCTCGTACTTGATTTGTATGTTGGGACTTGGATTCATTTATACTAGTCGGACGGGAAAATACTTGAGTAGACATATAAAGATTCCCAAAATCTGGAACCACCTCCTACTGGTCTAATCTGGAAAGATAACAGTCGTACACCTCACATGCGATGAGCCGAATTATCCCTAGCAGTTAACATATCAAAATTGATATTTTAAAATATACTAGATTAGATACATTCTAGATTATACTTGTTGGACATACACCATATCTATCTTAGTTTTATTTTTTGCTTATCTAATGTCTTTATTGCCATACTCTCTTGTTCGCCATATGTACTTTACATTGTTCTTTATTTAGCTATTGCTCTATTTTATTTTTTGATTTATTTCTTTTCTGCTCATCATGTATTACTTAGTATAACTGTTTTATAGTCTTTATCAATTAATTGGAACTGCTATTAGGTTGTACTTTGCTCCAATCATGACTGGATAATTTTTTCAGAGGATTTGGAGGATTGGTGTCCGACATATTACGGACTACAGGTGCATGATTGTGTAGCCTTGGACCAAGTAGCTCAGAAGTAATTCCTGGGAGGTCTAGCCGGAATCACTAGTTATCCTAGTTAGTTTTTATTAGCATTTTGGTACCATATTTATTTTTGGTCTATATTTAAGACTTGGATATTGTTGTTGTTATTGTATGTTGTTGATGCTTAGACTATGTGGTTTTGTTTGACGTCTTTGATATTTTATCATGCTTTGGATATGTGATTAAGTATTATGTTGCTTTAATTATCTTGTCCTCCTTATGGAGTTGAGATATTATTGACTGTTGAGTTTATATATTGTGTGAGATGCTAGATTGATAGTGATAACCTAGACAACTTTCTACCGCCGATACTGTGGTGTAGGCTGGACATACACACATACTCGTGCCCGATCATCCGGGTGCGGGTCGTGGCATATTTTTTTGGTGGCCCATGCAGGTCAGGATTCGCAATTAGTGTGATATCATCGTAGTGCAATGACTTAGTTGTACTACTGTGATCCTGTGATATGATATATGATATAGGATATAGAATATATGATATGGGGTGAAAGAATGCTCAATCATAAAGTTAGAATTCCTTGAGAGATTCCTGGGATGACCCTTGAGAATCTTATTTTGAATCTATTTTTACTTGCTTCATCTCACCTTTGCCTTTGAGCTTGTCCGTTGTTGAATTTTATTCTTGTATGGAGATGTAACTTATGGACTAAATTGAGATATATTATGGTAAAATAAATGAATAAGAACAGTAGGAAAGGTAACCGCCTTCCTTAGTTATGGAGTCTAGAGTTTATCGCAGCTATACTAGCTGGCATGGTGAAGACATAGTGCCTGAATTTGTATAAATTTCTATTGGTTATGTAATTTAGAGTTTTCGCAATAAAGCTAGTGGCAGGACAAATTTTTTAGATACCATAATTTTAGAGGTACGTGCCTTAGTTATAGACTCTATAGTTTATCGTAGCTTTGCTTACTGGCTTGGCGAGGATTTTGGGTAACATAATTTCTGATAGACGTGTATGAATATCAGATTATATGTTAAATTGGTTCTTAACATATCATCTCTATCATTCAACCTTTTATCATTAAATTTTATTCTATCACCTCTGCTACCTCGGGATAGAGATGTCTTTAGTTTCTCTAGTTAGTTCCTTATAGAGCTTCACATTCATTAGTTCCTGAGATTTCCTTGGATAGTGTAGTAGTTTGGTAACCTGCAGATAGGTTGGTGTGTAGCTTGAGTATCATTGTTGATTGTTGATAGTGTAGCTAGTGAGTCTGAGAGTGGTTCCTAGTAGTAGGTGAGCATCAAATATCAGTGTATAACTCTAGAAGTGACTCATAGTGTAGTACCATTTGAAACAATAGTCCTAAGATAGGTGTTAGAACATAGTCAGTAGTTGGTATCCTAGAGTATTAAGCATGTATAGCATAGAGTTAGTATTTGTGTACCAAGGGCCTAGAGTGAGCAAGTGCTTAGAGTGTATCAAGATTAGGATGAGTGATATATGGAGTGGGTTAGTCTAGTATCACAGAGTATTATTGTGGGAATATTAGCTAGGAGTATTAGTGTGATATTGAGGTAGGGTATGTAAGGAAGTATCAGGTGGAGTATGAGTGCTTGTGTTCCAGGTAGTGAGAGAGGTATATCTAGACCACCTATGGCACAATAAATTGCCCTGCACCAACGTAGGTAAACATCCCAACAGGGCATAGCTTTTACGATGACAGTCAAGGGGGCTGATGTTACATGTGATGGTTTAGTAGGTTCCGTTCTTTCTTTCCTTGTCCTTCCATCTATTGATTGCTTAATTTCTTAATACCTTATAGTTGCATCAGTGATCGTTAAGCTAGTGTATAGTTAGTAATAACCCATTTAGAGATTGAAGTATCATGCAAGGTAGACAACATAACCATGCATGTTGATGATAATTAGTGATTACTTTAATTTGTATGCTTGTATAATTATAGATAGATTGGGAGCTTGACCTAAAGAGGGGTAAAACCAACTTTAAATTTCTAGGACAAATTTTTTCTAAGGGAGTAGGATTGTAACCACCACTTTTTACCTTAAGGGTATTTTGATAATTTTGCATGTTGATAATTCTTTTATTATCTTATGATGGTGGTTAGTCTAAAATTAATTAGTGTTAGCTAATTAATTTTAATTTGCAACTATCTTGTCATGAATAGAATATTCTATATTAATTAGTTAGATGCCATCCATGACAAATTTGATTACATTCATGTTAGGGTTAGAAGTTTTATTATAGAGTGGAATAACAATTTTATTAATCACACCACTATATATATCCTACTCTTTCTCTCTCCTCACATTCATTTTATTTTCTCTACTTCTTCTTCTTTCCCATTTTATCTTCTCCACCTCCTCATGAACACCAAATCCTAATTTTGTGTCACTACCACATTCTAAAAATAGGGATATTTTTAACTTTTTAATATAATGTGTATTTAATTTAAATAATTGCATGATATGTGTATTTGTATTATATTATATACAGTGTTCATTAAATTTTGAGCTAGTAGATTTGACCTAGAAGCCCACTAGATGAACACCTGACCGAATTATAGGGTTATGAATTTAAATTATATTATTTAGGATTTAATTATTTGAGGTTGTAATTAATTACCGTAATTTTATTTAATTGTTACACCCTACCATTGTTGCAATATTCGGAGCCCAACATTAGCCCATAATTTCCAACAAGTTGTTGCATTCTAGACTTGACACGCCAACTTAGGCGCTGGACTTTTTCGTCACTCAAAATCATAATCTTTTGTGCTCTAATTTAATTGTACAACTTTCCATGTCTGAAATCCATTATTTAATCCCGTGTTGCGCACATGTGTCGTTGTCATCAATTTTGAGACATCAACTCAATTCGTTTAGCCGGACCAATTAAAGGGTCCAAGACTGACACCAGGCCTACACCTTTTATGACCTTTGTGTAACTCATAATTATGCTCTCTTGTGCTTCATTTTAGCCGCACAATATTCGTCGTGGACGTTTATTTTAATTCTAAATAAAATCCAACTTTGTATCGTTGTGCGTTCCAATCGAAATTGGAGACACAATCTTGATCCATTTTGAGCAACCCAAATTAGGGTAATATTCTGTTCTGAGTCTTCTTCATTCATGACACTTCTGTCCCACTTAATTTTAGCTCCATGTACTTCTAATTAATTTTAGAACACCACTTACATTTGTTCTTTAATTAAATTAGGGATACCAACTTTGACTAAGCCCGTTTTAATCCTAATTTAATCCAAATACTCCATTGATTAAGCCCATGCAAAACACACAACACCCCCTCACCCTAAAAAATACCAAACACCAATTTCTCCACTAATTTTTTATTATTTTATGTGTTAGTGCAAATACCCAAATTTAAGGGTCTTATTTACAAATGTTGCATTGGGTATCATCACCCCATTGGTTTAAACCAAATAGAGAAAACCTAAACCATTGACAAGTCAACCTCACTCCTCCTCCCTCCTTTGTATGTATATTCTCCATGTTTAATCTGAGCTACCCATTCAAAATGGGACTCATCATCACCACACCCTCTATATCAGCCTTCTCTATAAAGTGTCTCCTTACATACATTTCCCCAAGCTGGCCCTAATCCCCAAACTTGGGAAACCCCCCACCTTCTCTCTCCTTCCTCCTCACAAACCCACAACCGTAGCCTCTTCATTTCCCCTTTTTCTTCTTCTTCTTCCTTTCTTCTTCCTTCGTCTTGTTCCTTGTCACTACCACGTTCAAAAAAAAGGGGTATTTTTGACTTTTTATAATATTTAATATTATTGTAGTTACAATTAATTGATTGTATGATAGGATAATTAATTTAATTAATTATGTGAGGTGTAATTAAATATAGTATTATATACACTGTCCATTTATTTTGAGCTAGCAGACTTGACCTAGAAGCCAGTAGACGAACACCTGTCCAAATTATGGAATTCTGTATTTAATTAATTTATTTAGAATTTATTCATTGGAGATTGTAATTAATTACTGTATTTTAATTAATTATTTGCGTATTGCCTTTGCTTCGATATTTGGAGCGCTACCCTGACTTTTGCCTTCCAACAAATTTTACAATCTTGCCCTAGACATGCCCGCCTTCCATTCTGCTATTTTTGCAACTCATAATTATGCTCTCTGTGCCTTATTTATAGCCGCACACAAATCGTCGCGGACATTTATTTAAAATCCCTATTTTGTATCGTTGTGCGTTCCAATTGAAATTGGGGACAATCTTGACCTATTTTTTGTGCGGCCCAAATTAGGGAAATATTCTGTTCTGAGTCTTCTTCATTATTGGTATTGATGACTTGACCCGATTTTGGCCCCATGTACTCCTAATTAATTTTAGAACACAACTTGCATTTAATTCTAATTAAATTGAGGATACTATTTTAACCGATTCTGAAAATCCCAATTTAATTCCAGTGCCCTGCAAATTGAGCCCATACCGATCATATAGCGCCCCCTGACCCTACAAAATATCGGACACCGAATCGCCTGCCAAATTTTTGTCATTTTATGCGTCTGTGCAAATACCCAAATTTAAGGGGGCTAATTTGCAAATTTGTATTTTGTGTCAATACCCATTTGTTTAAACCAATGAGGAATCCCTAATAATTTTAATTAGCCTCTCACCCTCAATCCTACATGAATTAAATTTCCTCATGACAAATCTGGACCACACATTTATTGGAAAAAATCCTCACCTTTCATTTACAAACCCTCTCCCATATTTAATGTCATGTCCCATCAAACCCTAATCCCTAGAAAACCTAGGTAGCACACCTCCCCAAGCCCCCTAACCGTAGCTCTCTCTTCCTTATTTTTTCTTTTCATTTTCTTCTTCCTTCCTTCTTCTCTTCTTCTCCTTCTTCTTCCTTCTTCATAAAATTTTTAAATTTCAAATTGAAGAAAGGGGGAGGGAAACAATGAATACTGTTCATCCCTGAACCCCGGCACTGCCCCAACTTCCTGTTCCCTACCCCGATCGCGCCAGCCTCTCCTCCAGGAGAAGGACATCGCCGCCGCTGCCGATTCCGACGTCGACGTAGGTGGAGGCGTCGCCGACGCAGTCGTCGACTGGACGAGCCTCCCCGACGACGCAGTGGTCGGCCTCTTCTCCCGCATGAACTACCCAGGCCGACTCCTCCCAGCCTCTGCGAGTCCCCCATTCCTCCCTGCTGCTCGACAACCCGACCGACGGCTGCACCACTACTCCACCGTTGTTCACCCGAGGCAGCCCCGACTACAGCCGACTGCTGTCCATCTCCCCCCGCACGATCATCCTCCGGCGGCCCCCTCACGAGTCCTCCCCCGCTGAGCACAGTCCGGCTCCCTCCATCTCCACCGGCCACTGCAGCAGTACCACCATCACCAGTGCGGCCATCCCCCGCCGGCCTGCTCCCACTCCGACCGGCAGCCACTGTAAGCAATCCTCTCCTCCCCTCTTCCCTCTTTCACTGTAATATATATGTATGTGTATAATAAATTAAAATGTTAATGTATATACATAACTAATGTATAGTTAATGAATATATTTAACTAATGTGTATGTATATGTATCTATAACTAATGTATAGGTATTTGCATATATTTAATTAATGTGTGTGTATATGTGCATATTTTTAATTTAATTGGTAAATACGTATATATATAGTATATATAATTAATTTGGTATATGTATATATGCATATTTGGTATACTTAATATATTCACAATATTTCTAATTGGTTTGTATATATGTATATATATATTAGTTTATTTTTATATAATATCTATTTAATAAAAAGTATATGCTAGTATAAATTGAATTTGGTGTATTAGTATTAGTATATTTAAATGATAATGTTGACTATATATATATATATTCTAAAATGTATTGGCATATATATATGTGTATATATATTTTTGTATAAACCCTTAGCATATTTTTAATATATATATACATGTATATTGTATATGTATTTAATTTGATATACATATATATGATAAGTATTAATGTTAGTAAGATATGTATATTTATTTATGTATATCCTACTAGATGACCCTAGTTGACTAGTGCCATGCCTGGCATAGCCCTGAGGCCAGTATATTTCTTTTGTGTGTTAGTATAGCATCTGATACAAGTGATATTGTGATATGTCATTAGGACTGTTGATTCCTCCAGGCGACACTCTGGAACAGGACCTCGGTATTCACCAGCTAAGGACCAAAGGCGAGTACATTCTCTGATTAGTTTCTAATTTATGATATCTCCTATGTTCACTGTATCTAGTATAAATATCCATGTTCTTGACACGTTGGTTACACGGATTGGTATACATGGATCTCGTCATGAGATGTTATTCCTTATTCATGGGGTAGCTTGTACAAGACTTGTTTCCTTGATATCTTGTGCATGTACAGACACTGAGACCCGGGGAGATTTGCTACCTCCCTAGGGAATCCCGTGCCATAGCGTACCTTGATTGGATCTACTATACCAGTCGGGGGTGGGGAGTATTTTAGTGTAGATATATGATCATACCCAACTTTCTATGTATCATAGCTCACCCCATATCTCACGTCGGGTGCGGCCTAACCATCTCCATGCTTCATAGCTGATACGTGTGATTAGCCTGACTTCTATATGCATCATAGCTAACCAACGGTTAGCCTGACCTTCCATGAATCATAGCTAATCACATATAACCAGCCTGATCAAGTTTCCAAGTCGATCACATGTTAAAGCTAGTACTCACACACTTAGTCATAGGTTTCTTGCTCATTGACATATTGTTTCTTTTCCTGCATTTACTTCCAGTATTTTTTTCATTGTACATTTCTCGTACCTATACATGCATCTGGTATATTTCCATCTAGAACTGCTACATAGTTTATGTCATTTATATAGAACTGCTATTTAGAGATGTACTTTGCTCCTTCCTGACTGGAAAATATTTTTCCAGACTGTGACCTTAGTAGACTGGTTTCCGACACACTTGGGGATTGGTTGTTACTGTTTGCAGGTATGATTATTTTGTCATTAGACTTGTGTCGTATTCTGTTATTTCTTCAAATTCTTATCGTGCTGTAGTGGTGATTGAGTATGTTATTCATCTTTATAGTGTTATCCGTGTCTCCTTATGGAGTTGGATACTAGTGTGAGATTATTTAGATAGTACTTGACCTAGACAGCGCTCTACCGCCGATGCTGCGGCGTAGGCTGGACGTACTCACGCTCTCATGCCCCTATACCGGGTGGGGGTCGTGACATTCCTCCTCACCTCTTTTTTATTTGGTTCAAACCAACTGAATAGGCCCCAACTCCGGCCGACCCACCGGAGGTCACCACTGCACCCAACCCGAGTCCACCCTCCTCTCCTCCGTTCCCCCACCGGAGTCGCCGCCTCAGCCGTTGCTACCCCGCTAAAGTCGACCGGAAGAGCCGCTCATGTACCCACTATACTAACTACCGTGAAGTCGCTACACTCGCCATCCCCGATCACTGAACGCCTGTCGACTCCCCGCTGAAGCCCCACGATGACCCGCCGCTGCACTCGCCACCCCGACCGCCCTAGATCTTGCCGGCTTTCTCCGCCTGACGCCGGAGCCCACTGCACGAGCCGTTGCACTCGCCATCCCGACCACCATTGTTACTCCGCCATCCGTCCGCTGCAACCACCCTACACCACCAGTACCACCACCCTACACCACCAGTACCACCACCCTGCACCACCAGCACCACCACTCTTCACCATCATCATCGTCTTCGTCGTCATCGCCGTCATCGTCGCCTTCGTTGTCATGTTCGTCATCATCATCGTCACCTTCGTCGTCGTCATCGTCGTCATCAACATCATGGACACCGTCGCCATCGCCGATCTCGTGCACGCGCACAGGTTCGTGTTCTTCCCCTTGCGTACGCATACGCATATTCTTCACTAGTATACATACGTATTTGTATGGTTTAATACGTGTATTATGGTATATGGGTGTATGTGTGTACATATGAGTATATGTATTTAGTAAGTATTTATATATATATAGCATATGAACCCATTGGTATATATATACATATATATATATATAGTATATTTCTCAAATTAGTATATATATACATATATAGTATATGTTAGTATGTATGTACGTATTAGTATTAGTATACATATATGGTTATTATGTCTATATTGATATATATACATTCATAACATATATGAACCTAATTAGTATAAATGTATGGTACATGTATTAGTATAGGTTTAAACGTATTTTGGTATATATATCTAGTATATCTCTCAATTAGTATATATACATATATATACGTATTGTATATATCTCCCTAATATATGTTTATATATATACAAAGTATTAATTCTATTTAAAGTATATATATATATATATACATATATCTATTATATTTATAATAAATGGATATTAATGTATATTTTAGTTAATGATATGTATAATATATCTATGTACTAGATGACCCAAGTGTAACCATGGATACCCCGTAGTTACATTGACCTGTGACCATGAAAATGTTAGTTGACTGTCATATTTACACTGACATACTGGCAAGCCACCTATCATTTTGACTGTCTATTTTGCACAGCAATTACAGATGCAACACCCGTAGAATCAGATGCACACTTGACCCTAGTTGACCAGTGTCATACCTAGCGTAGCCCTGAGTTCATTGTGTTTTAATCGTGTGTGTTAGTGTAATGTCTGATGCAATATTGTATTATATTATATGTGTATAGGACTATTTGATCGTCCTGCGAGACTTCAGGAGCAGGATATTGGTATTGACAGCTAAGGACCCCAAGCGAGTACATTCTCTAATAGTTTCTTATTTATGATATCCTCTATGTTCATTGTATCTAGTGTAAATATCCATATTTCTTGACACGATGGTTACACGGATTGGTATATCCGAATCTCATCATGAGATGTTATTCCTTGTATATGGTGTATCGTGTACAAGTTTTGTTTTATTGTTTATCTTGTGCATATACAGACACTGATTCTCGGGGAGACTTGCTACCTTCCTAGAGAATCCCGTGCCATAGCGTACCATGGTTGGATCTACTATACCAGTCGGGGGTGAGAGTATTTTAGTGTAGATATGTGATCATACCCTTCATGTACAAGTCTTATTCACATGTTAGTGTTAGTCATACACCGCATGTATGACTAGCCAGGCCATTATTCCTATACAAGTTCCCAAGTCGATCACATGTTAAAGCTAGTACTCACCCAATTAGTCATAGTATTCTTATTCATTGACACATTATTCCTTCCCGCATTTATTTACAATATATCCAGTACTTCCTTTATTGTATATCTCTCGTACATGTTTATGCATCTTGTATATTTTCATCTATTTACTTCTACATAGTTTATATTATTGATATAGAACTGCTGTTAAAGATGTACTTTGCTCCATCCTGACTGAAAATATTTTTCCAGACTGCGCCTTAGAGGACCAGTGTTCGACATTTTATGGACCACAGGGAGAGTAGATGAAGACTTGGATCTGGTAGTTCAGTTGTGATTCCGGGAGGTCTAGCCGGGATCACTAGTTATCTAGTTAATTTTTTTTAGCAGTTTTTGGTACCAGATTTGTATCCGGCATACTTTGTTGAGACTTGGATATTATTGTTAAGTTAGATTATTTCTATTTAGACTTGTGTTACATTTTGATTTATTTATTTCTTCGATATCTTATCGTGCTGTAGTTATGTGATTGAGTATGTTGTTCATATTATATTGTGTTATCCGTGTCTCCTTATGGAGTTGGATGCTCGTATGAGATTGTTTAAATAGTATCATGACCTAGACAGCGTTCTACCGCCGATGCTGTGTCTTAGGCTGGACGTACCCACGTAATCGTGCCAAAATTTCGGGTGTGGGTCAGGACATTTTGCCTTTCCTCTATTAGAGCTTCTCAAAACTTCTTCCAAGGAGAGCTAGATCTTGGGAGCACCTAGGAGGAGCACTATCAAGGAGGAATGGTGCCACTTCTTCTTCTTCCATTTTTCATCAAATTCATTAAGATTTATTGGAATCCAACACCCAATAGGTAAATTCCTTATTTACCTAAATTTTATGGTTAGGAACACCCATTGGAACCAATAGGAACCAATAGGAACCCTCCCTTGGTGGAAATGACCTATTAATGGTAGATCCAGGTGTTAGAGGACTCGAATCCATTAGATCTAGGCTTTTGGATGATGTATTAGTATTTTCTAAGAATCATTTGGTGGAACTACGAACTATGTAAACCCCCTTGACCAAATTTAGGGTTATTAGTTTAGATTGAGAGACTAGGATTTAATTTGGTGACAATTAGAATACAATATTTTAGAATTTTGTACAACATTATATCTCGTAGTGCACCTTACCGTTGCTTCGATAATTGGAGCACCTCACTAGCTATTGCCTTCCGATAAATTTCATAACCTTACCCTAGACGTGCGCGCCTACCTTTCTGACATTTGTGTAACTTATAAATATGCTCTCTTGTGCTATATTTTTACTCGCACAATAATCGTCGAGGACGTTATTATTTAATTCTAAATAAAATATGACTTTATACCCTTGTGCGTTCCAATCAAAATTTGAGGCACAATCTGGACCGTTTTGTGCAACCCAAATTTTATTAATATTCTACACTAAATCCTTTATGTCCATGACACTTGTGTCCCACCTAATTTTAATCCCATGTACTTTTAATTAATTCCAGAACACCTTGTATGATAATTTAATTAATTAAAACCCAATTTCTATCTTTGTGCAATTTTCCCAATTGTTGGGCATTTTTATGCAAAAATTTATTTAGGTGTCCATACCATTAGATAATGCATGAAGAAACCCAATTTTTCCTTCTTAGAATTTTTTCCATAATTTTTCGGAATGTGCAAACCAAAACCTCGCCCCCTCATTCGAACCTAGCATTTCATTTTAAAAATTGCGAATTGTAGCCTCTAACATTCCCCTATGAGCCCAAGGCCCAACCCAAGAGGATGTTGACCAAAGTCAACTTTTTCTAGGTCAAACCAACCCCCTTACATGTGTATAAATTTAACTCCTCCTCTCTTTATCTATTTTCTCATCAACCAACCCCAAACCCTAGCCGAACACCCCCTTGCCGACTCCCTTCTCCCTTCCCCACCAGAAAGAACCACCATCACCGCCTTAACCACCACCTCCTCTGCCTACCCTTGCCGTCGACGCCGGACCACCCTTTCCCGGCCGCCTGCACAAACTGCCACCGCCATCAACCACCATCTTCACCATCATCAAACCATCCAACCCGACTCCGACTTCCCTCAACCGCCTCCGCCACCTGCCTGACCACCGTCTCCACCACCCCGACGCCATCAGCACCATCACCTACACCACCGTCAACCACCTCCCCATCACTACCCGTGGCAACCCTCAACTACACCACCAACACCGGCTGCACCTCAACCAACCCGAACACCCCAACCCGCCTGACCATCACTGCCCGATTGACCGCCACCTTCTGCATGACCAGCAGCACCCTCCCTACGGCCCTGACCACCGTCCCCAATCGCCTATAACCGCCAAACCAAGCTGCCACGACTGCTGCTGCCGTTGCTGTGACTACTGCCACTACTGCTGTGTTTCCTGAGTCCCCGCCGGAGCTCCGCCGCCCCTCGCCGGCGACGACCGTACGACGGACACGCACACCCCCGGGTACGATCGACGTATAGGTACGTGCATCGTATATGCGTATTTTGTATTAATATATAAAGTATATTTATATGAATATATGTATATGTGATATGAATATATATATGTATATAAGTATTATGTAATTATATATGTATACATATACATTTATGTATGAATATGTATTGTATGTATTTATGTATATATAATGTATAATGTATATGTATATATATGCATTTATGTATATATTTATATATGTACTATTGTGTTTATATAACATATTTATATTATGTATTAATGTATTATTGTATATAATATCTAATGTATATATGTATTTATATATGTACGGTTGTATTTACATAATGTATTTATATACCATATCTAATGTATTATATTATTATGTACATATGTATATATATGTTATTTAATTGCATACATGTAATGTACATTTGAATATATGTATATATATATATATATATATATATATATATATATATATGTGTGTGTATATATATATATGTAGATATGTTTTTAATTTATATTAGGTATATATGTAATGTATTATAGGTATATATATGTTGTTATTTATATATATATATATGTGTATATATGTACTTATGTACCTAGGTAGATATGTATTTATGAATGTATATGTACATATGTCTATATGTATAATTGTATATAAATGTATGTATGTTTATAAATTTATTTAATATAGATATATGGATATATGATAGGTATGTATACATGTACTATGTTAGCATAAGTAATTAAGCATAGTGTAATGTAGAGGTTTATAATTATTGTTATCTATTCGTAGGAATCCGAGATGATGCTACCTTGACTGCTGGTTCCAGAGCATTGCTTGCGCACACCAGAGTTCCAGACAAGTATATCTTACCTTGTTGTACAGTTTTAATTCTGTATTATTAGCTGCATATTTATTATTTTAATTGTGCGCGTCCGAGAGAGACTCGGGTTTAGTCAACAAAGGCGTTGACGTTAGGACTTGTGTCTGACTTAGAGTCTAGTGGACCCACCTAAAGTTGCGGAGTTATCAGTATGACTCCCCAGGCCTTGACACGTATCATTACACGTCATAGAGTGAGTTCATGTAGGGACGCGTGCCTCATGACTGACTGGCCATCTGCGTAAGCAGTACGTGTGACGGTATTTAACTTAGTTGTTTATTATTCTAGAGACTTGCATTATAGTATGAGGTATCCACGTCATGTTTGTGACTTATACATTGATATTGGGCGGGGAAGACAATTAGTAAGCGTATGGGACAGACATTTGGCTGCTGTAGTTTCAGAGTAAACTGTGGGGCCGTGAGCCTTAGTGTTACCTGGTTATGGGACATGTGTTACCCGGTTAAGGGCTCAGGTTACCCGGTTATGGGATCAGTGCTACCCTATTATGGGAGTATATGCTTGTCGATACATCTGATAGAGGTTACTAGCTGTGCGCTATCATGATCGGTGATGTAGTCAACATATACATCTGGCATCCAGTTTACAGCTAATGCCAGATACTTAGCCTCTGGATCGACGCTACGCTTTATACTTTTCACCTACCCATACGTACCAAGGTTGTCTTCAAAGTGCATTTTACTTAGCTGGTTAGATCACCCTCGAGTTTTTACAGTATTTACTTTATGGCATGCATTTTTGTATCTTGTTATATCCCTGCGAGGACCTGGCCCTTTCCAGATTTGGACGAGGCATATTATCCTACAGTGTACGGACCCGAACAGGAGACGAGGTACGCTACCGAGGAGGAACTAGAGGTGTTACCGTCAGAGTTCCCGTGATCCGTTAGTAGGCCTTCTGCTTAGGATTGGGTGCATTATTATCTAGTCAGCCAATGTCCTAGTCATTATTTATTTTATCTGTCATTCAGTACTTTTATTTTGTCATAGTAGTGGGTTTGTTTCCACCAGACATTCTTGGTTGTATTTTGATATTTTGAGACTGGTGTTTATCTTCCAGTATTTATTATAGTACTTTCTTGCTGTTTATATTATGGATGAGATTAGATTACCTGCTTGATGTTGATATTGGACTTGTTAGTTATTTAGGACAGCGTAGCACTCTTCGTCTGGATCCATTAAATTGGGATGTCCACGAAGACGTGTCAGCTGGCTATTGTCACGTGGCCTGGTCTCGTGTATTTTAGGACTGGGGCGTGACATGGTTTTAGTGGTGGCCTATGCAGGTCGACTTTATCGCTTGTGGTATGGTAACATGCCCAGCGAGCCTGCAATAGGATAAAAATTTGTAGATCTCATCCACTTTGATTACCGCCTTTGAACCTCCTTCGCATTTAGTTAATTAAATATATACATCCTGTTTGTTATTCCTGTACTCTTTTAATGAAGTTATATTTCTAGCAGCAAGATGAACTTGTGCAGTGGACGAGGAGCACCCAGTATCGTGGTACCAGCCGATACCACCTAGAGAGAGGAGATACCCCAGGGACCCCCTAGAGCGCAACCACCACCACAGGCCCCGGTCAACCTACAGGCCCCGCTGATACAATGGCACAAGACTTTCATGGTGATCCTACACAGCAGCACGAGGGACAGACTTCCCAAACGATCCCCATGCAACATTTTGAGGGCCAGACTTCGGGAGCTACACCGATGCCACAAACCGAGAGGCCGACATTCGATGAGACACCTACTGCACAACCGGAGGTCCCATTACCACCACTTCTACCCTATCTACCTCATATGCCACAATCAGATGGACAACCACAGATGCTTCAGTTCTTTCAAGCTATGATGCATGCACAGTGGCATCAGACCGAGACGTTGAGACCGACTTTGATGGCAGTTCTAGAGAGCACACCTGCCCCAGCACCCGTACCACCACCTCCACCAACTCAGGAAGTTGGTATTATACGATGGTTCCGTCAGATGGGCCCGGATACTTTTTCGGGCAACGAGACTGCAGAGAAAATCTCTGATTGGGTCGCCAACACAGAGATGCTACTAGAGGCTTCTCAGCTGCATACAGACCTTTGGATGACCGCAGTGAGGGCCCAACTAAAAGGCAATGTCCATCACTAGTGGGATTCTATTGAGCGCAGTGTAGGAAAGAACCAGACATTGGAACAGTTCTTAGAATACTTCAATGCGAAGTATTTCCCGGCTACAGTAAGAAATGCCCTGTACTCCCAGTTCCTGCATCTAGAACAAGGGAACATGACTGTTGACGCATACGACGCAGAGTTTAGCCGACTCAGCAGATTTGGTGCTGTCTTGATACCCAACGATCTAGAGAAGGCCTAAAGATTCCATCACGGCCTTACCTTCGAGCTACAAAGGTACACTACCACCTAGGTGAGAATTTCTTATGAGGAGGTTCTTTCAGAGGCAAGGATCCAGGAGGCTATCGGCAGAGGAGCAAGATGTTCCAGCACGATCGTACTAGCCAGAGCCCAGCCCGGAGCAGGAGGACCGATCCGTCATCCAGAAGTACAAACGCAACAAAAGAATGTGCCGTATCAATAGAGAGAGCAACCGACATGTTACTTTTGCAGAAAAAAGGGACATATTCAGAAGGATTATAGAAGAAGATCAGGACTATGTTTGAGGTGCGAATAAAACCAACATCAAGCTCAGGAGTGTTCCCAGTATGTCGATAGAGCCCAACAGATAGAGCAGAGGCCAGCTCCACCAGTCCTAGGTATGTCGGTAACATTGATCGATGATTTATAGCTTATTATTGTTATATTAATTTCGAGGACGAAATTCTTATAAGTTGGGTAGATTGTAAACCCCCTTGACCAAATTTAGGGTTATTAGTTTAAATTGAGAGAGTAGGATTTAATTTGGTGACAATTAGAATTAGATTACTGTATTTTATAATTTTGTACAACATTATATCTCCTAGTGCACCTTACCGTTTCTTCGATAATTGGAGCACCTCACTAGCCATTGCCTTCCTACAAATTTCACAACCTTGCCCTAGACGTGCCCGCCTACCTTTCTGACATTTGTGTAACTTATAAATATGCTCTCTTGTGCTATATTTTTAGTCACACAATAATCATCGCGGACGTTATTATTTAATTCTAAATAAAATATGATTTTGTACCCTTGTGCGTTCCAATCGAAATTTGAGGCACAATCTTGACTGTTTTGTACAAACCCAAATTTTATTAATATTCTACACTGAATTCTTTATGTCCATGACACTTGTGTCCTACCTAATTTTAATTCCATGTACTTCTAATTAATTCCAGAATACCTTGCACGATAATTTAATTAATTAAAATCCAATTTCCATTTTTTGCAATTTTCCCAATTGTTGGGCATTTTTATGCAAAAATGCATTTAGGTGTACACACCATTGGACAATGCATGAAGAAATCCAATTTTCCCTTCTTTGAATTTTTTCCATAATTTTTTGGAATGTGCAAACGTACAACATCGCCCCCTCATTTGAACCTAGCATTTCATTTTAAAGAATGCGAATTGTAGCCTCCAAACATTCTCCTATGAGCCCAAGGCCCAACCCAAGTGGATGTTGACCAAAGTCAACTTTTTCTAGGTCAAACCAACCCCCTTAAATGTGTATAAATTTAACTCCTCCTCTCTTTATTTATTTTCTCATTAACCAACCCCAAACCCTAGCCGAACACGCCCTTGCCCGACTCCCCTTCTCCCTTCCCTACCGGACAGAACCACCATCACCGCCTCAACCACCACCTCCTCCGCCTACCCTTACCGTCGACGCCGGACAACCCTCCCCTGTCCGCCTACACAAACAGCCACCGCCATCAACCACCATCTTCACCATCATCAAACCATCCAATCCGACTCTGACTTCCATCAAACACCTCCGCCACCTGCCTGACCACCGTCTCCACCACCCCGACGCCATCAGCACCATCACCTATACCACCGTCAACCACCTCCCCATCACTACCCGCGGCAACCCTCAACTACACCACCAACACTGGCCACACCTCAACCAACCTCAACACCCCAACCCGCCTGACCACCGTAAACCACCACTGCCCGGTTGACCGCCGCTTTCCCCATAACCAGCACCACCCTCCCCACGGCCCTGACCACCGTCCCCAACCGCCTGCAACCGCCAAACCATGCTGCCACGACTGCTGCTGCCGTTGCTGTGACTACTTCCACTGCTACTGTTGTTTCTCGAGACCCCACCGGAGCTCCGCCGCACCTCGCCGGCGACGACCGTACGACGGATACGCACCCCCCGGGCACGATTGACGTATAGGTACGTGCATCGTATACGCGTATTTTGTATTAATATATAAAGTATATTTATATGAATATATGTATATGTGATATGAATATATATATGTATATAGGTATTATGTAATTTTATATATATATATATATATATATATATATATATATATATATATATATATATATATATTTATTTATTTATTTATGTATGAATATTACTTGTATGTATTTATGTACATTTAATGTATAATGTATATGTATATATATGCATTTATGTATATATTTATATATGTACTATTGTGTTTATATAACGTATTTATATTATGTATTAATGTATTATTGCATATAATATCTAATGTATATATGTATTTATATATGTACGGTTGTATTTACATAATTTATCTTTATACCATATCTAATGTATTATATTATTATGTACATATGTATATATATGTTATTTAATTGCATACATATAATGTACATTTGAATATATATATATTTTTGTATATTTGTATATATATATATATATATATATATATATATATATATATATATATATATATATATGTATATATATATGTAAATATGTTATAATTTATATTAGGTATATATGTAATATATTATAGGTATATATATGTTGTTATTTACATATATAAATATAAATATAAATATAAATATAAATATAAATATAAATATAAATATAAATATAAATATAAATATAAATATAAATATAAATATAAATATAAATATAAATATATATATGTGTGTGTGTGTGTGTGTGTGTGTGTGTGTGTGTGTGTGTGTGTGTGTATACATGTACTTATGTACCTAGGTAGATATGTATTTATGAATGTATATGTACATATGTCTATATGTATAATTATATATAAATATATGTATGTTTATAAATTTATTTAATATAGATATATGGATATATGATAGGTATGTATACATGTACTATGTTAGCATAAGTAATTAAGCATAGTGTAATGTAGAGGTTTATAATTATTGTTATCTGTTCGTAGGCATCTAAGACGATGCTACCTTGACTGCTGGTTCTGGAGCATTGCTTGCGCACACCAGAGTTCCAGGCAAGTATACCTTGCCTTGTTGTACTGTTTAAATTCTGTATTATTAGCTGCATATTTATTATTTTAATTGTGCGCGTCCGAGAGAGACTCGGGTGTAGTCAACAAAGGCGTTGATGTTAGGACTTGTGTCTGACTTAGAGTCTAGTGGACCCACCTAAAGTTGCAGAGTTATCGGTATGACCCCAGGCTTTGCCACGTATCATTACACGTCACAGAGTAAGTTCATGTAGGGACACGTGCCTCATAACTGGCTGGCCATCAGCGTAAGAAGTACGTGTAATGGTATTTAGATTAGTTGTTTATTACTCTAGAGACTTGCATTATAGTTTGAGGTTTCCATGTCGTGTTTGCGACTTGTACATTGACATTGGGTGGGAAAGGCAATTAGTAGGCGTATGGGACAGACATTTGGCTGCCGTAGTTTCAGAGTATACTGTAGGGCCGTGAGCCTTAGTGTTACCCGGTTATGGGACATGTATTACTCGGTTAAGGGCTCAGGTTACCCGGTCATGGGATCAGTGCTACCCGGTTATGGGAGTATATGCTTGTCGATACATCCGATAGAGGTTACTAGCTGCGCACTATCATGATCGGTGATGTAGTCAGCATATGCATCTGGCATCCAGTTTATAGCTAATACCAGATACTTAGCCTCTGGCTCGACGCTACGCTTTATACTTTTCACCTACCCATACGTACCAAGGTTGTCTTCAAAGTATATTTCACTTAGCTGGTTAGATCACCCTCGAGTTTTCACAGTATCTACTTTATGGCATGTATTTTTGTATCTTGTTATGTCCCTCTGAGGACCTGGCCCTTTCTAGATTTGGACGAGGCATATTATCCTACAGTGTACGGACCCGGACAGGAGACGAGGTACGCTACCGAGGAGGAGCTAGAGGTGTTACCGTCAGAGTTTCCGTGATCAGTTAGTAGGCTTCTGCCTAGGATTGGGTGCATCAATATCTAGTCAGCCGATGCCCTAGTCATTATTTATTTTATCTGTTATTCAGTACTTTTATTTCGTCATAGTAGTGGGTTTGTTCCCACCAGACATTCTTGGTTGTACTTTGATATTTTGAGACTGGCGTTTATCTTCCAGTATTTATTATTGTACTTTCTTGCTGTTTATATTGTGGATGAGATTAGATTACCTGCTTGATGTTGATGTTGGACTTGTTAGATATTTAGGACAGCATAGCACTCGTCGTCTGGATCTATTAAATTAGGATGTCCACGAAGACTTGTCAGCTGGCTATTGTCACGTGGCCTGGTCCCGTGTATTTTGGGACTGCGGCGTGACAAACTTGGTCTACCAAGTGTTTGCAGAATAGTCTCAATATGATTTTTATCCTATTTTAGTGTTGTGCTTGTATCCATGTGTCATGAGGCCTCTTGTGTCAATATATATATATATATGATTGTTATTCCTTGGTTTTAGTGGTGAGTGTATTATGTGGTTGTGTATTGGTGTTAGGTTTGATGTGATGTGGTGTTAGTATTAGAGTGCGTAACTGGAGTAGGGATTTAGTGTGTTTGCACTAATTAGTGCACTGTCAACAAGTTTCTAATAGGCTCGGGTATGGCAACGCTGATATGGTGCATGACTGTATGTGTGCTCATGTGCATTTGTTGCTGAAGGTAAATATTAAGTTGTAGCAGCAGTAATGAGTGTGAGGATGTAAGGGCAAGTTCTGGGCTTAATTTGTACAAAGGCATGGAGAGATAGTACTACTAGGTTGAATAATTGGAGAAGGGAAGAGTAACTACATTAGTGGCTCAAAGGATGTCTGATATGTGTGTTAGAGAATAGGGGTAAGTGTTTTAGTGTTTGTGTGTGTCCTTGAATGTGTCTAAGTGTGTGCATTATCAGTGTTATTGTCCTAGTATCTAAGGTTGAATTGAGTATCAGTGAGGTATATGAGTGATGGATTACAGTTCCTGCAGAATTTATGGCATGTGTGTTTCCCGAGGTGGTATATTAGCAAGAAAGGGTGCAGGCAGTGAGGTTGGAAGGAGATGAGGGCTGCATGACTTAGATGCAAGTGCAGTCAGTTTAGTGTAGCGCCCCGTTCTCCCGGTGCGGAGATCGCGGCTAAGAAACACAAGACGGTATCGTTCGATCGGGATAGATTGAATTAAGAACTCATCCTCGTTATGGATTTGTTTCTTCGGAATCGATTCCCATATTCAGTGGACTGCGCCCCAAGGATCGGCTTAGCGGCAGAGTCAGGAGGGACCTCTCCGCTGCTATCTTTTATTGCCTCAGTTTTCGATGTCGCTTGTTGCTTTCGTGCTTTGAGTTGGTTTTAGAATTTGCTTGTTTTCCTTAAACGGTTTTGATGGTTTTCATTATTTTCGTTCATTGAACTGCACTTCTATTCCGAGATTGGAAAGAGAGGAAGAAGTATTAATCGAGCTGTTCGTGTGCAGGTGAACGAGCAGTAGGCGGCTTGCGAGCAGAGTCGTGAAGCGCCTCTTTCCTTCTCCCTTCCAAATTCTAAGTGAGTGGCTACCAACCCGATTAGCTAGCCCTGCTTCCAAGCTTCACTCCTTTGCCCCGATCAAACGATACCAAATAATAATAAAAGAAACCAAGATTAAAGACAATAGACTTGGTTATTATGCTTGTCAATTAAACCTGTGAACTGTTGCCTTATCGTATGCTTATTCGTGCAAATGTTCTATAAAACGTGCTAAGTATAGAACACATCTTGTATATGCATAATTGTTCAGGGAGGCTATGCAAAATAAATCTTACAATACTGCTTATCTTGTACTCGTGTTCTTGCACTCGTGTTCCCTCAAATGCATGACTTGTTAACTTGTTCATCGTGTTCGATCATGGACAACTTGTGCACAAGGTATTGGTTCTGCGGACGGTCGCTGGGGCACTGGCACCGATCCGATCCGGGCAGAACTCGTGTGTAGTCGTCGTGTTCGGGATTGGATAGCTTGCAGCGCAATCGTGTTCTCTCGTAGCATGCTATCCTTGTCCTCGGCTACGTCCACTATGGCAACCATGCCAGTGATCATCGTGTATATTTAAACCTGTTGCATACTAACTTGTGTCTTCGTGGCAGGGAAGGCATGGTAAGTATTGTGCAGGTAATTCAGACGGGCAGGTAAAATCCACCGAACGGTGGCACGTTCATTTCAGTAAATTCTATATGCTGCTTACTTTTAAATGAACTAAGGCAAGAATAGAAACCCACAAATATGCATACTTCATTAAAACAACGTGTTGATTGGTATAGTTCGGCTAGCTCGCCTTCACCAGCTTGTTTCGATATGCTGACCCTCGTTGAAATAGGTTCTCCGCACCAAGGCGAACCGAGCGAGGAGCCGAAGTCGTCTTCCCGATCCAGTCCAGCTGTTGGCGCATCTTCACCGCGCCCCCTGAAGCATTTTGAAGCCCGAAGCTGTAACTCTTCATACACAAATGCAGCTCCGTGGCAAAGCTATCCTCCAGCCTGGAGGTATTTATCATTTTGAGTTTATAAAGGGATGTAATGTACAGGACTGCTATCTCATTTTGAATCATCTCTTTTGTAAGCCGTTCGGCATATTAGCTAACTCGTTCAAGAGTTTGTAATAGATGTTCATTATCAATAAAGAGAACTTTTCCATGTTTTAAATCTGTGTTTCAATTTATCTGCGTACTCTGAATATGTGTTTGCTATGCAAATCATTAAAGCCTTGTGCGGGCGCAACTCCAAGCCCGCACGGCGGTCACGATTCGGGGGACGCCTCAAACGATTCTACGGAATCGGGTCGTGACATAGTGGTATCAGAGCACAGATTCAAAGTTCCTTAGACTTCGTGCTGGAAAAGTTTCACTAACGATCAAAATTCCTGTGCGAACTCTTGAACTCGATAGGCCAAAATGAGATACGTTCATGCAATAAGTCCATAATACATTATGATCCTAATGTAATTTACCTTCTTTTGAAGGAGTGGCTCCAGCACAATCTGCAGCGCAAACACCGGACGAAATGCAAGGCCAAGAAAGTAGTTCGGATACTTCAGGAAGTTCAGAGAGCCAGCGAGCCGTGCCAAGCATCGATCCCGTCCAACGAATGTTGCAGATGTTGGAGGCAAACCAACAAAGGGACGAGGCTCACTATGAACGGGCCGAGAAGCGAGCAGAAGAGAGTCAGCTCAAGTTTTAAGACAATATAGAAGCACGATTCTCAGTCCAACAGAAGCAGGTAGATACCCGGCAGCAGATCATTCAGACTTTGGCATCCAACCAGTCCGCAGCAATGCCAGCGACTCCGGTGGAACAGCCCGCGCTTGAATTAGAGATGCCGCAAATTCCAAGGGCGAGGGACGTGACTGCCTTCGACTTTGGCCACTTCAAGAAAGTCTGTAACACCCCATTCAACGGGACTGAGGACCCAGTCGTAGCTCTAGATTGGTTGGCCGAACTTGAAGATCACTTCGCTCTGCTAGAGGTCCCCGAAGAGAAGCACGTCGCCTGCTCGCAACTACAGCTCCGCCTCAACGCACACGATTGGTGGGACGTGCATCGACGATCTCTCCAATTTGATCACGGAGAGGAGGCGATCTCGTGGACGAATTTTCGTGCCGCGTTCGAAGAGGAGTTTGTACCCCCTCCAGTACAACGTCAAATGGAAAACGAGTTCGTGCAGCTGCGGCAAGGCAGCATGACAGTTAAGGAGTACTCCGCCGAATTCAACTGACTCTCCAAATTTGCTAGGGCCTATTTACCTGATGCAGCAAGTCGAGCTAGAAGGTTTGAAGGTGGACTACGCCCTGCCATCCATTCGCACGTAGCCGTTCCTCAGTATCGTACTATGCGTGAAGTCATGAATCACGCCCTGTCGCTCGAACTACTCTATCCTCACGTTCCTGCCGGCGCTGTGCATACCTACACTCACAAACGCCAAAGCAACGACAGAGGAAACAATGCTACAAAGCATCCGAACAACGGTGGCAAGCATTGGAGCAATAAGTGTCAATTCTGCAAAAAGCTTGGACACGATAAGAAAGATTGTCGCTTGAGACTTGGATTATGCCTCGCTTGTGGACGATCAGGCCATGCTATTATTTCCTGCCCGAACCTTCCTGATCGCCGTCCCGAACGCAATAATCCCTAACGGTAGGTCCTATTCTTATGTTTCGGGACAAAACTTCCAATTAGTTGGGTAGGATATAGCGCCCCATTCTCCCGGTACAGAGATCGCGGCTAAGAAACACAAGACGGTATCGTTCGATCGGGATAGATTGAATTAAGAACTCGTCCTCGTTATGGATTTGTTTCTTCGGAATCGATTCCCATATTTAGTGGACTGTGCCCCAAGGATCGGCTTAGCGGCAGTGTCAGGAGGGACCTCTCCGCTGCTATCTTTTATTGCCTCGGTTTTTGATGTCGCTTGTTGCTTTCGTGCTTTGAGTTTGTTTTAGAATTTGCTTGTTTTCCTTGAACGGTTTCGATGGTTTTCATTGTTTTCGTTCATTGAACTGCACTTCTATTCCGAGATTGGAAAGAGAGGAAGAAGTATTAATCGAGCTGTTCGTGTGCAGGTGAACGAGCAGTAGGCGGCTTGCGAGCGGAGTCGTGAAGCGCCTCTTTCCTTCTCCCTTCCAAAATCTAAGTGAGTGGCTACCAACCCAATTAGCTAGCCCTGCTTCCAAGCTTCACTCCTTTTCCCCGATCAAACGATACCAAATAATAATAAAAGAAACCAAGATAAAAGACAATAGACTTGGTTATTATGCTTGTCAATTAAACCTGTGAACTGTTGCCTTATCGTATGCTTGTTCGTGCAAATGTTCTATAAAACGTGCTAAGTATAGAACACATCTTGTATATGCATAATTGTTCAGGGAGGCTATGCAAAATAAATCATGCAATACTGCTTGTCGTGTACTCGTATTCTTGCACTCGTGTTGCCTCAAATGCATGACTTGTTAACTTCTTCATCGTGTTCGATCATGGACAACTTGTGCACAAGGTATTGGTTCTGCGGACGGTCGCTGGGGCACTGGCACCGATCCGATCCGGGCGGAACTCATGTGTAGTCGTCGTGTTCGGGACTGGATAGCTTGTAGCGCAATCGTGTTCTCTCGTAGCATGCTATCCTTGTCCTCGGCTACGTCCACTATGGCAACCATGCCAGTGATCATCGTTTATATTTAAACCTGTTGCATACTAACTTGTGTCTTCGTGGCAGGGAAGGCATGGTAAGTATTGTGCAGGTAATTCAGACGGGCAGGTAAAATCCACCGAACGGTGGCACGTTCATTTCAGTAAATTCTATATGTTGCTTACTTATAAATGAACTAAGACAAGAATAGAAACCCACAAATATGCATGCTTCATTAAAACAATGTGTTGATTGGTATAGTTCGGCTAGCTCGCCTTCACCAGCATGTTTCGATATGCTGACCCTCGTTAAAACAGGTTTTCAGCACCAAGACAAACCGAGCGAGGAGCCGAAGTCGTCTTCCCGATCCAGTCCAGCTGTTGGCGCATCTTCACCGCGCCCCCTGAAGCATTTTGAAGTCCGAAGCTGCAACTCTTCATACACAAATGCAGCTCCGTGGCAAAGCTATCCTCCAGCCTGAAGGTCTTTATCATTTTGAGTTTATAAAGGGATGTAATGTACAGGACTTCTATCTCATTTTGAGTCATCTCTTTTGTAAGCCGTTTGGCATATTAGCTAACTCGTTCAAGAGTTTGTAATAGATGTTCATTGTCAATAAAGAGAACTTTTCCATGTTTTAAATCTGTGTTTCAATTTATCTGCGTACTCTGAATATGTGCTTGCTATGCAAATCATTAAAGCCTTGTGCGGGCGCAACTCCAGGCCCGCACGGCGGTCACGATTCGGGGGACGCCTCAAACGATTATACGGAATCGGGTCATGACATTTAGAAGGGCAACAAGGCCCAGGTGAGTGAGGTGTATTCTATACTTAATAAGTTACATGTGTATTAGGGGATATATGAGAAGAGTTATACTCTGTTGTGTTTGCATTTGAGAGCACCTATAGTTCAGTTCTATGTGCAGGGCAAGGTAGGCATTGCATTGTTGTTGTATTACATATCAGGTTGCAGTGAGGACTGGAGAATGGAGAATAATGGGTAACTTGGTATCTAAAATTGATGTATCTGTGAAGGAGTAAGGGCTCGGTATAGTTAGTATTGATTATGGAAACTTGGGTTCAGTTAAAGAGTAAATTAATTTCAGATCGGTGGTGTATCTTGGTACATATGGTGCGGCCTTTAATGGGTAGTATCTGAATAATACTTTAGATTCATAGTTTGATTGAGGCACTGGTGCAGTGGTGTTTGAATACTTGATATCAGCCAGCAACTGATTAGTGCGGTCCTAGTGCACTCAACTGATGGGGTTCAGGCTATTGATATCAATTGATATATGTGATTGCACACTGATATAAAGGTGAGAGCGGGAGGAGAGTATCAGAGCTGTTGAGCTCGGGTTCAGAGCAGTATTTGGGTTTAGGTCTACAGGTGGGGAGTTGGCTTGAGTATTCACAGATTTTAGATAGTGTGTGCTCGAGGAGCAATAAACATGTTTAGTGGTGGTGGGGATTTATTCATTAGTTATTGAGTGTGTAGGTGAGTTGTGTGTAAAGGAGTGTATGAACTGGAGCAGTGTAAGTATCAATCAAGGAGAGGGAGATTGATGTTTAGAGGTTCTACAAGGTCCAGGTAGATGAGGGAATGGAGTTAATGTTGTAGTGAGTTATGTTTTCTATTATAGGTGTTGGGTTGAAGGTGTAGGTAAGGGTGAATGAGATGAGCTTCAGAGCAGTGAAGAGGATTGGTTGCACATGTTGGTACAGTTGAGAGGGTGTAATCCTATGGGGTTGTGTCTAATTAAGGTGTTATAGCAGTAGAGTGAGGTTTGGCTTGTGAGCAAGTGTTTATGAGTTAAAAGACTATCATGGGTATTAAAGTCTGGAGTATCCTTGATTGCCAAGATACTACTAGTTGATGTCATGACATCTGGGTTAGGAGTGATACTGGGGTATCAGGTGAGTGTAGAACAAGTGTTAATGCTATCATGTGTGGGTGACTGATACAAAGTTATATCAGTAACTGCTAGTTTAGTTGGTGTTTTAATAGCAAGTATGTAGTGTGTTGGTGCCAAGTGCAAGGTCAATGAGAGTGAGGGAGAAGCTAGTAATGTCAAGTATTTTGGATCTAGTATTAAGTGAGTATGGATAGTTGTGAAACCAAATTACCTAGAACACTAAGTATTATATGTGTTAAGGTATTAGATATAGTTAAGATAAAGCATAAGCAAGGTTGGATATAGCTAAGGCATTAGATAGTGTTAAGATACTAGGCAAGAGTGTTAAAGTATGTTATTAGGGTACTAAGAGGTTGAAGTTATGAAGTGAAAGTATATTAGGATGAGGCAATGGAATGAGGGTTAGTGAAGGGTACATTAATATAAGGGTGGGCTAAGGTAATAGGTAAATAGTTGAGATAGTATATAATATTACTATATTATGATACTTAGTATATCCATACTTACTATTATGGACCAAGAAACCTAGGATAGCGTATTGTGAGCTAGTTAAGCCTTGTAACCACCCTAAAAGCTATATATGGACCTAAAATCAAGGTAAATACCTAGTTTGACCAATATGACCTAGTCTTGACCTAGAAACTATGTTTAGCCTATTTTAGCATGCTTATCATTTTATTACACCAAATAACATATAATTTCATATATAGGTTTGTGTGACACCAGTTCGGACACCGAGTTGCACCATTTTCTCAGGACCATATGCGAGTACATCCTCTGAAAGTTTCCATTAGTTGATAATTCTATAATTTTTGTCTATAGTATTGTATTACTTGAATCCCTGACAGGATGGAGACATAGATTGGTATTTTATTGATTCACTCTCTTGCGATACATGTGTCATACTTGTCTGGCCTCTATTTCAAGACTCACTACTAGCATAACTTACTTTTATTACTGCCTTATACTTGATTTGCGTGTCGGGACTTGGATTCATTTATACTATTCGGGCTAGGAAATACTGAGTAGACATGTATACATTCCCAAAATTTGGAACCACCTCCTACTGGTATAATCTGTAAAGATAGCAATAGCACACCTCATGTGCGATGAGCCGTATTATCCCTAGCCGTTTATATGTCAAAATTGGTATTTTAAAACATACTAGATTAGATACATTCCTGCTGGTTCTACATTATACTTGCTGGACACATATTATATCTATCTTAGTTTTAGTTTTGCTTATCTATTGTCTTTATTGCCATACTCTCTTATTCTCCAGATGTACTTTTCATTGATCTTTATTTAACTGTTGCTCTATTTTATTCTTTGATTCATTTCATTTATTCTTATCATGTATTACTTACCATAACTATTTTATAGTCTTTATTAATTAATTAAAACTGCTATTAGGTTGTACTTCGCTCCAATCATGACTTGATAATATTTTTTAGAGGACTTAGAGGATTGATGTTCGACATATTACGGACCACAGGTAGATGATGGTGCGGTCTTGGACCCAGTAACTCAAGAGTGATTATCGTGAGGTCTAGCCGGAATCACTAGTTATCCTATTTAGTTTTCATTAGCATTTTGGTATCGGATTTATTTTTGGCTTATATTTGAGACTTGGATATTATTGTTGTTATTGGATGTTGTTGATGCTTAGACTATGTGGTTGTATTAGAATTCTTTGACATTCCCAAAATTACAGAAGTCGCTTTTCAGCTAGTCGCTGACGGAAATAATGTCGCCAAACATCGCTATACCGACGTTTTCTAGCGACGTAAATACGTCGCTAGATTAGCAACGTTTAGCGACTCAACGTCGCTAATTAGCGACGTGTTGATTTGTCGCTTTACGTCGCAAATTAGCGACGTATGTAGCAACTTTTATAGTGACGTTCCTATGACCTGGCAATACTGCCATGTCAATAATTTGCGACGTACTACGACGTTTTTAGCGATGTTTTTCGCGACGTCATAAGCAAAGTATAGTATCGTCGCAACTTAGCGACTTATTTAGTGACATGTATGAACGTCGCTAAACATCGCTAAACATCGCTAAACGTCGCTAAAAATGTCGCTAATGATGCAATAAAAAAAATCAATAATGAATTATTTTCAAACTATTATTCCTGCAGTTTATTAATTCATAATCTATACAAATAGACCCGGAGCAACCCTCCGTTGAATTTACTGGGTTCGCTGACCCCTTAGGTTGAACACTCAACACCGGTATATTAATATATATTTAATATGAATAATATAATAAAATTTGAAGAAAATAAAATATTGAAATTAAAAACCAAATCAGGAGAAAATATCGTCGTAAAGAATACAACAAATATCCATACAACTGAGTCTCATCCTAAATAATACAAATATCCAGCAAATATTCATACTATTATGGATTTGCAGGAGGATGACCACCGGCGCTAATGAAGGATAAGAACAGATCATACTGCTACCTTGAAATCGACACCGATGTCGATGGAGAAGGCAGTGACGTCGGTGGAGTCTGTGTCGATGTAGGTGCATCAGGAGGACGTATCCGCTCCAACTCTGCGAGTCGTTGGTTGTAAGAATCAATGGTAGATAACAGCCTCATACTGCTATGAACCATTGAATCCTGCATCATCGTCTGCCTCTCGCCCATGGATAGCTGTGATGCCTGCAGCTTCGTCACGCTGCGCTCTGTCGAGGCTCTAAGATCATTTGTCAAATCCCGGAGCTCCGTGATGCTGCGGTCGAGCATATCAAATCGTGCGATGAGCGTCGGATCGTCCGCCTGAGGCTGGGATCGGGGCTCCTCCTCCATCCTTCCCAGCAACTCGTCACGGAGAGACACAATCTGATGGGCAACGGCCTCCTGGACTTTGGCCGACGACTGCGAGGGCTGTGGGGAATGGGCACTTGTCGGGGAGGCCCTAATGATTGTGTTACAACCAGGGTCCATAGGATCCCGTACCGTCATACGTACCCCTCTAGAGACCAACAGCGGCGGTCACCCACAACTTCTCCACCGACGGAGTTGGAGCGGGCTGCGAGGAAGTACCAGCCTCTCTAGTTGTATGTGCACTAGCAGTCGCCCGCTCACGCAGCCTAAGATACTCGACCTAGAAAAGTTTGGATACTCGATAATTGCCTAAGTTATATTAAAATTACCACAAAGTAAAGTAATACTTACATAGGTCTACGAGGCCCTCTCATCAATAAGATTTCCGTCCTTACGATGGGTTTCCAAGAAGATGGTCACGATGTTTGCATCCTCACCCCTCTGTACCTGTTAAAAATATATTATTTAGTACTAAAATTAAATTTTTTTTCTACTACCATTTTATCGTACTTATATTAAAATAATATATCTTAAATAAAAAATATACCAAACGAAAAAATGTTCCGTCATCGGAATCGAGCCACCACACCACTTCAGCATTCCGCCTAGCCGCCTTGGTCTTCTCAGACCTTTCCTTGTACCTCAGATCGTCGAATCTAGCCCTCATCGCATTCCACTGCTCATGCATGATCCAACCTTGGATCGGTTTTCCAGCATGATCACGAGCCTTCTGGACATCCAGAGCATCACGAATAAGCTTGGCGGCAATGGCAGAAAACATACGCTCGATCAACTTGGCCCGGTACGGAGGATAGAAATACGTTTGCTACAATAATAATTTAGTTAGTGAGCATCACGGATAAGTTATATAATATACATAAATTATAGGATTTATATAATATACTTTTACCTTGAAGTGCGCAAACCAGAACACTAGATGGGGCACCGAATGACTAATCAATAGGGGTATATCTTTCTGTGCAAGTCAGCTGAACACCGTGAAAAGTAGGGCAAGTGGGAGATGTTCCACGAGCTGCTCTTCCTCTCCTCCGGAGCTTCAGAGTAGTTGATCTAAGTGCCACCATAGTTGTTTCTCAGAAAGAGGCCCAGGCGTCTCTCAACCAACGATGGACGATATCTATACAGAGATAATTATTTTGATCAAAAAAGCAATATATGATGAATAAAGAAATACACGATATATATGATGCTAAACTATTTAATTGACTTACTTTGTACCTTCGGCCCAAATCTCTGTCCTCGTCTCCTCCGGAGGTACGCATGGAGGATCTAGTTGATGCTGGGAGAACGTCGGCATGACCTCCTCCACATGCTCATCTGTCTCCTTGGTTCTGACAGCAGGAGGAACGTTCGACGAGGGCGTACTATCAGGCCTGGAACTACTCGTCCCAGAAGTGATGCCACGTAACGTCATCGTAGTCGGAGATGTGACTGATCGATATAATGGAGTATTGGATGACGAGGATCTGAAACCAACAGTAGGTAGTACCAGAGGAGCACTCTGTCTACCTCGGGACCTGCCGAACCCTCCGCGTCGTCCTGTCATACCTGATAACAACATATGATGAATAAAAGAATACACAAATATATATAGTACATTCTATAGTCAAAATATTATGCATATCTCACAGCATTCATAGAATTGTACAGAAAATAACTAGTGGTGTCACAAGTCTAAATGGATAATACATTCTACAGTGCAAAATATAATATATATATTCGTCCAAATAGTACATTCTACAGTCAAAATATAGTATATTCTACAGGCAATTTTTTTTATTTTCAATCATCTTCAGAAAATTTATCTTGTCCGCCTTCCTCATCCTCCGCTTCCTCTTCCTCCTCATCGTCTTCACTTTTATCTACTTTGTCTTCGGATAATTTTATATCTTCTGCATTATTACTCGTGTAATGAGTAACTTCCATTGAGTCCACATCTATAATATTTGTTACAAGAGGTAGCTCATCCTCCTGATAAGTAATTTCATCAATGTTAAAGGTATTTCTAGCTTTAGTCTTGCATATTGCCCACCAATCCGACCTCGTTGTCCCCCGTCTAGGATAAGTTGTGAAGTACACGAGCTGAGCCTGACTTGATGGGACAAATGGTTCGCAGCCTTGATATCTATGCTTGTAGTTTATATCCACAAGCCCATGCTTGTTAATTTTCCAACCATGATCTTGAATCGGATCAAACCATTCGCACTTGAATTGCACGATATTAACAGGTTCTACGCTATAATTATTTGCCAACTCCACAATCTCTCGTAAAATGCCAAAGAAATCATTGTATGGATCGACGTCTCTGTAGTTCAAATATTTGATACAAAAATAATTATTTTTCGTGGAATCAAGATCCAGAAAGTTGTCTCTGATAGGAGCATTTGTTGACTTGAACATAATCCCATTCGCAGAAAAACTTGGCCATATTTTAAAGGCAGTATTGGTCCCTTGGCTAGAGTTCTAATAGATTTAATCTCGGGTGTTATTAGACGATCGACCTGAATTCCAAGGTAGCGATAGTAAGTTATTTATTTTGTAAGTGCAGAAATAAAAAGTAATTACCAAGCACCTTACATATGCGCTCAACCAAGAAGAAAAATGGCATCTCATTTATTGTTCTACTTCTTTGTCTGTTATGTAGGGTCTAACCGACTGTAACTCGTTATTATATGGGCTGAAAAACAATGAAGCAACTGCTAATTAGTAGCATAATAGTAGCTTATACTATTAAATTGAGATGATATAAACGTGGACGTATTAATTACTTATCCCTCTAGCTTCTCCACTTTATCATTGTCGTAATTGAGTAATTTATACAACTGAGAAGTCCTTAGCTCATCGTCATTTAAATATCTCTTCTTAATTTTACCCGAAGGCTTTCCGGATGCATTGAATACTTTGAGTATTACATCATTAGATTCCTGATATCCGTCGTCGTTTCTCGGAGTATCACGCCCCAGTCCCAATAATACGCGGGACCAGGCCACGTGGCAATAGCCAGCTGTCACGTCTCCGAGGATATCCCAATTTATTGGATCCTAACGGAGAGTGCTACGCTGTCCTAAATACTAAATGTCCCATATAAATCAACAACAGGTAATCTAGTCTCATCAACCATATAAATAGTAAGAATGTACTAATAATAAATGCTGGAAGATAAACGCCAGTCTCAGAATATCATAGTACAACCAAGAATGTCTGGTGGGAACAAACCCACTACTATGACGAAATAAAAGTACTGAATGACAGATAAAAATAATGACTAGGGCATCGGCTGACTAAATAATGATGCACCCAATCCTAGGCAAAAAGCCTACCAACTGACCACAGAAACTCTGACGGTAGCACCTCTAGCTCCTCAGCTATAGCATATCTAGTCTCCTGTCCTAGGCCGTATACTATGGGGTAATATGCCTCGTCCAAATCTGGAAAGGTACCAGGTCCTCAGAGGGAGGTAACAAGATACATAGAAACATGCCATATATTTGAATACTGAACAAAGTAAATATAATAAAGGGTGTGCTAACCATCTAAGTGAATGCAATGTAAGGATAATATTAGTGCGTATGGATAGGTGTGGGCATAACGTCCATACCACTCCGAGGAACGGGGAATCTGCATAGTATATAACGTCCATACCGCTCCGAAGAACGGGGAATCTGAATAATATATCGTCCATACAGCTTCGAAGAACGGGGAATCTGCATAATATAACGTCCATACCGCTCCAAAGAATGGGGAATCTGCATAGAGGAAGTCATTGGAACCGTGGCTCCTCTAGAAACTACGAACTCTAATGTGTGTATCCCATACGCCTACTAGTCGTCCTCCCCGCCCAATGTAGATACACAAGTCGAATACTCGACGTGCATACTACGTATCTATATGCCAAGTATCTACAAATAAAATAATCCTAAGTTACGTACTAACCGTGATGCATGTCACACTCACCGATAGCTAGTCGAGTACGCGAACCCACATCCCAATATGAATTTATCACAGTGATACGTGTAAGAGTGTCAGGTCTCAGAAGATATCAGAGTATCCTCCCAATGAGGTGTGTCTGCTAGTGTCTAGGTCAAGTATACTAATCATCGACGTATCCATTGACTGCACCCGAGTCAATCTCAGACGCGCATAGTTGTATAAAAGACAGCAACAAGATAACAATAAAACATATTCATAATTTAAATTAAACAGTAAATATGGCAAGGTATCTTGCCTGGTTCCTCAAGCTGTGAATGCCAATAGCCTGCTCCTGCAGTATCTCCTGGCTGGTCAAGTGACCCTAAACTTATAATATGATATAGCAATCCAGCATCAGAAACTAAATCAATACATACAGACTCTATGTTGCTCTTAGGTACTGACGCAAGGGTCACGGTTGGTCGAATACATAGTCGCGTGTGCATGTAGCTAAGATGCGCACGTGCCCTATCCTCAGTTACCGTGTATCTCACAAAAATAAGATACTAAAGTCATAGGTCACCAACTAATTATATTTATTATAATTAATGGTCCTTATTACCCATATTAAGTATACTTGTCGATGCCCAGGTTTTATTGATGAGTTACAAGTTTTTAATAACAAGTCCTGCTATTAGGGCCTTTATTAGTTATAAATTACTAACTTATTAATCATTAAGTAATCTGATTAACATACGCACATTTATAATTTGGCATTCGAATAAACTACCTCGTGTCCATGAAATGATACGACACGACGACACAACGATACGCGACTCTACGACGATATCATGAAGAAGCGTAGGATTTAGGTGGTTACCTCTACATGGCTGACTAGAGAGGCGCCTGTGCTCGTCGAGGGTGCATACTCCGACGAGGGAACGGCTCTGGTCGGCAGCCACCAAGGTGGCAGAGGCGGTGGCAGCAACTGTAGTAGGTGCAGCAGCGGCAGCAACAGTCTTGGAAGCGGTGATGCGGCTGAGGGCGGTGCGGTGGTAGCTGTTAGGTCACGTGGGAGATGTTCCTCCGCCTGACAGTGGTGGTCGGGGGTGCTGGAGGCGGTGACCGAGTGCCGGGGCAGTCGGCTAAGGGCTCGAGTTTAATGGAAGGTTTGGTGATGGTGAAGGAGATGGTGGCGATGGTGGATGGAGGTGCTGTGCCGGTGGCTGGATTGGTGGTCCAGCATCGAAGGGGTAAGCCGGTGGCTGTGGTGGCGGCCTGAGGTATTGACTAGTCAGAAGTAGGGGAGGGGGAAGCTCGGGTTGGATGAGGGGTCGGCTAGGGTTTCTTTTGAAGGTGGTGGTAATAACGATTTTAGGGTTTCAAGTGAAAGAAATGTATATTAATATGGGTGATGTAGTTTATGGGCTGGCCTCGAGGTTTGGACCGACCAGGTCTTATTGGGGTGGGGGATGGTCCATAGGAAAGGGAGTACGTAGCTTGGTTGGGTCCTGTTTAGGGTGAAATTTGCCTCAATTTAATTAAATTAATACAGTGCGCTAGACGTTCTTTTATACGAATATCGCATAGCTAAGATGAGATGCAATAACGAGTATCTAAGGTTACACAATAGTCAGATGGGTAGTCTAGCATATCTAGGAAATGTGTATGAACTTGGTTTGAAGGTAACTACTAGTGTAGGGCTCCCAACATCGAAGCAACGATGAGGTGTAATAAGTCACATAATTGTTGCACATAATTCTAATTGTTTTCAAATTAATCCTAGTCTCTCAATTTAATTCAAATTAAGTCTTAAATTGGTCGAGGTGGTTTATAATCTACCCTCTTTAGAGCATTTTGTCTATGAAATTAGAACATACGTAGGGTAAGAACTACTGACTGAAATTAAAAGCTACTACATACCTATGCCTTCGAAGAGATAGGGATAGCATTGTCGAATATCCTTCTCATGTTCCCAGGTCGAATCATCTGGTGCATGATGCCTCCATACGACACGAACTAGGGGGATAGTCTGACCTCGTAATACCTTCTCACTTATGTCCAGAATCTTGACAGGCTCCTCTTGGTATGATAAGCTCGGGCCGACTGTGATCTTTGAATGGTCAAGCACATAACTCGGATCTGGCATGTACCTTCTTAGCTGAGATACATAGAAGACGTCATGCACTCCCTCCAAGGTCTGTGGCAAGGCCAATCTGTAAGCAACCTCTCCGATGCGTTCTAGCACATCAAATGGTCTGATGTACCTCAGACTCAGCTTTCCTCTGCCTCTAAATTTGATAGTCCCTCGAGTAGGTGAGATCTTTAGAAATATATGATCTCCAGCCTGGAACTCTAGGGGTCGTCGGTGTGCATTGGCCCAATGCTTCTGTCTATCCCGTGCTGCTCGTAGGTGCCCTTGGTTCTTCTTCACCTTCTCTACTGTATGAATAACTAACTCTGGCCCAAGAATCTGTCTCTCGCCTATATCTCTCCAACATACGGGGGAACGACACTTCCTTCCATATAATGCTTCATAGGGAGCCATCTGAATGCTCGCCTGATAGCTGTTGTTGTAGGAAAATTTGACTAAATGAAAATGTTCCTCCCAAAATCCTTCGAAATCAAGCATGCACGCTCTTAACATGTCTTCCAATGTCTGAATGGTGCGGTCCGACTGGCCATCTGTCTGTGGGTGATATGTTGTGCTAAACTTCAGGCGGGTACCGAGGCTCTCTTTTAAACTCCGCCAAAAGTAAGATGTAAATCTCGTATCCCTGTCAGATACTATACTAACTGGTACTCCATTTAGTCGCACAATATCCCTTATATACATATCTGCTAAGACCTTTATAGATTGCCCAACTCTGAAGGGTTAAAAGTGTACGGACTTGGTGAGTCTATCTACAATTACCCATACTGCATTTCGACCAATAGAACTCCTCGGAAAGCCCATAACAAAGTTTATAGTGATATGCTCCCATTTCTATGCTGGTATAGGGATCGATTGAAGCAATCCTGCAGATCTCTAATGCTCGACCTTGACTTGTTGACACACCAGGCACTTTGCCACAAAATGAGCTATCTCTCTCTTCATTCCATGCCACCAGTAGTACTGCCTTAAGTCTCTGTACATCTTCGTGCCTACCGGATGAATAGAGTAGGTTGAACTGTGTGCTTCTGACATTAACTCCTGCCGAAGTTCTCTATTTGGAATATAGAGACGATCTCCACATCTCAAGGTTCCGTCTTCGTGTATACGCCATCTTGTCTGTATTCCAGCCCCTGTCCTCTGTCGAAGCCTCTGAAATCTAGCATCTGTCGGCAAAGCAACCTTGATCCTTTCCACTAATGTCGATTGCAACTAGAAACTCGACAACTTTCCGTCTATTCCGGGCATTACGACCTCTATACCCATCTGCTCTAGATCTCTCAACAAATATTATTGGGTAGTCAAGAAGAATGCTTTGGGTCTTCTGCTCAACGCGTCAGCTACTACGTTAGCCTTTCCCGGATGGTATTGTAGCTCAATCTCGAAGTCTGTTATTACCTCGAGCCAACGTCTCTGTCTCTAGTTCAAATCCTTCTGAATGTAGACGTACTTTAGGCTTTTGTGATCAGTGAATATCTCTACTCTTTCTCCATATAGGTAGTATCTCCAAAGCTTCAAAGCAAAGATCACTGCTGCAAGCTGAAAGTCATGAGTGTGATAGTTTTTCTCATGGGTCCTCAACTTCCTAGAGGCATAGGCCACAACCTTTTTATGCTGCATCAAGACACATCCTATTCCTTTCCTGGATGCATCGCTATAGATCACGAATCCTCTAGGTCCAGAAGGTATGGTTAAGATAGGTGCTGTAGTCAGACGCTTCTTCAGCTCATCGAATTATGTCTGACACTCCTCTATCCAGGTGAACTCCTGCTCCTTACGGGTCAAGCGGGTCATTGGTTCTGGGATCTTCGCGAAGTTCACTACAAACCTCCGGTAATATCCGGCAAGTCCTAGGAAACTTCTCACCTCCGAGATATTGGTAGGGGTTGGCCATATCTCTACTGATGAAATCTTCGCTGGATCTAATGAAATACCATCTCCTGAGATGATGTATCCAAGGAAAGCTACACGATCTAGAAGAAACTCACACTTGCTCAGCTTGGCATAAAGCCTCTCTCTCCTCAGGGTTTCTAACACTAGTCTCAAGTGCTCCTCGTGGCTCTTCGAATACACCAAGATATCGTCGATGAAGACTACCACGAACTGGTCTAGGTATTGGTGGAAGACTATGTTCATCAAGTTCATAAATACAGTAGGTGCATTCGTCATTCCAAAAGGCATCACTAAGAACTCGTAGTGACCATAACGAGTCTAGAATACTGTCTTTTAAATGTCTTCTCTTCGCACCTTTACCTGATGATAACCCGATCTCAAGTCGATCTTTGTGAACACCATTTCTCCTGTTAGTTGGTCGAACAAATCATCAATTTGTGGCAGGGGGTACTTGTTCTTGATAGTCAAAGCATTAAGGGCTCTGTAATCAATGCACATACGTACTGTCCCATCCTTCTTAGGTACAAACAACACTGGTGCTCCCTATGTGATGCACTAGGACGAATAAATACCTTGCTCTACAACTCCTCTATTTGTAGCTTCATATCATCTAGCTCCTTCTTCGCCAATCGGTATACATTTTAAGATACAGGTGCTGCTCCGGAAAAATATCCTCGAATTCTGCAACTATTAGTGGGGGTACCATCTCCATAGCCATGTAAGTTCCAGCTGTCTGTCCTACTCCTTGCTCAACGGTCCCTCGCATGTACTCGAACTCCGGTTGATCTGGCGGTCTAAAGTGATGCTACCTTTTCGGTAATTCAGTATGGCATTATACTGGCTTAACCAGTCCATGCCTAGCACAACATCAAAGTATGGCATGGGAAGTACCAAGAATTGGACTCTCATCTCTCTACCACATACAACTACCGACCACGTTCTATTAGTACTGGTAACCGACAGGATACCTCCTCCGGTAAGAATTTTCCAACTCTTAGGTAAGGAGAAAGTAGCTACTCTATGCATTGCTACGAATCTACTAGATATAAAGGATAACATAGCACCAGAATCAAATAATGCAGTCGCAGGTAATAACGCAACTAAAATGGTACTTGTGATAGCTTCTCCTTCTGTTTCCTCTTCAGTAGCTGCTAATGCAAAGGCCTGTCCATGTCTCTTCCCTTCGGTCTGCAGTCGGGCTAAATCAAACTGTGCCTGTTGTGGGGCCAAGGGTGGTCCCCTTTGGAATCCTCCGAGTGCTGGTGGACGTTGTCCTCCTGACGGGGGTAGTATACTCGGAACTGGTGCTGCTGGCCTCTGTCCTATCAGCGGTGCTATGTCTCTGCGCTGTGGGCAGTCTTGGGCATAGTCCTTGCTCGCTCCACAAATTATGCATATTCCTAGTCTCTTTCGGCAGTCATTCTGGTAATGTCCTCTTTTACCACAGTAGTTGTAAGACGGAAGCTCATTTTGCTGGTATGGTGCTATCCTTTACTGCGTCTGTGTTCCGGGACGACGGATCGGTCCTCCTGCTTCGGGCTAGGCTCTGGCTGGTATGGTCGTGCTGGAACGTCTTGCTCCTCTGCCGATGGCCTCCTAGATTCTCGCCTCTACAAGTACCTCCTCATATGAAATTCTCGCCTGTGTGGTGGTATAAGGTGGAGGTGGTGGTAATAGAACCTTCGGCTGTGCAGTAGGTGTCTCCTCAGATGTCGGCCTCTCCGTTTGTGGCATCGGCGTAGCCCCTGATGTCTGGCCCTCAAAATGCTGCGTGGGGATCGTCTGGGAAGTCTGTCCCTCGTGCTGCTGTATAGGATTGCCCTGAGAAGTCTCGTGCCAATGTATCAGTGGGGCCTGTAATGGTGGTTGTCCTCCTAGTAGTCCTTGGGGTACCTCCTCTCTTTGGATGGGGTCGGTTGGTACCACAGCACTTGGTGCTCCTCGTCCACTGCACAAGTTCATCTTGCTGTAAGAGATAGGACTTCATTAAAAAGAATACGAAATCAAGCAATTAGGATGCAGATATTTAGAAGTAACTCGAAGGAAGTTCAAAGACACAATCAAAGTGGATGAGACCTAGAAAATTCTATCCTATTGCAGGCTCGTTGGGCATGTTACCATACCACAAATGATAAAGTCGACCTGCATGGGCCACCACTAAAACCATGTCACGCCCAGTCCCAAAAATACGCAGGACCAGGCCACGTGGTAATAGCCAGCTGTCACGTCTCCGAGGATATCCCAATTTAATAGATCCTAACGGAGAGTTCTACGCTGTCCTAAATACTAACATGTCCCATATAAACTAACAACAGTAATCTAGTCTCATACACCATATAAACAGCCAGAATGTACTAATAATAAGTGCTGGAAGATAAACGCCAGTCTCAGAATATCATAGTACAACCAAGAATGTCTGGAGGGAACAAACCCACTAATATGACGAAATAAAAGTACTGAATGATTGATAAAATTAATGAGTAGGGCATCGGCTAACTAGATAATGATGCACCCAATCCTAGGCAGAAAGCCTACCAACTGATCACGAAAACTCTGACGGTAGCACATCTAGCTCCTGAGCTATAGCATATCTAGTCTTCTGTCCTGGGCCATACACTGTGGGATAATTTGCCTCATCCAAATCTGGAAAGGTACCAGGTCCTCAGAGGGACGTAACAAGATACCTAGAGAAATGCCATATATATGAATACTGAATAAAGTAAATACAATAAAGAGTGTGCTAACCATCTAAGTGAATGCAATGTGAGGATAACATTGTACGTATAGGTAGGTGTAGGCATAATGTCCATACCGCTCCGAGGAACGGGGAATCTGTATAGTATATAACGTCCATACCGCTCCAAAGAACGGGGAGTCTGAATAATATATCGTCCATACCGCTGCGAAGAACGGGGAATCTGCATAATATAACGTCCATACCGCTACGAAGAACGGAGAATCTGCATAGAGGAAGTCATTGGAACCGGGGCTCCTCTGGATACTACGGACTCCAATGTGTGTATCCCATACCCCTACTAGTTGTCCTCTCCGCCCAATGTAGATACACAAGTCGAATACTCGACGTGCATACCACGTATCTATATGCCAAGTCTCTACAACTAAAATAATCCTAAGTTATGTACTAACCGTGATGCATATCACACGCACCGATAGCTAGTCGAGTACACGAACCCGTATCCCAGTATGAATTTGTCACAATAATATATGTAAGAGTGTCAGGTCTCAAAAGATATCAGAGTATCCTCCCAATGAGGTGAGTCTGCTAGTGTCTAGGTCAAGTATACTAATCATCAAAGTATCCGTAGACTGCACCCGAGTCATTCTCGGACGCGCACAGTTGTATAAAAGACAGCAATAAGATAACAATACAACATATGCATAATTTAAATTAATGAGTAAATATGGCAAGGTATCTTGCTTGGGTCCTTAAGCTGTGAATGCCAATAGCCTACTCCTGCAGTATCTCCTGGCTGGTCCAGTGACCCTAAACATACAATATGATATAGCAATCCAGTATATGACACTAAAGCAATATATACGGACTCTACGTTGCTCTTAGGTACTGACGTTAGGGTCACGGTTGGTCGAATACAGAGTCGCGTGTGCATATAGCTAAGATACGCATATGCCCTGTCCTCAGTCACTGTGTATCTCACGACAATAAGATACTAAAGTCATAGGTCACCAACTAATTACATTTAGTATAATTAATGGTCCTTATTACCCATATTAAGCATACTTATCGATGCCCAGGTTTTATTGATGAGTTACAAGTTTTTAATAACAAGGCCTGCTATTAGGGCCTTTACTAGTTATTAATTACTAACTTATTAATCAATAAGTAATTTGATTAAATATATGCACATTTATAATTTGGTATTCGAATTAACTACCTCGTGTCAATGAAATGACACGATACCATGATACAACGATACGCAACTCTACGACGATATCATGAAGAAGCGAAGGATTTAGGTGGTTACCTCTAGGGGCCTGTGCTCGTCGAGAGTGCGTACTCTGGTGAAGGAACGGCTCCAGTCGACGGCCAGCAAGGTGGCAGCTGCGACAGCAACAGTCTTGGCAGTGGTGATGCGGCTGAGGGCGGTGCAGGGGTAGCTGTCAGGTCGCGTAGGAGGTGGTGCTCCGCCTGACATTGGTGGTCGTGAGTGCTGGAGGTGGTGACCGGGGGCTGAGGCAGTCGACTAAGGGCTCGGGTTTAATGGAATTTTTAGTGATATTGAAGGAGATGGTGGTGATGGTGGTGATGGTGGATGGAGGTGCTGTGCCGGCGGCTGGATTGGTGGTCCGGCGTCGAAGGGGTGAGCCGGTGGCTGGGGTGGCGGCCTGACGTGTTGACTGGTCGGAAGTAGGGGAGGGGGAAGCTCGGGTTGGATGAGGGGTTGGCTAGGGTTTCTTTTTAAGGTGGTGGTGATAGGGATTTTAGGGTTATAAGTGAAATAAATATATATTTAAATGGGTGTTATAGTTTGTGGGCTGGCCTCGAGGTTTGGGCCGGCCAGGTCTCATTGGGGTAGGGGCTGGTCCACACGAAATGGAGTACATGGCTTGGTTGGGTCCTGTTTAGGGTGAAATTGGCCTCGATTTAATTAAATTAATATAGTGTGCTAGATGTTCTTTTATACGAATATCGCGTAGCTAAGATGAGATGCAATAACGAGTATCTAAGGTTACACAATGGTCAGATGGGTACTGGCATTTCTAGGAAATGTGTATGAACTTGGTTTGATGGTAACTACTAGTGTAGTGCTCCAAACATCGAAGCAATGGTGAGGTATAATAAGTCACATAATTATTGCACATTAATTCTAATTGTATCCAAATTAATCCTAGTCTCTCAATTTAATTCAAATCAAGTCCTAAATTGGTCGAAGGGGTTTACATGGAGCTTTCGTTCTATTAGTAGCAATATGAGGTTTGAAATACGTCGAGCAAAAGTTTGTAATCTCCTCGAGAACATAAGCTTCACAAATAGATCCCTCAACCCGTGCCTTGTTTTTTACTTTTCTCTTTTGGTGATTCAGATGCCGCTCGAAGGGGTACATCTACCGATTACTGACAGGACCACCAACACGTGCCTCGTAGGAAAGATGAATTAGCAAATGCTCCATAGAGTCAAAGAATCCAGGAGGAAACACCTTCTCGAGCTTACATAGTATTACCGTAATATTCTTCTCTTGCTTTTCTAGACGATCGACGAGCAACTTAGTAGAACAAAGATCTCTGAAGAATATGCTAAGCTCTGTCAATGTATCCCAAATGTCCTACGGTAAGAATTCCCGAAATATAATCAGAATTAACCTCTCCATGAATACGTGACAATTGTGGCTCTCCATACCCGCCAGTTTGTTCTCCTTGAGGTCGACGCATCTTCTCAAGTTCGACACGTACCCGTATGGAAACTTTAGACCCTGAATCCACCTACAAAGTCTCCCTTTATCCTCTTTCTCCAGTGAGAAAACTGACTTAGGTTGCTTTAACTTTCTATTCCCCTCCTCTATCAAATGTAACGCAGGATGTCTACATATTTCTTCTAAGTCCAACCTGGCCTTCGGATTATCATTCGTCTTCCCCTTTACCTCCATTACAGTATTAATTATGTTATCAAATACATTCTTCTTGATATGCATGACATCAAGGTTATGTCTGATCAGATTGGTGCTCCAATATGGCAGATCTCAGAATATACTCCTCTTCGTCCAGTTATGGGTGCGACCAAATCCGTCACACTTGTACCCCTTAGCAGGCTCTTCGATAGCACTTGGTAAATCTTTTACCTCTTCCCATATCTTGTATCCATGCCACCTTGGCGGTGGATTGGCGCCCTTCTCCATAACGCCCGCGCGAAAAGCATTCCTATTCCTCCGGTATGGATGATCATTCGGCAAAAATTTGTACCCCTTAACGGAAACCTTAGTACGGTCCATGCAATACAGACATGAGAGACGACCATGAGTGCTCCATCCCGATAATATTCCATAGGCCGGAAAGTCGTTGATGGTCCACATAAGTGCTGCCCTCATCTAAAAATTCTGCTTTCTAGAAACATCGTACATGTTGGCACATACTTCCCACAGTTGATTCAACTCATCTATCAAAGGGTATAAATACACATCGATATTCCTCTTTGGATTGTTCGGACCTGGGATAATAACAGTTAGGAACATATACGGAGTCTTCATGCACATCCAAGGCGGTAGATTGTACTGAGTGACGATTACAGGCCAACATGAATACTGGGAGCCCGAAAGTCCGAATGGGGTAAAATCGTCAGAGGAGAGCCCCAATCTAAAATTATGCGGATCCGAAGCAAAATCTGGATACACTCGATCAAAGTACTTCCATGATTCTCCATCGGATGGATGATCCAATACTCCTTCGATCTGTTTCTGCCTGTGCTAACTCATATTTTCTGCAGTCTCCTTAACCATAAACAACCTCTGCAACCGCGGCGTCAAAGGCAAGTAGTGCATCGAATCGGTAGGCTTCCTTGCACCCACAGACTTTCCTTTACCAGTGGCCTTGTAGCGATCAGTACCACAGAATTTGTACGTATCTTCATCCTTGTTGTCTTTATAGTACAACATGCACCCGTTGTGACATGCATCAATTTTCTCATATCCCATCCAGAGCGATCTTACCATCCTCTTAGATTGGTAGAAGTCTTTAGGTAACTTTGCACCCTCGGGAAAGATCTCTATAATTAAATCGATCAGTCAATCATAACATTCTTGTGGCATGTTAAAATTGGACTTGATGCTCAACAATCTTGTAACAACCTCCAATGGTGAATGATCCTTACAACCAGGATATAATGGAGTCCTTGTATTCTCCATCAACTCCATAAACTTTGCAGCATTGGCATTCGGTGCCTCTTAAGCTGCATCATGATTTTCCGAATTGAAACTAGGCCCCGTCGCATCAAAAAACATGTTCACCCACCCGTCTTCATAAGTAGCGTGCTCGTGGACATCCATATACGGATCCACATATGGCTCCGACTCTGATGCTAGAGACACAAGTTCTCCATGCGCGGTCCACTGATAGTAATTTGGCATGAAGCCCTTCGAGTATAAATAATATGTGACTTCCACTTCTGGATTATATTTTAAGTTGCGACATCTCACACACGGACACTTAATTTTGGTACCATCCATGTACTGAGGGAACACCTTGGCGAACTGCAGGAACTACTGTACACCCTCAATGAATTCATACCGTACACAGCATATGTCATCAGGATGACGGTTGTACATCCACGAACGATGACACAGATAGTAATTCATATCCATTTCTAGATACTTCTGCAAAAATGACATTATGTGTCCTATAAATCGTTAAATACAGTATGATTCTCTAGAGGAAGGTAAGAACTACTCTAACTTGATACACAATGCCTTATGTATGTGTGTGTGTGCATAAGGTTGTTTGAGTGATTAAGTGAGCTCGAGTCTCTAGGAAGAGCAGTTCACAATGCAGCAGTGAGGAATCAGTGTGCCAGCTCTGTGCTATCAGCTAGCTATATGTATATGTATATAGATATAGATATCTATTTGTCTACTTTTATTGCTCATGTGTTATGTATAAATATATATATATATATATATATATATATATATATATATATATATATATTTATATAGTTGTGTGTCTCCAAGTGGTTACATATATATATATATATAGATATATATAGGAGTAGTTATATGTGCTTGTGTGTGTGTGTTTAGAGAGGGTCGGGCACTGCAGGCAGTACAGTGCATAGGAAATAATAAGCACAACAGAGAAGCAGCAAGCAGAGTAGGCTCGGGCAGTGCTTCAGCTGCCTCTTCAGTGCAGAAATGTATTGCAGCAAGGCCAAAGCAGTGCAGTCATATGTATCAGAATTTTAGCACTGAAACAATATTTCAGTGGCAGCAACATTCAGCAACTACCCGAGCTACACCAACAATAATGTAGCAAGGCCCTTCGAGCACACAATAAGCAGTACGATATTGCAACAGCAACAAGCAACATTGCGTTGCAACAATAACAACTTTCATTTGTAGCACTGGAAGAACCAAGATCCCAGGTCAAAAACCCTAGCCCCAGGTCAAAAACCTTAACCCCAGGTCAAAAACCCTAACCCTAACCCTAGGTTAAAAACCCTAACCCCAGGTCGTGTCAGTTTTGGGTTGGGGTTAGTGTCACGTTTGTGTGTGTCATGTCGTATCGTATCATGTCATATTGTGTCGTATTAGAAAGAGAGAGAGACAGAGAAAAAAGACAGATAGAGGAGCTCACCGAGGAGGGGAGCCGGTGGTAGGACGCCGGAGGGAGGAGGAGAGCAGGAGGAAGGAGGAGTTGATGGCGGAGGGGAGAGGATGTTGCCGGAGGGGGGTCGCCGGGAGGGAGGAGGGGATGCTGGAGGGAGGAGGGTAGCCAGAGGGGGAGGACGCGGCCGAAGGGGGGTCGCTGGGAGGGACGAAGCTATTCGCCTGAAGGAGGAGGGGAGCCGGAGGACGGAGGAGGGGAGCTGGAGGACGGAGGAGCCGGAGGGAGGGGGGTTTAAATTTGGGAGAGGGAGAGATCGAAGGAAAAGTTGGGAATCAGCCCTAAATAAAAGTTATTTAGCGACGTTTTAGCGACGCAAATAATGACGTTGCTAACTTAGCGACACCTGTGACGTCGCTAATGACGTTGCTAAATGTCTAAAAGAGATACGTCGCTAAGTACGTCGCTAAATGTCGCTAAATGAAACATATTAGCGACGTTTAGCGACCTTAATTGAACTTATAGCGAATAATCTTTTAAAAAATATATTACATCGTTAAACGTCGATATATGTCGCCAATTATCGATGTCTAGCGACATTTTTACTCGGAGTCGCTAATATATTTAATATTAGCATAGTTTTATGTTAACGTCGCTAAAAAATGTCGCTAATCCCGCTTATTCTGGTAGTGAATCAATGCATACAAGAATGAAGGAATGAAATGTAATATAAAAAATAGAACAGTTTAATCAAAGAACTGAATATGGAAACTACAATATACTATGTGATTTGAGATACTAACTAAATTTGTGATCGGCCTAGGAGATTCAATGATTACACTATAGAGCTAACTCAACCATACGTGAATTACATGGTTAGTTAGTAGCCAATGTGTCACTACCACTTTTCCATATAAGGGTCTTTCTGTAATTTAGCTATTTTAAATGATTATGAATTTAATTATTTGCTGAGTTTTATAACTATTATATATTGTTAATAATATTTAGTTTTAGGTCTAACCCTAGAAATCCATTAGGACAACCCTAATGAGTAAACCCTAGTTAGAAAACCCTATTCTAGCAAAAACCTAGAATTCTAATTTTGGATGAACCCTCAAAACCCTAGAATGACTTAACCTGAGTCTATTAGGTTCTACATGAGAGGAAGGGGGTTTAACCTAAAAAGACTAGGCATAGAAACCCTAAAACTAGGTTTAATATAAATAGGAAGCTTTCTCAAAGCCATCCTTCATGTAGAGAAAAGGAAACCCTAGCCTCCAGAGAGAGAAACCTATTCCCCACCCCATTTTCGAGATTAAACCTAGGGTTCCATTTTCTCCTTCTCCAAAGCAAGGAACGTGGGTCAGGAAGCCTTGGAAAAGAAGAACTTCATTGAAGAAACCTTCCCTGCAGGTAAAACCCTAGTTTTTCTTCATTAAATTCCTGTTTTCAGATGTTGATGGTTATTAGGAACCCACCCCTTTACTGTGTAATTCAGATTTAGGGTTTTGGATTAGGTTGGTGACCCGCATGGGGTTTTCCCCAATTTTCCAGGAACCCTAACCCTAGGATTTGTAGGTGGACTGATTTTATCTCATACGAATAGATTTGATTATGATTTTAGGGTTTAGGTTTGGGTTTTTGGAGTTCTTGATGTGGGATTCGTTCATGCCCTTCCTGTGGTTGATGGAATGTCTATTAGGGTTTGCTTATCTAGGTATTCTAATTTCTGCATGTTTGGGTATACCCAGATGAATTTCATAGGCGTATAGATTGACTGTGTCCCTGTGTCAGCAATAAGGTATTATGGGGACTGATATTTAAGTATCAGCATAGTAGCAGTGAACTACAGCATACAATATGCTGAACTTGTAGTTCCAGTACAGGGTGCAGTCGGGTTTAGAGCACTGTGTGGGGTATTTCTGTAGGGTGTTCATGAGTTAATTTTCTGAGCATAAGGGTTTGTGGCTGTGTGTTGGGGAAATTCCCTATGGAGCAGTAGGTATGGTGTTAGATGTTAGAGTGTGTTTGTGAACTCAGTAAATGCAAACTGCACATGGGTGTGAGGGAGAGATAATTCCCAGGTTTGATGAGGATTTTGATATGTGTCTGTGCATATGTTTATGTGTGTTCAGTGTAGTTTTGGATTTCACAACTGTGTGTATCAGTTTTGCTGAGTTATGTGTATACTGTCAGTGTGTGGCTGTGTTCATAGTGTGTGAGGGTGTTTTAGTGTATGTTGTGTGCAGGAAATGTATCTGTGTAAGTGTGTCTTGTTTCAGTTTGTGTACTGTGGCAGCATTGTTATATGTGGCTGTGTTTATGTATCAGTAGATAGGAATATATGTGTGTGTTTGTGAGGCCAGTTCAGTAAGTATCAGTAGGTATGTGTACATGTGTTTGTGAGGGATTTTTCTTGTGTATGGACAGTGGATAGGTGTGTGGCTGTGAGAGTCCAGTGTAGGTGTACCTGTATTGTGCACTGTGTGAAAGGTTAACTGTGTGTGGAGTATCAGGCAGTGTAGAATTCAGCACTGAGTGTAGGTTTACATGTAGCTGTGTGAGTAAATTAGAACCTATATGAATTGTTACCTGTGTGCAGTCCATAGTGTAGAAGGATGGGCAGGTCAGTATGATACCTGTGTGTAGGTAATTAAGAGGCAGTATATGCCTGAGTACAGAACTCTGTGAGTGAGTGTGTGTGTGCCATAGAACCAGGGTCCATGTGAGAAGGCAGTGTGTGGGCATATGTGCCTGTGAGTAATTCTGGGTGTGCAGGATTAGTGTAATAGCAGAGTGTCTAGGAGTGGGGGTGTGTGAAGTGACTGAGTGAGCTATGTATTGTATCAGTGTGTGTGGGCAGTGTGTATTAGAAGTGTAGGTCTGAGTTCAGAGTGGTTTTAAGGTAATGTGATACTAGTAGTTAAGATATTGATTATAAGTATACCTAACTATATATATTGTACGATACTTAGTATCCTTAATTTTAAGGAGATCTAATCTAGGTATTGACCAATACTAAGATATTGTGGTTCAGGGTGAGATATTCACTATAGGTCAAGATATTTTAGGTAATAGGTTATGTATGGGTGAGATAAGCTTGAACTTGCTAGTATGGACTTAGAAACCTAGGTACAACCTAGCTTTGTCTAGTATTGACTAGTTTGACCACAAAAACCAACTTTAAGGGTAATTTGGACCTTGTTTGACCTAGAATAATTTAGAGACCTAGTTAACCTAGTTGGACCTAGCTAAGACCTAGAATAGCTGGTTAGTAGCAGAAATTAGACCAATTGACTCAGTTGGACCTAGTATTGACCAGTAAACCTTAGACGTGACCTAGAAACCTCGTTTTTGAATTGTTAAGCATGTTATTCTTTTAATTCATTAATTAACATTGAATTTCCATAAATAGGTCATTGTGATTCCATTTTGGACCTCGATCCTCACATTTTGCTCAGGACCACAGGCGAGTACATTCTCTGACAGTTTTCATTGTTGATTATTTCTATAAATTGTAGTGTATTACATACTTGATTCCGACACTATGGATACACGGGTTAGCACCCTAGATCCCCATCATGAGGAGTCGTGATTGGAATCCATCGTGCTAGCTGGGGGATGGAGAACTGTTAGTAGATTATGTGATCATATCCACACTTACCATGCATCATAGCTCACCCCACATCTCACGTCGGGTGCGGCCTGACCCTCATCATGCCTCATAGCTGTTATATATGATTAGTCTGACCATTATCATGCATCATAGCTAACCATATGGTTAGCCTGACCTTCAAGAATCATAGCTAATTATATATAACCAGCCTGATCCAGACCCAAGCCGATCACATAATAAACTAATATTTCAACCACTTAGTTAGATGTTTTATCTTTATTCAGATTACTTGTTCTAGCATTCACTATTTATTGCTCATTGCTAGATGCTCTATTGTCTATTTCATTTTATCCTGTACTTCTCATTTTCAGCATTTATTTCCATCTTGTATCTCTTACACTGTTTATAGATTTTGTCAATTTAATGAAACTGCTGTTAGTGCTTGTGCTTCGCTCCAATCCTGACTGGATAACAACATTTTCAGAGGACCTGGAGGACTTTTGCCCTACTCATTACGGCCCAGGAATAGAGGGAGATTTCACTCCAGATATCCTAGAGGAGGTGCCTATCCTAGAGGAGAACTTGCCTGCCCATGCTTAGATTATTTTTCTGCATTTATTGTTTTAGACTGAGACTGAGACTGAGATGTATTTATTTTTATTTGTGACTTTGTGAGGTCATTTAGACCCAGGTTTTGAGTTGAACTTCTTGTGGTTGGTTTTAAATAGAACTCTTTTCAATTCTCATCGTGCCATCATGTTGATAGTTGTGATTGAGTATATTATAGAACTGTGATTTATTTATCAATGTCCTCCGTACGGAGTTGAGACTATTGACAGGATGTACTATATTTGTGACCTAGACAGCGTTCTACCGCCGATGCTGCGGCGTAGGCTGGACGTACCCACGACTCATGCCCAAATTCCGGGTGCGGGTCGTGACACAATGATTACACTACTAGCCCATAGTTTCTTGATCACATATTTAATTGGTATTTTCCCGGCCCCGACTGATATAATGGATCAAATCATGATACATTACTAGCCAATTTATCCAATGTTTAATCTACAATATTCAATGTTATCCAATACCAATAAGGACAATATCCGATACCATCTCCATAATCAAAGTAACATCCCATGACTGACGATCCAATAACAATACCAATCCGTGTACCATGTAATGCCTCGGTCCCGCAGGGCCCGTTCTTCCTCTCTTGGTCCCTACGGAACAGATCATCCTCCCACGGGCGTGATGCCGTGCAAGCCTAAAATATGCTTGCACAAGGCCAAAGCTTTGAACAAGGGCTAGTAAGCTATTCAATACTGAAGCAACAACACATATATTACAGAAAAGTAAAGAACACAATGGCATATGAAAATAGGCTTTTTATTGATAACCAAAAGTTTTACAAGCGGCAGACCACAACATGGCCTACAACTAGAGCTACAGAGTGTGAAAACCCATTCTAGAACTCTTTCTAGTTATAGCTAAAAAAATCGCATGGCCGAGGTTATAGATCGCTCAAGCACTCATTCCCTCGATTTCAATGAAACCGTTCTATACATTATGTCCCTCTATACAAAAGTAGCTCAAAGCAATCTCGATACGGCTCAAGGCATCGACTCCAGATTTTCGGGTCCTGGGGATTAGACACGCATTTCGCTTCCTCGGAAGATCCAGCACCTGAGAACAAACAAACCTTTGGTGGTTCAGCACTTTTATAAGTACTGGTGAGTAAAAAACAATTGAACAGAAGCTACACCCCCAGAAACCCACACTAAGTAAGCATGTGGCAAAATATTTCATTACTTGTGATCTTGCTATTTTTATCCATGTTCGTTACATGCAAGAGGGACAAAGTCATATTACTATCTTTTATTTTTGAAACATCTTTAAAAACAAAATCCAATACAACCAAATAATTGAGGCAACAGTTCAAGCACGATGTACCAATCCGGGTGTAAGCAGCTTGTCTCATGAACTATACATAAAGACTCTAGGGACAAGCAACATTTAGGAACTATCATTCAATCAAGCACACAAGTTGAACTATCAATCAGAGGTCGGTCCCCGAAAAAATCAGGATCGGTAGCGGTAATCCAGTTAACCAATAACTTCTTTATCTGATGCTTATTAGCTGTTGTAACTCATGGTTCAGCTATTCACTAATAGCCATTGTCCGACCGATGTGAATGCATAATATACTATCAGATAATCTCTAATATGCACATATTTATGGTTAAGCAGGATATATATATATATATATATATATATATATATATATATATATATATATATATATATATATATATATATATATACTTGTATTTCTTACGCCTTGGCCGAACGGTTATACCTGCAGGAGACATAAAAGTTAGCAATAATTTACATAAACAAATATGTATAAGGTTCTTTAGTTTTCTATCCGTCTCTGCATCAAACAGTTAGGTGTGCTTGAAGGCTAGCCTAGCATGCTCCCTAACTACCTGAGTGCAGCTATCTAGCCTAGCATGCTCCCTAACTACCTGAGTGCAGCTATCTCCATGAACAAGCTAGCTTCTCTAACACAGACTCAACTCTTCTAAACAGAAGCCCCACCTCCCATCTAATAGCCATTTCCCCTGGATCCCGTAGGACCGGAACATCAGGACACACTATTAGTCTTAACCCATCAATATCCATCCTCCATTCTAATATCTGCACCCCGAGCTGAGGGCACGTTATTAGTCTCCCATATTTCATTTGTCCTCCATCCACTACAAGCTCCCACTATAACAAGCATTGATATATCATAATAGCAACACAACGTGATAATGCAAGCTTTCAATCCATAAATCTCTTATCTATTAGCTGCATCCCCCTGAATCCCGTAGGATCGGAATATCAGGGCGGGCTACTAGTCACTGCACAAACAAGACAAGTATTTACTATTTTATCGAAATAAGCATACAATCCATCAAGCTTTAGCATTCAAGACAAGCAAATATAAACACGAGGACAAGCAAACATATGAACGATCTTTTAATTAAAGCTAGCATGGCACGGATCTATTGATCTCTTTCATACATGTAGTTCTACTCTTTCCTTAGCAGGGCAAGGTTCGTTTGATAGCGGTGTTAGTATTTCTAGAATATAATATTTCTTATACATAGCATGGCAATGGCTCTAACTCTTTTAGGCAGAGGTAGGTTCTTATTCTATCATTCATGCAACATATCTTATTAAGCAAACAAGCAATTCAAAAACTCAGATTCATTATTAAGGTTTGCCAGAATCAGAGAATGCAGTTCTGCCCACTCACCTAGATCAATCGTCTTATGGTTCGGTCGGGAACTCTCCGAGAAGGCTTCTACACGAGCAAGCGATATCACTTGTACATAGTGCCTAAACGGAGTGGGGCACTACATACTTATCCACCAATAAAGAGTTTCATCCTCGAAACACAAGAAGATACTCACAAAAATCTAGAGCAGCGATAGTCCTCATCCCTTACCATCCTCAATCAAAACTCTAGCAATTAGAACTCTCAAAAACTCTAGCCACCAAAAATCATAAATCACATCTCAAGCAATAAAACAAATCCAAAAAACTTTTGTCGGCAAGTTTAAGAATATTTATGGACTTATTGTTTGGAACGTTCATTGCAACACAATATCGAGCATATCTCAGAGTCGTAGGCAACGGAATGGGCAAAGAATCTAGTCACTCTGATACCATTATGTCACGCCCCGGTCCCGCAGGGCCCGTTCGTCCTCGCTTGGTCCTTACGGATCCGATCGTCCTCGCACGGGCGTGATGCCGTGCAAGCCTAAAATGCGCTTGCACAAGGCCAAAGCTTTGAACAAGGGCAAGAAAGCTATTCAATACTGAAGCAGCGGCACAAATATTGCAGAAAAATAAAGAACACAATAACATATAAAAATAGGCTCTTTATTGATAATTAAAAGTGTTACAAACGGCACATGGCCAAGGATACAGATCGCTCAAGCACCCTTTCTCTCGATTTTAATGACACCGTTCCATACATTTTATCACTCTATACAAAAGTAGCTCAAAGCATTCTCGATACGTCTAAAGGCATCGACTCCAGATTTCTGGGTCCTGGAGATGAGGCACGCCTATCGCTTCCTCGGACGATCTAGCACTTGAGAACAAGCAAACTGTTGGTGGGTCAGCACTTTTATAAGTACTGGTGAGTAAAAAACAACTGAACAAAAGCTACAATTCCTGAAATCCACACTAAGTAAGCATGTGGCAAAATATTTTATTACTAGTAATCTTACTAGTTTTACCTATGTTCGTTACATGCAGGAGGGACAGAGTCATATTACTATCTTTTATTTTGGAAATATCTTTGAAAATGGAATCCAATACAACCAAACAATCGAGGCAATAGTTCAAGCATGATGTACCAATCCGGGTGTGTGTAGCATGTCTTATGAACTATACACAAAGACTCTAGGGACAAACAGCATTTAGGAACTATTATTCAATCAAGCACACAAGTTAAACTATCAATTAGAAGTCGGTCCCCGAGAAACTCAGGATTGATAGTGGTAATCCAACTAACCAATGACTTCTTTATCTGATGTTATTAGCAGTTGTGACTCATGGTTCAGCTCTTCACTAATAGACATTGTTCGACCGATGCGAATGCATGATATACTATTAGATAAACTATAATATACACATGTTCATGGTCAAGCAGGATGTATATCTATATATATATATATATATATATATATATATATATATATATATATATATATATATATATATATATATATATATATATATATACTTGTATTTCTTACCCCCTGGCCTAACGGTTATCCCTGCAGCAGACATACAAGTTAGTAACAATTTGCATAAACATATATGTATAAAGTTCTTTAGTTTTCTGTCCGTCTCTGCATCAAACAATTAGGTGTACAAGAAGGCTAGCCTAGCATGCTCCCTAACTACCTGAGTGCAGCTATCTCCATGAACAAGCTAGCTTCTCTAACACAGACTCAACTCTTCTCAACAGAAGCACCACCTCCCATCTAATAGCATGTCCCCCTGGATCCCATAGGACCAGAACAACAGGATGCACTGATAGTCTTATCCCATCAATCTCTATCCTCCATTCTAATATCCGCACCCTAAGCTTAGGGTGTGTTATTAGTCTCCCATATTTTGCTTGTCCTTCATCCACCGCAAGCTCCCACTATAACAAGCATATCACGTATCACAATAGCAACACAACGTGACAATGCAAGCTTTCATTCCATCAATCTCTTATCTAATTGCCGCACCCCCCTGGATCCCGTAGGACCGGAACATCAGGGCGGGCTACTAGTCACTACAAAAACTAGACACGTATTTACTCTTTTATCGAAACAAGTATACATTCCATCAAGCTTTAGCATTCAAGACAAGCAAATATAAACACGAGGACAAGCAAACATATGAACGATCTTTTAGTTGAAGCTAGCATGGCACGGGTCTATTTATCTCTTTTATACATGCAGTTCTACTCTTTCCTTAGCAGGGCAAGGTTCGTTTGATAGCGATGTCAGTATTTCTAGCATACAACATTTTTTATACTTTGCATGGCAATAGCTCTAACTCTTTTAAGCAGAGGTAGGTTCTTGTTCTATCATTTATGCAACTTATCTTATTAAGCAAACAAGCAATTCAAAAACTCAGATTCATTATTAAGGCGTGCAAGAATCAGAGAATGCAGTTCTGTCCACTCACCTAGATCAATCGTCTTGTGGTTCGGTCGAAAACTCTCCGAGAAGACTTCCACTCGGGCAAGCAAAGCGATATCACTTTTACATAGTGCCTACGCGAAGCGGGGCACTACATACCATCGTGTCAAGAATCATAAGTAATATTTCTAAATACATGAATTATAGTGGTAATCAAATAATGAAAACTATCAGAGAATGTACTCGATTGTGGTCCAGAGCAAATAATGAGAAATGATATCCGAACTGGTGTCACAGACCTATATATAGAATATTGCATTAATACAAGTTTTTGGGAATGAGAATAAATTTAAACTAGTCAACTTCTAGATCATAAAGCCATTTCTAAGTCAAAATAGTCAAACTAGGTCAACTCTATGCCAAACTAGTCAAACTTGGTCAAACTAGCTATTTCTAGGTTGTATGAGTCTATCTCTAGGATATTGGGTTCATACACTATGAATCTAGGCCAAACAAGCTAGTTCTAAGATACTAAGAAAATAATTGGATACCATATCCTAAAATACGCAAGTTTTTAATATAAAAATAGTAATTTATATATATACACAAGGCAATACATATAGTACCTTAGTTAACTAATGCAAATAGGATACCATGGCTTTGAACCAAAGCGTATCACACTACCTACACACCCCTCTCGATACTCAAACCCAATACCTTAAGCATCCCTCAATACCTTGAGTACCAACCCGATACCTTGACATTTACCTTGGTATCTCAAGGTAATGTGCTCTTAGTATATGTTATCTACCCAATCTCTAAACTATAGGCTAATATATATTTATCTAATACAAACTACTAGCTATATACTAATATGCATTAATTAATACCAATTACCATGCTATACTAACTACCCATGCAACTAATACATATATACATACATATACATACCTACATATATACATGTACATAGCTAGAGATACATAAGTATTTATATATATCTAACTACTACTTATCAACAAGGATATATATATATATATATATATATATATATATATATATATATATAGCTAATTAACTAGATAACTAACTAAACTATTAATTAAACTAACTAGCTAACTACTAATATCAATAGGTAACTACATAAATATATACAATGGGTAACTAGCTAACCATCACTGACTGCTGCGCGTCTGGCTACTGCCGTTGCATGCGCTGTTGTACGCTGCAATCGCTGTGCTGCTGCAGCTGTAGACTACGGTGCTGCCTCGCTACATCCGCGATGCTGCTGCGCTGGGACTGCTACTGCCTCGGTGCAGACTGTTGCTGCTGTCTCTGTGGCGTTGCCTCGCTGCAGCCGCGGTGCTGCTGCGCTTGGACTGCTGCTGCCTCGCTGCAGACCGCTGCTGCCTCATTGCAGCCGCGACGCTTCTGCGCTGGGACTGCTGCTACCTCGGTGCAGACTGCTGCTGCTGCCTCTGCGGCGCTGCCTCGTGGTAGCCGCGATGCTGCTGCGCCCTGAAATTGCTGTTGCAGCGCTCTAAAACTGCTGCGCTGCGCCACCACCCCTCATCACACATACAAACTATACATATATATATATACATACATAACTATAAGTAGATATCAACATATATATCTATACATATATATATCACAACACTATCTCACACACAAGTATATATACACAAACACCTTTAAGTATACAACTAGATATATATATTTATACACACATACACATACATATGTAAACATACACATATCTATACATATATCAATATCATACATACATATTTATATGTATATAAACATAAACATATACATATAGATATATACTCTCTTATACATATAAACATATGTACAACCATACACTATATACTTAGATATATCATATACACATATATAACCACATATTCATATATCACTACTTTTGTACATATATATAAATCATACTTCACATATATATATTGAACTATGCATATATATTTACATATAGATGCACATAGATATCAATATACATATATAAACACATAATCACATAGCTATATATATACATAAATATAAGATATATTATAAATACATACACTTATATATATATATCATATCAAATATATTATATTAATAGTTATGCACAAGTCAATTGAATTGAAAAGCAGTAAAACAAACATGTGGAGTGCATCGCACCCGTATCATACTAGATCTATGATACACTTGCGATACGAGTCCACCACACAACCAAATGTACCTCGAAGGATACGAGCAAGTCTAAAATAATAAATATGAATAATACAAAGAGTCAAATACATATCCACGTGTCTGTGTCAAAATATGATATGCACAAAGTCCCGTATCGGAGGCAAAACCCCCAAATTAACATGTATCACCAAATTGTTGGGATACGGCCTATACATATCCAATTATGGATATGACACTAGCCACAAACACACAAACACATGCCAAATTAATCTATAGGATCAATTGACAAACACAACAAGTGTCAATCCCGGAATTTTCCTAAAATTGACACAAAAACTACCATAACTTTCTCAATAGGCTCCTATAAACTCAAATCCAAATCCTATGGGTAGCCTACGCATATGGGTTAATTTCTCATGGTTAATTCTCAGATTTAGAACCTAAATTAAGGAAAAAACTGAATTGTACCTATTGGGAGATGGATTCCCAATAAAACTTCTAATTTTGGTGAGATGAGCCTTCAACTTGTAGATTCTTTCTCCTCTTTGTAGATCCTTGCTTTCTTCTTCTAGATCCTTGCTCTACTAGCCTCCAATGGGGATTTGGGAAGGAATTGGAAATTTGATGGAATTTGGTTGAGGAAAATTCTAGATCTAGATTTAGAATATAAAATAAAGAGAGAGAAAGTTTCATCCCCTTTATTAGGCCTCACTTGCCCCTCCCTCAAGCTATTATATAAAGTCTAAAATACCCCTTGGGGCCTCTTATGAAGAAATTAATTAAGGAGGAAAGGTTCTAGTCTAATGGGTTTAATTTAATTAATCCTCCTCCTAATGAATGGGCTTACTATTATGCTCAAATCTAACTAGAATTAAATATTGGGTCTAAGGATCTAAACTAACTAGTTAGGTCCACTAACACAAGTCCAAAAATAATCTAACATACTAACAATAAATAAATAAACCAATATTAGCATAAAAAAAGTAAAAATAGATAAATAACACATAAATCGAGGGCTATAATAAATGCATAATATTTAATTAATTATGAAATGACCAAAATACCCTTTCCTAGAAAATACGATAGTGACAAGTAACTCATTCTAGGTAATACTAGGTCATACATAGGTTTCTAAGTTGGTATCTAGATGATATTAGCTATACTTGATGACCCTTGGTAGTAAGTTACCATATATTTATCTATATCAATATGTGTAATTAATATACATATACTAGTTAATATAGTATCAATATTACATATATAAGTTGTAGAAACTTTCTGCACTATACCTTAGCACCACTGACACTAAACTCAAGATTTTGGATGCATCTGGATAACTATACACAAATAGAACCCTCAACTCATGTTCAGTCCATAACATAGTACTGATACCATACTTGATACTCTACAGTATCCATCAATGCAGCCCTCCACTATCCATATACACTAATCACTCCAATATTCTCTCACATTATTCTACCTTCACACATAACTACACAACTTGGACATCCCTCAACACCCTCACTTAATTGCTAGACATTCAGACATCAACCTATAACAGTCTTCACACAAACTCATGAGCTTAATCCTTTGCCTGCAATTACAAATCTTGCTCAATAACTGAGCTTAAGATAAAATCTACAACCTAATGCTCAAACCAATACTGAATATACTCTTCAATATGCCTAACATGTATCCTAAACGGATACATATATTAGTCCTCTTATTACCTCGTGCACTAGTGTACCAAGTCACCAAGGTACCCTTGTTATATAGTTGACTAGGCCTTACCTCAATTGGTCCTAAGCACAGACCCTGAATACTGCAGCGATAATACTGCCTTACCCGAGCCTGTACACGTTCAATTTTTGCACTCCTAAACATAAACTTCACAGAGAAACCTTAACTACACGAACGTATACATCTACAGGAACACATGCACATGTAATAATATCCTAATATTTCCACACAGTACAATATCCCCCCTTACTACTCACAACAAAAATTCCCATTATTGCTTCATATCTGAAATGCAGGTGACATTCACCATGTTGTAGTGTGTCAGTTTACACTACTGCTGTTGCAAAGATAAGGCAGTGCATAGTAGTGCACAGACTGAATACTTTACCACAGTGCATGAGAACTAGATTGCCACCCCCTCATGCCTCAAAAACAACAACTATAACCATATTACCTCACTGATATATATATATATATATATATATATATATATATATATATATATATATATATATATATATATATATATATATATATATATATATGTACATGTTATATCATATTAGGATATACCCACTAAGGCCTATAATCAAACATTCAGCATGCTTTGATGCGATACTCTATGATACGCACTTGAAACACGTACCAAAACTCCCAATTCTCCACTAATACCAATAATACATCTCAATAACGTAATAATTCAACTAACAAATTAGTTACAATAGAATTTGAATAGAGGTTACACTAATATGCACATATGACCAAAAATGGACCCCGTATCCCAACGTATCTTGATACATTCTACTCGTGTCCAATTGTGGACACGTATCTATTCCCATAATATCAATCTAATTCTAATTAGACCTAAATGGTTTCATGACACACACTTGATGCATCAACCTCAAAATTCTCCCAAATTGGCACAAAAATCTATGTAGAATTAATAATACAAGTCATATGAACCTAGTTCTTGTTCCTATGGGTAACCCTTAGCCAAGGAAGGTTTTCTAATGATTAAATGCATGGACTAGAGTCTAATTAAGGAGGTTATTCAGAATTTACCTATTGGAAGATGGATTCCAAATGCAAAACCCAAATGGACATAATTAGGACACAAGCTTCTATCAAATGGCTCATTCTCTATGTGCTCCTTGCAATTCAAGATCCAATGCTCCCTAGGTGATGTAAATAAAAGGGAATGAGAGTGAATTGGGTGAATTTGGTGGAGGGATAAAGTAATTTGGAGAAGAACTAAATGGAGGATCTAAATAAAATAAATTATGGAGAGGAGAAAGTCAGACCCCTCTAATAGTGGTCGACCCCCCTCTAGCCCCTTTTCCAAGCAACAAGTAATATACACTATACCCCTACTAGTTAGTTATAAGAAAATAATTAGGGAGTTCTATATTAGGAAGCTTGTAATCTAATAAAAAATTAATCTAATCTTCTTCATTAAGTAGGGGATGAGTCTAATGGGACTAATCCAATGTTGGGCTCAAAGTGTCATGATAATCTAATAGGTCCACTAATGACAAGTCCAATAATTAGGCTATACCACTAACTAGTAAATAACACAACACAATTTATATAATTAATCACTAAATATAAAATATTCTAAATGACAAAAATACCCTCATCTAAAAATATAGTAGTGACAAGTCTACCCTCCTTAAAAAAAATTTGTTCTTGAAATTTGAGGATAAAATAATTCTATCACAAGAATCACAGCATGCAAGAAAGAACGATACCTCACGGCTCAAACAAATAAGGGTATCGCTCGCGCATCTTGGCTTCCCTCTCCTAATAAGACACTCCCAAAGGGTGATGCCTCCACGCTATGCGTACAAAAGGAATCGTATGGTTCTATAGCACCTTCTTCCTCTGGTCTAGAATCTCCAATGGCTGCTCTGGGTAGCTGAGAGTTGGACCCACCTCGATCTTCATACGATCCAATACGTGACTGGGATCTGCCACATATCATCTCAACTGTGACACATGGAACAAATCATGCACTCCTTCCAGAGCAGGCGACAAGTCTAGTTTGTAGGCCACTGCACCAACCCTCATAAGAATACTGAAGGGTCCGACGTACCATGGACTAAGCTTCCGGTCTCCACCAAAGTGAATTGTGTCTCGTGTCAGAAAAATTCGTAAGAATACCAGATCACCAACCTAGAACAAAACACAGCCTAAACACTTAACCTAAAATAAAATAATCACAAGCAATACAAACAAAACCTATACCACAAACTCTAAGGATCTTCGGTGGCTATCGGCCCAATGCCGCTGTATGTCCTGCACCACCAGAAGTCTATCTCTGATTAGCTGCACATTCTCAGGTGCATAGACAATCATCCCCGGTCATAACATGTCCATCTCACCAACATTATCCCAAGATACACTACAAGAAAAATAGACAGTCGATTTATTGACGTTTGCTCAAAACCCTTAAGGAAAGCAATAATTTTGACGGTTTTAGACATACGTCAAGATAATAGATCTTTTCTGTTAATTATTAAAATTTGACCATATTCCTTGACGGTTTTAAACGAAGCGTCAAGAAAACCTATTATATTTCTTGACGGCTTGTTGATAACAGTCAAGTAATGCCATGTACGGGAAAATTGTTGTGCATATTTTAGTGCCATTTTAGTAATTGTTTAAAAAAGTTTTCCTTGATGGTTTCAACAAAATTTGGAGATCTAGGACTTCTTATATTCACATCCTCAGAACTTATTTTTTCCAGATCCCCATTCCTCAATACCACCAACCCTTCCCTATCCCCACGTATACTTAACGTCCCCTTCTCTCTGACCCCCCACTGCCCCTCTCCGTCGACACCGACGAAGTCGTCTTCTTCTTCTCCCTCTGGTTAACGCCGAGGGAAGCTCTAGTTGTCTCTTAAGGATTTTGAGCGGGTTCCGCTGTCATCGTTCTCCCAAGACGAAGTCGTCGAGCGGTGAGGGAGGGCTCTGTCGAGGTCTGTCAGCTGCAGATGGACCATATAGGAGCTTCGACGTTTACTGTGGCAATGACCACTCCCTCTCCATCACAAGCCTCCTCGAGAAGTAACCCAACCGCGTCGACATCATCCAACTTGGCTTTCTCCAGCTCTTGGTCCAATTGCCACATACAGCAATGGCATATCCCTCCTCCTTCGAAGTTCCGATGAAGTCTGCACTCAATTGATAGATCTAGAAATTAAAGTAGAAGAAGAATAATATTTCGAGATGACTCATGAGTACTTCAAGATGATGGCGGCAACGCTAATGTTACCGTTCAGTGTGCACCACGGTGCTGTCGGCACAGGAGCGTCATGACATCATGAGCAGGACACAAGGACTCCTCAGCTGCCTGGGGTTCATCCAAGGGCTTCGACCCCGTCAACGGGTTCCCTAGAAACCTAAACCCCATTTTCTCTCATATAAAAGTAAAACCATAATTATGTTTATAAATATTACTCTTATTTTTATTCCCTGGAGATAAAAATATTCCACATGTCTATAAATATTACTCTTATTCTTATTCCTTGGACTCATGTTTGGTAGATTTGTGAACTTATATTTTAGTTTGAATTTATTTTTTCCCACATGTACTTGTTTAGTTGTTTGGAATAATATGGACTTAGTTGGAACGTGTGTTTGGGTAGAGAAGAAATTGGAGATAAGAGGCTTTGATGAATTTACGACCAAGTGTTTGATGAAATGACGACCAAGTGTTCAAAGTCTATTTTTTATGACACTTGGTGCAAGTCCTCAAATGAAGATAATTTCACATTAATTCTATTAATGATTCTTATATGTATTTTTCTATGTTCCTAGTTCCATTGTCTACATACTCATAAACGAGCATCTTAATGAGGGGTAAAATGATTTATTACAAGTTTCCTTTTTTTGTCTTTTGTCTTTAGCAGGCAAGTGGAGAGGGAATTTAAGGTCGAAGTGGAAGTGATTGGGCTTGTTCGGTACAAGAACTTATTAAGGTTAATTGGCTATTGTGCTGAAGGTGCACATTGGTAAGACTTGCTTTAGCTCTAGCATATGTTTGTATTTCACGCTTCAGCTTACAAATGGCCTGTTCTTTTGGTATATATTGTAAGATATAGTATCTTAGAACAAATGAGATGACTAAATTTAATTTGCATTTCTTTTGAATATAAAGGATTAATGCAGGTGGCTGAAGCAACCACATATGTGTTCATTTTATCTGTTTTTATTCTCTCCAGTAGGACCGTGTTTATTATTTTTGTGTGGATTTCGGTGGTCAACGTTCAAAGTATTCGTTATTGGATACCAACATATAACTCTATGTTCATTCTTCTTAGACTAAAGAACATTTTGTGCTTATTTTTTACTTTATTGAATATTTTAGGAGAGGGGTCAGTGACTCACTGAAGGCTTGATGAGAATAGGACATCTTCACTGCAGAGTGATCGAATTCAGTTCCTTTCGACATGCAAGTAAGATACCGATGCAAAGTTTGGACTAGTAACTTCTTCTTTCTACGAAATTTGCTGCTTTCGTATTCTAATGACAAAAGTTATAACAAATTCTTGTCACAGGAGAAGTCGAGTTCGGTATGCATAATGAAAGAATACATTAAATATATTTGAACTATTGAGATTCTTCAAACATTTTCCAAGTATTCAATTTTTTTTAACATATGTCTTGATTCGGTTCTCAGCCAAGTCTAGCCCAAAGTTAATTTTTGATCTTTGCTTTCAAGTAGATGTAGTATATAATTTCAAGATCCTTTACACATTCTGCCATTGAGGGCCATATGTTGCTCTTGATAAGAACACAACGAGAGGCAAGGATTAAAAATATTGAACCGAGTCCTTGGTACATGAACTCCGGATGTCAGGATCGATCACTATCCGTAACTTCTTTCAGTCGAGCACTATATTTTGTATAAGTTTCCATATGTTTCCATAGATGTTTAAAAAACCGCTTCTTGACTTGTTAGCCATGTATTTAATGAAACTTAAACTTCCATGGCAGTAATACATATAAAAGAAGGTGCTACACTAATTATTACTCCATAGTCTATCAAACGCCACCACTCGACTTTAAGTCAACTTAACTAAGACTAATAGTAGGAAATGACACCAATATTAAGATCCCGAATAAGTGACTGAGTTCATAGCTTCCTAAGAACTCCAATATAGATGTTTGTCTATGAATATATTATATTTTGTGAAGTCTTTAGTTATTTTTTTCTTCCTCATGCATGCAACCATGCTTGATCTAGTGTACAACTGAGTACGAATACGTTGTTACATTTTTTCCATGCTAATATGTTCTTGCCTAACTTGTAAGAATTTTATCTCATATTATGTTGTTCCAAGTTTTAATTCTTACCTTGAATTAATTCTGAATTTTTAGCTTAAAGCTATTTATGGAGGTTCTTTCTTAATAACTCCGTTCTGGTGCTCGTCAAGATGCTTGTTTATGAGTATGCAGATAATGGAAACTAGGAACATTAGATTCATGGGATGTTGGACCATGCAGAATGCTAACATGGGAGATATGGATCAACATAATACTTGACAAAAGTGTATTATTTCAGTTTTAATAGGAAAACTAGAAACTTCATGTTTCCTTTCCGTGCTAGTTTCTTGAATTTTAAATAATCAAAATACAGCTTGATGAACTTACGTGAGGGGCTTGAGCTAAAGGTATATATGCAAGATCATTAATTTTTGATCACATTTAATGAAAAATAATTTGGATTATTGATTCAGAAAAGGTTGGCCTATACACCTCTATCACCATATTGATAGAAAGTTATTGGAGAGAAGTAGGACATGCTAGTTATTATATAAAGAATTATATATAGGTGAGATGCTTCCTCTACTACCTATTTAAATACTGTAACTTTTAAAAAGTTACTTCTTATTTGTTTGTTCCCTCAATTGATACAATATTACAAATTATTAGTTTTATTCATTATAGAAAATATATTGACATATGCTCTCATATAGAAATCTTCAAGTTTCAACCATTTGAAATTATTGAAGGAAAATTGGTATTAGCTTAATCACTATGAACTATTGGATGAAGGTATATTGATATAACTTTATGGAATACAAAAATAAGTTTCTTCATTAATTCAGTTTTATAATTGCTTCATGTTAAATTTTTGGCTGCAGTTTATGGATGAAGTTATATGGATAGAAAATTTAAATAAATTGTCTCTGAATTAAGGTATATGGATAGAATATTTTGAATACTACATCTTGAAAGTATTTATTGTTGAAACCTTGTTAGGTCGAGATGGATCACGTATTCTATGAGTCAATCTGATTGAATTAACTGTTTGTACTTACCAAAAGTTAGAATACATATGTGGATCACGTATTCTATGAGTCAATCTGACCTATCAGGTTAGTTTTAATTAAATTAACTATTTTTGAATTTATATAGATTATTTTTTTACATAATTCTCTTTGTAATTCACTCTTCTCAGTTGTAATTTGCTTAATGTTACATTGGTGCTATCTTGATTGATGTTATAGTTGAAGAAATTACAATAACAAATAAGAGAAATATCTTGATTGATGTTGTAATTTCCACCTGTCTGCAATTCTATTAATGATAATGTCTAACACGCCATGTCTATGTTCTCTTTTATTATTACATATTTCTATCTCCAATATGAAATAGGTATCAGGAACAATATATATAGAGCAATATAGTGTCAAAGTGAATGAGTGTCAGTAGCTATATGTGTGTTTGTGTGTGTGTGTGTATTAGTACATAAATCAGTATGTATCATTACTTAAGAGTATATCAGTGTCCAGTGTATACAAGAAACTAATTCTGGAATTAAACTAACTGAGTTCGGTCCGAGTTCGACCCGAGTTGGGTCCAAATTCTGTGTACATTTATTTCCTGAAACTTAATATAACTTTAATCGATATTATGCCTTTCTTGACTTGATATAACTATAGAATAATAAGTGCTGAATTAAATTATATTTTTCAAGAGTTTAGATCATGTCAGAGTAGTTGTAGGAGCCAGATCCCAGCTAGTGGTGGTCCGAAGACACTGAAATACCGTGTCGCTTAAGGTTATTTATACATTTTTGATAGAAGGGCCCTTTCGGCTTGTAACTAAAATTTACAAAACTTTTTTAAAAAAAATGTGACGAAAGTTTTTGTAAAGCATCTTATGATTCTTATATTTTATCAGAATCGAAAACACCTAATTCTTGACAGATAAAGTTGAATCGATCTTCCGCTAAAGTTTGCGTAAAGATGTTTGCTAATTGATGTTCCGTGTCAACATATTCCAAACAAATATCTCCATGTAATTGATGATCCCTTAGATAATGATGTCGGATTTCAATGGGCTTAGTGCGTAAATGACATATTGAATTCTTTGTAATTTTAATGGTGCTAGTGTTGTCACAGAGAATAAAAATATTTTTATTGCAGATTGAAGTTTTCTAAGGTTTGCTTCATCCATAATATTTGAGCACAACAATGTCCTACGGTAATATACCCAGCCTCAGTTGTTGATAATGCAATAAAGTTTTGTTTCTAGCTAAACCAGGAGACTAGAGACTTTCCTAGGAAATGACAGGCTGGTGCTTTTTCGATCGACTTTGCATCTTGCAAAATTAGCATCCGAGTAACCAGCAAGGTCAAAGGATGTGGTTTTGGGATACCATAAGCCTATCGACAAAGTCCCTTTAAGGTATCTAAAGATACACTTAACTGCACACAAATATGATTCCTTAGGATTAGCCTGATATCTAGCACAAAGGCATACAACAGACATAATATCTGGGCGACTAGAAGTTAGATTTAACAAACTACCAATCATACCTCGATACTTACATATGCCCGTTGGTTTACTGCTTTCATTAAGGTCAAGCTTAATGGATATTGCCATTGGAGTTCCGATAGGCTTTACATTGTCCATGTCAAACTTTTTGAGCAAATTCTTCGTGTACTTAGCCTGATAGATAATGGTTTATTGTGAATCTTGCTTGATTTGCAATCCTAGAAAGAATGTCAGTTCTCCATCATGCTCATCTTAAATTTACTCTGCATACAATTAGCAAACTCGTTACATAGCATCTCATTAGTAGATCCAAATATGATATCATCAAGATATATTTGCAATAATAACAAAGAATCAGCAAAAAATTTTATAAAAAGGGTAGTATCAATTTTTTCTTTGGAAAAATCATTTCCACGTAAAAAGAAGCTAAGACATTCATACCAAAATCATGGGGCTTGTTTGAGTCCGTATAGAGCCTTTCGTAGCTTGAATACGTGGTCAGGGTGTTTGAAATCTTCAAAATCAGGGGATTGTTTGACAAAAACACCTTCTTTGATAACACCATTTAGAAAAGCTCTTTTAACATCCATTTGAAAAAGTTTGAACTTATGAAAACTAGCAAAAGCGCAAAGTATTCAGATAGATTCAAGTCTAGCAACAGGAACATAGGTCTTATCGTAGTTAATACCTTCCTCTTGGTTGTAACCTTGAGCTATGAGACGTGTTTTGTTACGTGTAACTTAACCATCCTCATTTAATTTATTTTTGAAAACCCATTTAGTACCAATGATCGGATAATCATTAGGTTTAGGAACGAGTTCCCAAACTTGTTTACTTTTAAATTGATTGAGTTTCTCTTGCATAGCGGAAATCTAAAATTCATTAGCAAAAGCTTCAACCGTATTTTTAGGTTCTATTTGAGAAAGTAAAGCAACATTTGCAATGATATCTCTATTTGAGGAATATGTACTTACACCTTTCGATACGTCACCTATTACCAAGTCCTCAGGATGATCTGTGGAGAACTTTAATCTTCTTTGCAGACTTTCTTGTTGACTTGCACAGTTTGTATCTTTAAATGTCTTGTTGCTTGCAGGTTGACTACCTTCATCGTCACTGTCTTATAGTACTTAAGTGTTGTTTTCATCAAATATAACATTGATTGATTCTTCAATAGTCAAAGATTTCTTGTTGAATACTCTGAATCCTTTAATTTTGGCGCATAACCTAAAAAAATACCTTTATCAGCCTTGGAGTCAAACTTTCCTAGGTTATCTTTGGTATTGAGAATAAAATATTTGTAGCCAAAAACTTCAAAGTAACTAATTGTGGGTATTCTACCAAACCAAAGTTCATAGGGGATTTTCTTCGATATAGGTTGAATAAGAACCCAATTTAAAACATGGCATGATGTACTTACAGCTTCAGCCCAAAAGTATTTCTGAAGTTTATACTGATTTAACATAACTCTAGCCATATCGCCAAAAGTTCTATTCTTCTGCTCCATAACACCATTTTGATGAGGAGGTCTAGGAAAAGAGAATTCATGATAAAAACTATTTTCTTTGCAAAACTTTTTAAAATTACTATTTTCGAATTCGCCTCCATGATCACTTCGGATACGAGAAATCATGAAACCTTTTCCGTTTTGAACCTTTTTGCAAAAATTGACAAATTTAGAGAATGCTTCATTTTTGTTTACAAGAAAATAAATCCATGCGTATCTAGAAAAAATATCAACAATAACATAAGCATACAACTTATCGCCAAGACTAGCGAATCTACTGGGTACAAACAAGTCCATATGCAAGAGTTGTAGAGGTCTAGAGGAACTTATAGAGTTGATTAATTTAAAGGTAGATTTAGTAGCTTTATTATTTTCACAGTCCATACATACCATATCTTTCTTGAAAGTAATCTCTGGTAAGCCTCTAACGAGCTTCTTTGTGGATAGTCTTGCAATAGTGTCCATGTTTGCATGTCCTAGACGCATATGCCATTGCCAGCTGTCATCTATGTTGGCGTATAGACATCTGCTAGCATTGTTATTGTCTTTTGAAAGATAAAAAAAATATTATCTTCCCTAGTCCCTACAAATATAACCTTACCTATGGATCTTTTATAAATAGAGCATTTGTTTTTAACAAAGTTAATACCATAACTATGGTCAACTAGATGATTGTTGCTGAGTAGGTTATGTTTTAATTTCATTACTAAACAAACATTTTTAATGACATGATATGAAGGAATACCTATATTACCATTACCAATAATATATCCTCTGAGGTTATTGCCGAATGAGACATAACCTTCTTTCTTCATCGATAACAATGCAAATAGGTTAGCAACACCAGTCATATGTCATGATCAACCACAATCAAGAATCCACTTGCTTTTAGAAATAGAGAGTTGGTCCACGTACAAAATAATTTATAGATGTAACCATTGGTACCCATTTCTTTCAGGGTCCTGCTGTGTTAGTTTTTGGTACCCATGAATAAATATTCATATATACTAACTTTCTAGTTTTACATAATCTAGATATGTGTCCTTTCTTACCACAGTAGTGACATATAGCTGTGTGGTTGGTGCTTGGTGCAACATGATAGATATGATTGTGTGAAGTAGTTCTTTGTGGTCTATGAGGATAGAATGCATGATTGTGTAGGATATTTCTTTGTGGTCTTCGTGGATATCTATAATAGAATGGATGATTATGTTTGGTTATATGTGAATGATTTGTTCTGAATATATGATTGCATGAACTATTTTGCATGCAGGTAGGAGCATAGCTGTGAGTGTTCTTTTGTATTGCTACATGTCTCGTGTTAGCTTGGGTAAATATTTGTTCGACATGTTTACCCAATCTAATCTCTAATCTTTTAGAGGTAGCATATACTTCATCATATTTAACAGTGAGAGCATCTATTCTATCTGCAGCAATAGAATACTTCTTCTTTTCTGATTCGAGTTCTTCCTTAAGTTTAGCGTTCTCCTGAGAGCTCTTGTCAAGACGGGCAAGTGCCTCGTGGGGGTTAAGCTTAAGTCTAGAATTTTTGTCTAAATCGTTAGAGGTATCCTTTACTTCACTTAGTAGAGATGTTAGTCTTTCTATTTCAGTATGACATTCTTGAACATCTTTCTTAGCATGCTTGTACTTATTTCTAAGTTTCCTAAAATCATCAAGCAGATAACTAAAAGCATTACCTAGTTCATCAAAAGTAAAATCATCATAAGAGTTTTTATCCGTTACTTGATCAGCTAATGCCATGAAGCAAAGGTTTGTTGCTTCTCGATAATTCTCTTCTTCGAATTTACTATCTTCGCTTTTGTGCCAGATACTAGTGTTTGAATATTTTTGTGATAATGTTCTTCTGGATGAGTAATTATGGCAATTTCCTTTTCTTAGGGTTGGACAATCTTTCTTTATATGCCTTGTCTTTTTACAGTTGTAGTAAATACACTCTTCATCACTGTTGTCAGTAGTCTCTTCTTTGATCTCTCAAGCTTTAGAAATTTTCTGAAGTTTCTTGTGATCTGGGCAACTTTCTCATATTGTGGCTCATTGTCGTCAGAGTTATAGTTAGTGACCTTTTTGTGATATGACTTAAGAGCAATCGTCTTATCCTTGGGAGTGGGTTCTTCAAATTCCTTGAGATACAGCTCATAAATCATCAACTTGCCCATAAGCATCTCGAAGGTTATCATGGTAAGATCATTCCCATCTATGATTGTAGTGGCCTTGGGATTCCAATTCTTAGTGAGTCCCCTGAGTAACTTGTGAATCTTCTCGTGAATTCGGTACTCCTTGCCAAGTGATAATAGAGGGTTGACAATGTCGATGAATCTCGTGAACATTTGAGTGATCGTCTCATTTTTCTTCATCTTGAATGCTTCATACTTTTGTGTTAGATGACTTATTTTTTATTTCTTCACTTGAGAGGTTCCTTCATAAGTGACCTCAAGAAGTTTCCATACTTCATGCGAAGTTTCACAAGTGGAGATCCTGTTAAATTTAGTTCTGTCTACAGCAGAAAATCGAGCGTTAATAGCTTTAACATCAAGACTAGCTTGTTTCTTTTTGGTGTCTGTGTATTTATCATGAGATTTGTTTACAAGGTTGCCATCTATGACTATTTTAGGTGGCTTCTTGTATCCTTCTACTACTATGTCCTAAAGGTCAAAATTAAGTGACTTTAGGTAGAAACTCATATGTGTCTTCCAGTATATGTAGTTAATACCATCAAATAGGGTTGGCCTATTTGTTGAATGGCCTTCATAATTTTTGGTGTGGATAAATCTAACAGTTGCCATAAGTCTCTTAGGATGTTAAGCCAAATATCAATTGAAGGAACTTAAAGACAACTCTAGCGGGTGGTGAATAGAGTGCAGCTAAATAATCTACCCAATTTAAGATTATCAGAATAAAGACAATTGCTAATTAATAGTGTATATAAAGACAGTATAGTAAAGCAGTAAAGTAGAGAGAGAAAGCAAATGTAAACACCAATATGTATACTGGTTTTCCTCTGAGAGGACTAGTCATGTCTCGAGAACTCATGCTCAGAGTTTTATCCACTATAATCACCAATAGTGAATCACAAGCTTTGATCCGAAGTCTTGCCACTTCTTTACACCACGATTTTAATCCGAAGTCTCGCAACTTCACAACTAGAAAGAGAGAAACTGGTGTAGCCAAGTTCTTTATAACTCTGTAGACTTCTAGACCGAGACCGCACTTGGCACTAGGAAGGCTAGGGAGTTGCTCTAGGAGATAGAAAAGTTAAGGCTCAGGTATTTGCTCATAATAGGATAGAAGGATTAAGAGAAGATGAGTAAGTAAGAATGTAAAAATCCAATCTTATTTATAGTGTGTTGGCAAACAGAATTCGGCCAGAATTCAGATAGGGTTCAATTTTGTATTTTTGAACATTGGACTAGAAAATCTAGGATATTACTACGGTGCTGATTTCATACCAAAGGGGTAACCGAGTTCAGTCCGAGTTCAGCATGAATTCGACCCGAGTTTGGTCTCTAAGTATGGTAGACTTTTTTAATGAATGTAGCCTGATTTTGTGGATCGGTTCGATGGTTTATTTGAGTGGACTGGGTATCTGGGTATAGGTACTTTGATTTGCCAATGTGACTCAGCTTACATCAATCCTAGACTCAATAAATAAAAGATTATATTGAATAGATGTAATACAAACGACATGTAATAGTAGTGTTGAGGCTTCAGATTGCGACACATCAATGCATGGTTTAGTTAACTATCAAAATCAACTTGACTGAGACCGGATGGGCCAACATAAATACGAACTTTAAGCTCTTATGGTCTGTAAAGATCTCTACATGCTCTCAGTACAAATAGTGTGGTGCCTCGTTCCCCCTATTCGGGGAGCGCGGCTAAGAAATACAAGACGGTATCGTTCGATCGGGATAGATTGAATCAAGAACTCATCCTCGTTATGGATTTGTCTCTTCGGAATCGATTTCCATATTCAGTGGACCGTGCCCCAAGGATCGGCTTAGCGGCAGAGTCAGGAGGGACCTCTCCGCTGCATTCTTAGTTTTCTAGTTTTCGCTGTCGCTTATTGCTTTCGTGCCTTGAGTTGGTTTTCGGATTTGCTTGGGTTTTCTTGAACGGTTTCGATGGATTTCATTGCTTTCGTTCGTAGGACTGTACTTCAATTTCGATAATGGAAAGAGAGGAAGAAGTACTGATCAGTTGTTCGTGTCAATACAGGTGATCCAGCAGTAGGTGTCGCTCGAGCGGACTCCTAAAGCACTTCTTTCCTTTTTCCTTCCAACTACTAAAGTGAGTGGCTACCAACCCGATTAGCTAGCCCTACTTGCTAGTCTTCACATCTATATCTTGTGTTCATGCTTGCCCCGATCAAACGATACCAAGTAATAACTAAAAGACTTCAAGATAATAAAGGGAATAGACTTGGGTAAAGTTATGCTTGTCAAATGAAACTTGTGAACGGTTACTTACTTACATGCTTGCTCGTTTGGAACGTTCATCATATGCATAAATATAAGTTAGAATGTATATTTCTTCTTAAAACTGTGCTATGTGTAGAACTTATTTTCAATGCAATAACTCAACTGGAAGACTATACAAAAGTAGATCTTGCCCTGTTATTGCCCTATGCGTGATTTGCCTAAAAAGCTAACTTAGTGTACTGCGTTGATCACGGGCAACTAGTGCACAAGGTCTTAGTTCCTGCGGATGGTCGCTGGGGCACTGGCACCGATCCGATCCGGACGGAACTCACGATAGTCGCCAGCTTCGGATGGAGTGGCTTGTGGCGCCTCCTGTTCTCTGCGCCGCACGTCATTCCGTCCCGAGACTAGCCCGTCCATTATGGCAACGTGCCAGTGATCCCCTCGTATATTTAAACCTGTTGCTACTAACTAGTGTCTTCTTGGCAGGGAAGGCATGGTAAGTAATGTGCAGGTAGTTCAGACGGGCAGGTAAATATCACCGAGCGGTGGCAGGTTATTTTAGTGATTTCTATATCTGTTTCTTGCTGTAAAATGAACTAAGGCAAGATAGAAACCAACAAATATGCATACTTCATTAAAACAACGTGTTGATTGGTATAGTTGGGTTAGCTTGCCTTCACCAGTACGTTTCGATGTACTGACCCTCGTTGAGCGAGGAGCAGGAGATAAATCCCTAATCCAGTCCAGCTGTAGGCACGCCTCGACCGTGCCAACCTTTTGAAGCATTTGAAGAAGAAGCGTTTTGAAGAAGAAGCTAGCCACCAAGCAACCATGCAGCTTCGTGGCAAAGCAGTCGTTCTGACACAAGGTCTTATATTTTGAGTTTAGTAAGGATGTAATGTACAGGACTGCTATCTCATTTGGTATCAACACTTTTGTAAGCCCATAGAGGAAATCCTTATGACTCAGTTCAAGGAGTTTGTAATTGATGTTCATATTATCAATAAAAGAGAACCTTTCCATGTTTCAATATGTGTTTCAATTATCCGCGTACTCTGAATATGTGCTCGCTATGCAAAACAAAATACTTAGCCTTGTGCGGTGGCACAACCTAGGCCCGCACGGCGGTCACACCCGGGGACGACTATCGATTCCACGGAATCGGGGCGTGACATGTTGGTATCAGAGCACAGCTTCAAAGTTCCTTTGACTCTTGAACTGGAAAAGTTCCTTTAACGATAAATTCCTATGCGAACTCCTGAACTCGTTAAGGCCAAAATAAGATACGTTCATGCAATAAGTCCATAATACATTATGATCCTGATGTAATTTACCTTCTTTTCAAGGAACGGTGCAAGCACAACCATCATCGCTAGCGCCAGGCGAGACAAGGACTCAGGAGAGCAGTTCCGGAACTTCAGGAAGCTCTCAGAGCCAACGGGGCATGTCTCGATCAGATTTGCTTCAACAGGTTATGCAAATGTTAATGGAGCAACGATAGAGAGATGATGCCCGCCAAGCCAAGTTTGAGAGCAATCTTGATGCACGACTCTCAGTCCAACAAAAGCAGGTAGATACCCTGTAGCAGCTTCTTCAGACCCTGGCCTCCAACCATTCTGCCGCGACAACAGCTACACCAGTGGAGCAGGTAGCGCTTGAAGTCGAGACATCGCTAGTGCCAAGGACGAGGGAAGTGACTGCCTTCACCTTTGGCAACTTTAAGAAAGTCTGTAACACGCCATTTAATGGGACTGAGGACCCGATCGTGGCCCTAGATTGGCTCGCCGAGCTGAAGATCATTTTTCTCTCCTAGATGTGCCGAAAGACAAGCGCGTCACCTGTGCCCAACTACTGCTTCGCCTCAATGCGCACGACTGGTGGGACGTGCATCGACGATCTCTTCAACCTGGCCATGAAGAGGAGGCGATCGCGTGGACGACTTTTCGTGCCATATTTGAGGAGGAGTTTATACCCCCACCTGTACGCCGTCAACGGGAAAACGAGTTTGTTCAGCTCCGGCAGGGAAGCATAACGATAAAGCAATACTCGGCAGAATTCAACAAACTGGCCAAATTTGCTACCGCTTATCTACCGGATGCAGCGAGTCATGCCAGACGATTCGAAGGAGGGCTACATCCTGGCATCCACGGGCACGTAGTCGTTTTGCAGTATCAGACAATGAGGGAAGTCTTAAACCATGACCTTTCGCTCGAACCGTAGTATCCTCACGTTGCTACTGGCGCTGTGTAAACTTCCAATCACAAACGCCAAGGCAACGATAGAGGAAACAACGCTGCAAAGCGTCAAAATAACGGCGGTCGTCAGCGAGAAAACCAGGGGCAGCGTTGCACCTACTACAAAAGAAGAGGGCACACCAAGAATGTCTGTCGCAAACGGCTCGACACTTGCCTCAGATGCGGCGATCCTAGCCACCAGATTAGCAGCTGTCCGCTCCTTCCACCTCAACAACCAAATCAGACTGCGGCAAACCAAGCCAACCGAGCTGCGCCTCAGCAAGGGCGTAATCAAGCTCAGGGCCGAGTCTACACCATGACATGGGAAGAAGCTCTAGCTTCGGATACCGTCGTGTCAGGTACTTTGCTTTTCAATAATATGCCTGCTAGTGTTCTATTTGATTCAGGTGCAACCCATAGCTTTATTTCTACAAACTTTGCCACGGAGAACAATATAAAAATGACTCCGTTGCATTTAGATTTAAGTGTTAGCACCCCATCTGGTACGAAAATACTAGTCTATTCAGCATGCCTAGGCGGTTATATCTGTATTGGGGAGAGGAAGCTGTCACTTGATGTTTTAGTTCTTGATGTACGGGACTACGATATCAGTTTGGGAATGGACTGGCTCAGCGCATGCTCGGCAACTATAGAGTGTGCAGAGAAACGAGTCGTCTTCCACCTGCCTGGAGAAGCCGAGTTCTGTTACACAAGTAGTCCGACAACTGGCGCGACTGGGTCCTGCATGGTGATTTCGGCAAAATCTGCTCGGCGAATGCTCCACACAGGCTGCGAGGGATTCTTAGAGTCGGTTCGGGACACACGGCAGGACTACGCAAACATCGAGTCTACTTCCGTTGAGGCAGAGTTCCCCGATGTGTTTCCGAGCGAACTACCCTGTATGCCGCCCGACCGAGAGATTGAATTCACTATCGATACATTTCCAAATATGCAGCCAATCTCCAAACCTCCGTACTGAATGGCACCTGCAGAGCTGAATGAATTAAAGTGCCAACTCCAGGAATTACTTGATCGTGGGTTCATCCATACGAGCGTGTCTCCTTGGGGTGCGCCCGTGCTCTTCGTGAAGAAGAAGGACAGAACTCTACGCCTCTACATTGACTATAGGGAATTGAACATGGTCACAATCAGAAACAAATATTCTCTGCCACAGATAGATGACTTGTTCGATCAGCTACAAGGGACAACAGTGTTTTCTAAGATCGATCTTCGCTCAGGTTATCACCAGCTGAAGATTAAGCCAGAAGATGTGCCAAAGACTGCTTTTCGAACCCGTTATGGCCATTACGAGTTTTCAGTGATGCCGTTTGGACTGATGAATGCCCCTGCTGCATTTATGGATGTTATGAATCGTGTATTCAGGCCTTTCATCGATAAATTCGTGGTAGTTTTTATCGATGACATCTTGGTGTACTCGAAGACTAGGGATGAGCACGCAGGACACCTGCGGATGGTGCTGCAAACCCTTCGAGACAACAAGTTGTACGCCAAACTAAGTAAATATGAGTTCTGGTTGGACAGTATCTCATTTTTGGGGCATATCATCTCCTCGGAAGGTATCTCAGTTGATCCGAAGAAGGTAGAAGCAATCACGCAGTGGAAACGTCCGGAGTCAGCTAGCGATATCCGAAGTTTTCTTGGACTGGCAGGGTACTACCGCCGGTTTATACAGAATTTTGCTAGAATTGCTTCGCCCTTGACTCAACTCACACGGAAGGGTACAAAGTTTTCTTGGACGGACGACTGTGATGCTTCGTTTACGGAGTTAAAGCAGTATCTTGTCTCTGCCCCAATTCTTACTCTACCGAACGGACCAGATGACTTTAAAATATACGGTGATGCTTCGGGTAAAGGACTAGGATGTGTTCTGATGCAACGAGACAAAGTGATAGCCTATGCGTCTAGACAGCTAAAGCCTCACGAGCAGAACTACCTAACGCATGATCTCGAACTTGCCGCGGTAGTGTTTGTATTGAAGCTGTGGCGTCACTATCTTTGGCAGCGGCGATGGCTTAAACTCCTTAGCGATTTCGATATCATGATCAGATACACGCCTGGCAAGGGAAACGTAGTAGCTGACGCACTGAGTCGAGTGTTCGTAGGGAGCTTGCCTATCAACGATATGCTGCACCAAGATCTTGAATCACTTGGTATCACACTGAAAATAAGGTATAAAAAGTGGGCGCAAGTGGCTCAACTGCACTTCGAACCCGACTTGTTACATAAAGTGAAGGCCGCTCAGAAGGACGACCCATTCCTGCAAAAGATTCATGCCCTTATCTCAGCAGGGAAGGCATCCGACTTTGCGGTAAGCACGGATGGGATGCTTCGAGTAAAGGAAAGACTGTGCGTTCCGAACGACGCAGCCCTCAGACAAGAGATACTCACAGAAGCTCACTATGCTAGTTATACTTCTCATCCGAGTAGCACTAAGATGTATCGAGATCTTCGCACGACGTTTTGGTGGCACGGCTTAAAACGGGATGTGGCGCAGTTTGTGTCGCATTGCATGGCTTGTCAACGAGTAAAGGCCGAACACCAGAAACCAGGCGGAGAGCTTCAGAGCCTTGCTATTCCGGAGTGGAAATGGGATGATATAACGATGGATTTTATCGTTGGCTTGCCAAGGACGTAACGGGGACATGATGCAGTCTGGGTTATCGTCGATCGACTCACAAAGTCAGCTCACTTTCTGCCTATCAAATCTACTTGGAGTGCCGACCGCCTGGCTCATATATATCTCAACGAAATCGTTCGACTCCATGGCGTGCCCGTATCTATAGTCTCCGATAGAGATGGTCGATTTATATCACGTTTCTGTGGAAGCCTGTAGTCAGCAATGGGGACGAAGTTGAAGTTCAGCTCCACCTACCATCCACAGACCGATGGCCAAACCGAACGCGTCAACCAGATCCTCGAAGATATGCTGCGACTCTACGCCTTGGACACGAAGACTAGTTGGGACCTTCATCTACCCTTATCCGAATTTGCTTACAACAATAGTTATCAATCAAGCATTCAAATGGCGCCGTATGAGACGTTATACGGAAGAAAGTGTAGATCTTCTATCTGTTGGGACGAAGTTGGGGAACGACAAGTACTTGGCCCTGAGCTCGTGGAGCAGACCGTCCAGAAAGTTGCTGATTCGGGACAGATTAAAGATAGCTCAAAGTCGACAGAAGAGCTATGCGGATGTTCATCGGAGATCGCTCGAGTTCCAAGTAGGCGACCGGGTATTCCTCAAGGTCTCGCCCATGCAAGGAGTCAGCAGGTTCGGGGCAAGAGGAAAGCTAAGTCCGAGATTTGTCGGCCCGTTCGAAATACTAAAGCGGGTTGCCTCAGTTGCGTATCAGATTGCTCTACCACCATCCCTATCTGGTGTACATGATATATTCTATGTTTCCCAACTCAGGAAATATGTGTACGATCCAAGCCATGTGGTAGACCTCGAGCAACTGAGTCTCCAGGCCGACTTGATGTATGTAGAACAACCAGTACAAATCTTGGATAGAAAAGAAAAGATGCTTCGGACTCGTTCGGTTCCTCTAGTGCGCGTGCTTTGGCGGAATCACTCTATCGAATAGTCTACTTGGGAGCTCGAATCAGAAATGAGGGAAAGGTTCCCCTCATTATTTCCTAGTGGTAGGTTCCATTCCTTAAGTTTTGGGATGAAACTTCCAATTAGTTGGGTAGGATGTGGTGCCCCGTTCCCCCTATTCAGGGAGCGCGGCTAAGAAATACAAGACGGTATCGTTCGATCGGGATAGATTGAATCAAGAACTCATCCTCGTTATGGATTTGTCTCTTCGGAATCGATTCCCATATTAAGTGGACCGTGCCCCAAGGATCGGCTTAGCGGCAGAGTCAGGAGGGACCTCTCCGCTGTATTCTTTGTTGCCTAGTTTTCGCTGTCGCTTGTTGCTTTCGTGCCTTGAGTTGGTTTTCGGATTTGCTTGGGTTTTCTTGAACGGTTTCGATGGATTTCATTACTTTCGTTCATAGGACTGTACTTTAATTCCGATAACGAAAAGAGAGGAAGAAGTACTGATCAGCTGTTCGTGTCAATACAGGTGATCCAGCAGTAGGCGTCGCTCGAGCGGACTCCTAAAGCATTTCTTTCCTTTTTCCTTCCAACTACTAAAGTGAGTGGCTACCAACCCGAATCAAATGATACCAACTAGTATTCACATCTATATCTTGTGTTCGTGCTTGCCCCGATCAAATGATACCAAGTAATAACTAAAAGACTTCAAGATAATAAAGGGAATAGACTTGGGTAAAGTTATGCTTGTCAAATAAAACTTGTGAACGGTTACTTACTTACATGCTTGCTCGTTTGGAATGTTCATCATATGCATAAATATAAGTTAGAATATATATTTCTTCTTAAAACTGTGCTATGTATAGAACTCATTTTCAAAGCAATAACTCAAAAGGAAGACTATACAAAAGTAGATCTTGCCCTGTTATTGCCCTGTGCCTGATTTGCCTCAAAAGCTAACTTAGTGTACTGCATTGATCACGGACAACTTGTGCACAGGGTCTTAGTTCCTGCGGACGGTCGCTGGGGCACTGGCACTGATCCGATCCGGACGGAACTCACGATAGTCGCCTGCTTCGGATGGAGTGGCTTGTGGCGCCTCCTGTTCTCTGTGCTGCACGTCATTCCGTCCTGAGACTAGCCCATCCATTATGGAAACGTGCCAGTGATCCCCTCGTATATTTAAACCTGTTGCTACTAACTTGTGTCTTCTTGGCAGGAAAGGCCTGGTAAGTAATGTGCAGGTGGTTCAGACGGGCAGGTAAATGTCACCGAGCGGTGGCAGGTTATTTTAGTGATTTTTATATCTGTTTCTTGCTGTAAAATAAACTAAGGCAAGATAGAAACCTACAAATATGCATACTTCATTAAAACAACGTGTTGATTGGTATAGTTGGGTTAGCTTTCCTTCACCAGTACGTTTCGATGTACTGACCCTCGTTGAAACAGGTTCCCCGCGCTTAGGAGAGTCGAGCGAGGAGCAGAAGACAAACCCCCAATCCAGTCCAGCTGTAGGCACGCCTCGATCGTGCCAACCTTTTGAAGCATTTGAAGAAGAAACATTTTGAAGAAGAAGCTAGCCACCAAGAAACCATGTAGCTTCGTGGCAAAGCAGTCGTTCCGACACAAGGTCTTATATTTTGAGTTTAGTAAGGATGTAATGTACAGGACTGCTATCTCATTTTGTGTCAACACTTTTGTAAGCCCATAGAGGCAATCCTTATGACTCAGTTCAAGAAGTTTGTAATAGATGTTCATATTATCAATAAAAGAGAACCTTTCCATGTTTCAATATGTGTTTCAATTATCTGCGTACTCTGAATATGTGCTTGCTATGCAAAACAAAATACTTACCCTTGTGCGGTGGCGCAACCTAGGCCCGCACGGCGGTCTCGCCCGGGGGACGACTATCGATTCCACGGAATCGGGGCATGACAAATAGTATTTTCATAGCTTTAGAGCAAAAATGATCGCTGCCAACTCCAAATTATGGGTAGGTTAGTTCTTCTCATGAGGACATAGTTACCTAGAAGGATAGGAAATCACCTTTCTATTCTGCTGCGAGACACAACCCAAACCCTATTTTGTAGCATCACTATAAATAGTGAATCCACCTGATCCCGATGGTAATATCAACATTGGAGCTGCCATCAATCTCCTCTTCAGCTCATCATAAGCGGCCTGTCAATCCTCTGTCTAAGCAAAATCTATATCCTTCCTTGTCAGCCTAGTAATCGGCTTTGCAGTGTCATGACCCGTACCCGATGAAAGGATACTAGTCGGAAACAACGCCCAGCCTACGCCGCAGAATCGGCGGTAGAACGATGTCTAGATAGTCTATCTAACAATAAAATAAACCACCAATAATGATAGTATACTCAATCACAGAACTAAGATAGATTGAGCATGAATCAGATGAGAATAGAATAGTCATCATACAACTAATGAGTTTAAAAATAGTACATCAATGAGTCTGAAGAGTAACAAAATAAGCTGGAGACAAATCCAGTACAAAAGAATACTATCATACTACAAAGCTACACTCCAGTGTCAACTGTCTCAGTTGGGATAAGTCCCTCTTGAGCCAGGGTCTCTGAATCTAAACCCATAACATCCTGGGGTACATAATAGGTAGGGTACTCCTCAGTATCATCTGGAAAAATATATCCAGTCAGGAAAGGAGCAGAGTACATCTCTAACAGCAATTCTAATCCATGATAAAAACTATGTAACAGTAAATAGCTGTGGATAAACAAGATACACAAAATAGATACAAGAGATATATAGACAATAAGTAAATACTGGAAAGAAATACAATAATGAATAATATGCCAATAAAATAATAATACTAATGACTAAGTGTGTGAGTACTAGCTTAACATGTGATCGGCTTGGGCAAGATACAATACGGCCTGGCTAATCATACGTGCGGTGCATGATGAATACTATTCGCTTACCAATAATTTATTCAATAGGGATTTAATCACATATCTATACTAATACTCCCCACCCCCAACTGGTATAATAGATCCAACCACGATATGCTATGGCACTAGATTTCCCAAGAAGAGAGCGACTCCTCCCAAAAATCTGTGTCTTTACATGTACAAGATAACCAATGAAATAATACTTGCACCATATACCAAGGAATAACATCTCATGACGAGATCCGGATATACCAATCCGTGTAACCATAGTGTCAAGAGAAACATGTATATCTACACTAGATACAACGAACATAGAGGATATCATAAATGAGAAACTATCAGAGAATGTACTCGCCTGAAGTCCAATGAAAAAGTCTCACAGATGTCTGACTCGGTGCCTCGAAGACCTAGATATGAAATACCACATTAAAACAAGGTCCCGGAAAGAGAACAAGTCAAACTAGTCAACTTCTAGGTCAATAAATAAATTCTAAGTCAAAAGTCAACTATGGTCAACTCTAAAGTCAACTAAAGTCAAACATGGTCAAACCAAGGTCATCCTCACAAGACATCTATATAAATAATATAGAAAATAAAATACAATAATTTAGGAATCAAAATTAAATCCCAATTGATACCCACACAAAGTATACTAATAATATAATATTATACACTCTAAATAATGTATATACAAACCAATATTTATACAAATAAAATAATATATTATTATTAGTATTATACCTCACAAAAATACCTATATATATACATATATATATATACAAATATAATATATAATATATAAATTAAATCTGCCAAATCATCACTGAAAACAGTGAGCTGAAAATACAATTTAAATAAAACAGCTTATAGTGACAGTCTCAACTGTCACAGAAAATCTGTCGCAGAAACTCTATATATAAACCACTGCTGTCACAGTTTGATGATAGTTTCAAACTGTCCCAGAAAACCGTCGCTGAAGGATTTGCCGCTCAAAACTGTCCGCAGCATTAATGACAGATCTGTCATTAATGCCGAACCACTGTTACAACGGCTGCTGTAACCGATCGAAATAATGACAGATTTCAACTGTCATTAAACCTACTGTCACCAAAAAAAAATATATATATATAATACATATATAAACATATAAATCAATATATATATATATATATATATATATATATATATATATATATATATAAAACAATTAATAACTATATACTTATATATATACAATTAAATACTATTAGTTACAAAACACAATGCACATATTAATGTATGTATTTTACATGGCTAGAAGCACACATAAAAATACATTCATTAAATTAAAAATTAAATATATAATAATTATAAATAATATAATTATACATTTAAACACATAAATATATTTTATAAAACATTTATGTATAATTTATGTTATTAACATAAGTACATATATAATTGAATGCAAGAAAGCTACATACATATATTTATACACCACATTAGAATACATAGAAATATCTATAGATCTATGCTAAAATAAATACCATAATAAATACACTAAAATAATATATAATATCTATATATATTTACTAGTTATAAATGAAGAATTTAAAGCATAATTAATTAGATCTACACATAAACACACCAAATTGGAGAGTATCACACCGTATCCCACTAGATCTAGGATACGCATGTGACACGAGTCCAACACAACCAATTGCACCCCGAAGGACACAAACAAGTCACAATTAATATTTATGAAAAAATTAAAGTGTCAAAAGTAGATCTATGTGTCCATGTCAAAATACGACATGTTCAAAGTCCCGTGTAGGAGGAAAAACCCCCAAAATGACACGTATCACCAAATAGTTGGGATACGAACCACATGTACCCAAATATGGATACGACACAAGCCCCAAACACATAATCATATGCCCAATTGATCTATAGGATCAATTGACACACACAACAAAATATAAATTCGGAATTGCAACAAAATTGACACAAAAAGTACCATAACTTTCTCCATTGGTCTCCTATGAACATAAAACAAAGTCCTATGTGTAGTACATACATATGGGTTAATTTTACATGATTAAATCTCAGATTTAGAAGCTATTTTAATGGGAAAAACTGAATTATACCTATTGGGAGATGGATTCCCAATGAAACCTCCAATTGAGATGAACTTGCTTCCAAATTGTGGATCCTTGCTCCTCTTTGTAGATCCTTGCTTCCTCCTTCTAGATCCTTGCTTCTCAACTTTCTAATGGTGAATTGGGAAGAATTTGGGATGAATTTGGTGGGGAATTAGAATAAGAATGGAAAGAATTTGGGAGTGGGGAATTCTAGATCTAGATTTGGAATGAGAATGAGAGAAGAGAGAAATTCTCCCTCCTAATATAGGCCGGCCTTGCCCCTCTCCCAAGCAATTGTAAAATGTCCAATGTACCCCTTGGGGCCTCTCATGAAGAAATAATTAAGGAAGGAAGCTTCTAGTCTAATTACTTAATTAATTTAATCCATCTCCTTAACCATGGGCTTTCTAAATGGGCCAAGTCTAACTATTTAATTCATGTTGGTCCATGGGTCCAAACTAAACTAGTTGGGTCTACTAAAATAAGTCCAAAATAATTAAATAACATCCAACAACAATTAAATAATACCACAAAAATTATTTACCATGCACAATATTTATTTAAATAGGAAATTACTAAAATACCCTTTTTCCTAAAATATGGTAGTGACAAGTCTACCCTCCTTAAAATAATTTCGTCCTCAAAATTTAAAGATGAAAACTACCCCCAGAAAATCACAGAACAGAACTAAATAATCACAACTAACTAATAAACAAAACATAACTAGAAAATAACATACCTCAAGGTACAAACAAATATGGATAACGCTCTCGCATGTCATCCTCTCTCTCCCAGGTAGACTCCCCCGGAGAGTGATGCCTCCATGCGACGCGTACCAAAGGAATAGTCTGGTTCCTCAGCACCTTCTCTCTCTGATCCAGAATCTCAACTGGCTGCTCTGGATAGCTAAGAGTAGGGCCTACCTCTATCTCTGAGTGATCCAATACATGACTAGGATCTGCCATGTATCGTCTCAACTGCGACACATGAAACACGTTGTGTACTTCCTCCAATGTAGGTGGCAAGTCTAGTCTATAAGCAACTGCCCTCTCTAGAATAGTGAAAGGTCCGATGAATCGTGGACTAAGCTTTCCGCCTCCACCGAAGCGAATCGTGCCTCGTATCGGTGAAATCCTCAGAAACACCAAACCACCCACCTCGAACTCCAAAGGTCTCCGATGGCTATCGGCCCAATGCCGCTGTCTGTCCTGCGCCACTCGAAGTCTGTCTCTGATCAACTGAACCTTCTCCGCTGTATCCACAACCATCTCTGGCCCAAGCAAAACTCTCTCTCCAACATCGTCCCAAGATAAAGGAGTACGACACCTCCGACCATATAGAGCTTCAAAAGGTGACATCTCTATACTGGCCTGGTAACTGTTGTTGTAAGCAAACTCTACCAAATGAATATGGTCCTCCCAAGAACCCCCGAAATCTAGTACACAAGTGCACAACATATCCTCGAGAGTCTGGATAGTCCTCTCTGACTGCCCATCTGTCTGGGGGTGATATACAGTACTGAACTTGAGCTGAGTGCCCAAACTCTCATGCAAACTCCTCCAGAAATGAGAAGTAAAACGACTATCCCGATCTGAGACTATGCTGACGGGAACTCCATGTATCCTAACGATCTGCCTCACATACATCTCTGCCAGCTTCTCCGTAGATAAACCCACCTTGAAAGGCAAAAAGTGGGCCGACTTGGTCAACCTATCAACAATGCCCCAAATCGCGTCTTTCTCTCCTGGAGATCGTGGAAGTCCGGACACAAAATCTATAGTAATGTGTTCCAGCTTCCACTCTAGAATGGGTAATGGCTGAAGTAACCCTCCTGGCCTCTGCCTCTCGGCTTTTACCTGCTGGCACACTAAGCATCTGGATACAAACTGTGCCACTTCCCTCTTCATGCCATACCACCACACACTCTCTCGCATATCCCGATACATCTTGTTAGCACCTGGATGTATGGAATACTGAGAACGATGCGCTTCCTGCAACACCTCCTCTCGCAACTCCCCACTAGGCACACACAATCTAGCTCCATGCCTCAAAGATCCATCCTCTATAATAGTGAAATCATCCTCCAATCCTGCTCTCACCTGAGCTCTGATACTCCTCAAAGATACGTCATCATATTGTGCTGCCTTGATCCTGTCCATCAAATCTGAGTGTATCTGCAATCCCTACATCTGCATAGCACACCCAGGAACAATTACCTCAATGCCTAAGTTCTCCAAGTCCTCCAACAAATATCGATCATGCGTTAAGAACATAGCTACCGGATACCTGCTCAAAGCATCGGCAACTACATTGGCTTTCCCAGGATGATATTGTAAAGAGATATCAAAATCCTTCATCAGTTCCAACCACCGACGCTGCCTCATGTTCAACTCCTTCTGCATGAAAACGTACTTTAAGCTTTTGTGGTCTGTGAAGATCTCCACACGCTCTCTGTACAAATAATGTTTCCACAACTTCAGGGCGAATATGACAGCTGCCAACTCCAAATCATGGGTAGGATAATTCTTTTCATGAGGACGCAATTGCCTGGATGCATAGGCAATCACTTTCCCATGCTGCTGAAGAACACAACCTAAACCCTTTCCCGATGCATCACTATAAATAGTAAAACCTCCGGACCCTGATGGCAACGTCAAAATAGGAGCAGACGTCAACCTCTTCTTCAACTCTTCAAAAGCAACCTGGCAATCCTCCGTCCAAACAAACTCCACATCCTTCCTCGTGAGTCTGGTCATCGGCTCGGCAATCCTCGAAAAATCTTGCACAAACTTCCTGTAATAGCCTGCCAATCCCAAGAAACTCCTGATCTCTGCTACCGAACTCGGAGTCTTCCAAGATTCCACTGCTGAAATCTTCTTCGGATCCACTGAAATACCATCACCAGTCACAACATGCCCCAAGAATTCTATCTTGTCCAAGAAAACTCATATTTGGACAACTTCCCATACAACTTCTCCTTCCTCAACACATCCAACACAATCCTCAAATGCTCCTCATGCTCCTCCGGTGTCCTCGAGTATATGAGTATGTCGTCGATGAACACCACCACGAACTTGTCAAGGTACTGGTGGAACACCTTGTTCATCAAGTTCATAAATATCGCCGGTGCATTAGTCAAACCAAACGGCATCACCATAAACTCGAACTGACCATACCGAGTTCTAAAAGCAGTCTTCGGTATGTCCTCCGGCTTCACCTTCACCTGATGGTAGTCTGATCTCAAATCTATCTTAGAAAATACCTTCGCACCACTCAACTGATCAAACAGATCATCAATCCGTGGCAAAGGATACTTATTCTTGATAGTGAGATTATTCAAAGCCCTGTAATCAATGCACATACGTACCGATCCATCCTTCTTCGGTACAAACAATACCGGGGCTCCCCATGATGAAGAACTCGATCTGATAAACCCCTTATCCTGTAATTCGTCCACCTGCTTCTTCAACTCGACCAGCTCGCTGTTGTTTACTCTATAGACATGCTGCGAAATTGGTTCTACACCTGGCACCAAGTCTATAGAAAATTCAACATCTCGATCTGGTGGCAATCCTGGCAATTCCTCAGGAAACACATCCAAGAATTCTGCTATCAACGGATGCGGCAACTCCTTGTCTTCCACCATAGCTCCACAAATAATGCCTTCCTCCTGCTCCGCAGCTCCTCTAACAAACTCGAACTCTGGCTCTCCTGGCGAACCAAACAAAACTCTATCTCCTCTACAGTCTATGCTAGCACGGTGCCTACTCAACCAATCCATCCCAAGTACAATGTCGTAGCTCGGAAGTGGCATTACAAGTAGACACGCACTCAACTCCCGGCCTCCCAGAGTAACTCTCCGATCCTTGCAAATATCATTAACCAGGATAATGCCTCCCCCGGTCATGATCTTGCAAGTCCTAAGCAAAGACTCAGCTACCAAACCATGCTTCAGAGCAAAAGAAATAGATACAAAACTATGGGAAGCACTACTATCAAACAAAGCTAAAGCTGGAATGGAATCAAGAAGAATAGAACCTGCGATAATATCTCCGGTGGTTTCCTCCTCTTCGACGGTCATAGCAAACGCTCGTCCCTGCCGAGCACCTCCCTGCTGTTGATGCTGGACAAAACGCTGCTGCTGTGTCGGAAGCGGTCCCCTCGACTGTGATGCAGGTGGTCTCGTCTTTATCCTCGGAGCTAGAGCTGCTCCCTGAACTGCACGACGAGGACACTCCCTTGATTGATGCCCTTCAGTACCACAATACAAACAAACTCCTAGCCTCCTTCTGCAAACTTCCCAGATGTGGCCGGGCTTCCTGCAGAATTTGCATGGAGCTTGCTGTAACTGTCTCTGCTGCTGAGGTGCCTGGTGAAAAGGTGCTCTAGCTAGAGTCTGGTTCTGCTGTGGCTGCTGGAAAGGTCTGGACTGGAAATGAGGACGTTTGGCAGATACTGCACTGCCGTTGGCCCCCAGAAAAGAATCACGGTCTCTCTTGGTCTTTAAACCCAGATCCTGCTCAACCTTGCGTGCCTTCGCAAGTATCTCCGAGTATGTCTCATAAAAAGACGGAATGAGAATCTTTACTTCCCAGTTTAGACCCTCTCAGAAACGAATAGCTCGAACCTCCGGCTCCCTCACCAAGTACTCTACAAATCGGCTCAACCTACCAAACTCTGCAGCGTATTCCTCCACAGACATGCTCCCCTGAATGAGACTCTCAAATTGTCTCCCCAAGTCAAGCCTGTCTATCCGGGCGAAAAACTTCTTCTTGAAAAGGTCCTTGAATACCTCCAAAATTGTCCTGCGTCAACTAGAACCGGCTCATTCCTGAACCAAGTGCGAGCGACGTCGAACAGTTGAAGTCCTACCGCCTCAACCTTCAGATCTTCAGAAAGACGGGACACCCTCATAAGACGCTCAATGTCCTCGAGCCAATCATCAGCATAGACGATGCCCTCCGTCTCTTTGAAAATCCTAGGCTCCAGTTTCTTGAAGTCCTGAATGTTGCCTGGCCGAAGCTGAGCAACTTGAGGAACAACCTGCTGCTGGATCGGAACTCCTCTCTCAACTACAACACGAGCAAGCTGATGAGCACTCTCGATGCCCTACCGTAGGACATCGGTCTGCCTCTGGTGTGCCTCTGACTGAGCCCTCTGTGCCTCGAGCATCTCACGAAACAGTGTAAACATCTGTGACGCCTCTGCTGGCACAGGGGGTGGAGGTAGAAGCCCCTCAGATACAGCTGGCATAGTCCTCTGAGTAGGTGGTGGACCTCTGAAAGCAGCTGACACTCCAATCACCGGAGAAGTGACTGGTGCAGGCCCTCGGGATGTCGCAGACCTCTCAGAAGCTGCTCTCCCCTGCTGTGATCTAGTCTTAGGCGGCATCCTGAGACAAAGCGAAAGAAAAAATCAATATGGCACAAGATGTAAGACATCAAGGAAAGGACAGTTTAAGGGTTCAAGTATCAATGTCAAAGAAGAATAGTTGAATCAAAAGAATTTTCCTAGATGTGATTGAGTATCTCAGCCTATATCCTATATCCTATCGCAGGCTCGCAGTAGTACAACTAAGTTGTCGCACTACCATGACATCACATACTTGTGAAGCTAGACCTGCATAGGCCACCACCAAAAACGTGTCACGACCCGTACCCGATGTAAGGATACTAGTCGGAAACAACGCCCAGCCTACGCCGCAGAATCGGCGGTAGAACGCTGTCTAGATAGTCTATCTAACAATAAAATGAACCACCAATAATGATAGTATACTCAATCACAGAACTAAGATAGAATGAGCACGAATCAGATGAGAATAGAATAGTCATCATATAACTCATGAGTTTAAAAATAGTATATCAATGAGTCTGAAGAGTAACAAAATAAGCTGGAGACAAATCCAGTACAAAAGAATACTATCATACTACAAAGCTACACTCCAGGGTCAACTGTCTCAGTTGGGATAAGTCCCTCTTGAGCCAGGGTCTCCGAATCTAAACCCACAACATCCTGGGGTCCATAATAGGTAGGGTACTCCTTAGTGTCATCTGGTAAAATATATCCAGTCAGGAAAGGAGCAGAGTACATCTCTAACAGCAGTTCTAATCCATGATAAAAACTATATAACAGTAAATAGCTGTGGATAAACAAGATGCACAAAATAGATACAAGAGATATATAGACAATAAGTAAATACTGGAAAGAAATACAATAATGAATAATATGCCAATGAAACAATAATACTAATGACTAAGTGTGTGAGTACTAGCTTAACATGTGATCGGCTTGGGCAAGATACAATGCGGCCTGGCTAATCATACGTGTGGTGCATGATCAATACTATTCGCTTACCAATACTTTATTCAATAGGGATTTGATCACATATCTATACTAATACTCCCCACCCCCAACTGGTATAATAGATCCAACCACGGTATGCTATGGCACTAGATTCCCCAAGAAGAGAGCGACTCCTCCCGAAAATCGGTGTCTGTACATGTACAAGATAACCAATGAAACAATACTTGCACCATATACACCATATACCAAGGAATAATATCTCATGACGAGATCCGGATATACCAATCTGTGTAACCATAGTGTCAAGAGAAACATGTATATCTACACTAGATACAACGAACATAGAGGATATCATAAATGAGAAACTATCAGAGAATGTACTCGCCTGAAGTCCAATGAAAAAGTCTCACAGATGTCTGACTCGGTGCCTCGAAGACCTAGATATGGAATACCACATTAAAATAAGGTCCCGGAAAGAGAACAAGTCAAACTAGTCAACTTCTAGGTCAATAAATAAATTCTAAGTCAAAAGTCAACTATGGTCAACTCTAAAGTCAACTAAAGTCAAACATGGTCAAACCAAGGTCATCCTCACAAGACATCTATATAAATAATATAGAAAATAAAATATAATAATTTAGGAATCAAAATTAAATCCCAATTGATACCCACACAAAGTATACTAATAATACAATATTATATACTCTAAATAATGTATATACAAACCAATATTTATACAAATAAAATAATATATTATTATTAGTATTATACCTCACAAAAATACCTATATATATACATATATATATACAAATATAATATATAATATATAAATTAAATCTGCCAAATCGTCACTGAAAACAGTGAGCTAAAAATACAATTTAAATAAAACTGCTTATAGTGACAGTCTCAACTGTCACAGAAAATCTGTCGCAGAAACTCTATATATAAACCACTGCTGTCACAGTTTGATGACAGTTTCAAACTGTCACAGAAAACCGTCGCTGAAGGATTTGCCGCTCAAAATTGTCCGCAGCATTAATGACAGATCTGTCATTAATGCCGAACCACTGTTACAGCGGCTGCTGTAACCGATCGAAATAATGACAGTTTTCAACTGTCATTAAACCTACAGTCACCAAAAATAAAAAATATATATATTTATATAATACATATATAAACATATAAATCAATATATATATATATATATATATATAACAATTAATAACTATATACTTATATATATACAATTAAATACTATTAGTTACAAAACACAATGCACATATTAATGTACGTATTTTACATGGCTAGAAGCATACATAAAAATACATTCATTAAATTAACAATTAAATATATAATAATTATAAATAATATAATTACACATTTAAACACATAAATATATTTTATAAAACATTTACGTATAATTTATGTTATTAACATAAGTACATATATAATTGCATGCAAGAAAGCTACATACATATATTTATACACCACATTAGAACACATAAAAATATCTATAGATCTATGCTACAATAAATACCATAATAAATACACTAAAATAATATATAATATCTATATATATTTACTAGTTATAAATAAAGAATTTAAAGCATAATTAATTAGATCTACACATAAACACACCAAATTGGAGAGTATCACACCGTATCCCACTAGATCTAGGATACGCATGTGACACGAGTCCAACACAACCAATTGTACCCCGAAGGACACAAACAAGTCACAATTAATATTTATGAACAAATCAAAGTGTCAAAAGTAGATCTATGTGTCCGTGTCAAAATACGACATGTTCAAAGTCCCGTGTCGGAGGAAAAACCCCCAAAATGACACGTATCACCAAATAGTTGGGATATGAACCACATATACCCAAATATGGACACGACACAAGCCCCAAACACATAATCACATGCCCAATTGATCTATAGGATCAATTGACACACACAACAAAATATAAATTCGGAATTCCAACAAAATTGACACAAAAAGTACCATAACTATCTCCATGGGTCTCCTATGAACATAAAACAAAGTCCTATGGGTAGTACATACATATGGGTTGATTTTACATGATTAAATCTCAGATTTAGAAGCTATTTTAATGGAAAAAACTGAATTATACCTATTGGGAGATGGATTCCCAATGAAACCTCCAATTGAGATGAACTTGCTTCCAAATTGTAGATCCTTGCTCCTCTTTGTAGATCCTTGCTTCCTCCTTCTAGACCTTGTTTCTCAACTTTCTAATGGTGAATTAGAAAGAATTTGGGATGAATTTGATAGGGAATTAGAATGGGAATGGAAAGAATTTGGGAGTGGAGAATTCTAGATCTAGATTTGGAATGAGAATGAGAGGAGAGAGAAATTCCCCCCTCCTAATATAGGCCGGCCTTGCCCCTCTCCCAAGCAATTGTAAAATGTCCAATGTACCCCTTGGGGCCTCTCATGAAGAAATAATTAAGGAAGGAAGCTTCTAGTCTAATTACTTAATTAATTTAATCCATCTCCTTAACCATGGGCTTTCTAAATGGGCCAAGTCTAACTATTTAATTCATGTTGGTCCATGGGTCCAAACTAAACTAGTTGGGTCTACTAAAATAAGTCCAAAATAATTAAATAATATCCAACAACAATTAAATAATACCACAAAAATTATTTACCATGCACAATATTTATTTAAATAGGAAATTACTAAAATATCCTTTTTCCTAAAATGTGGTAGTGACATGCAGTCCTGGAGAAGTCCTGAACAAATCTCCTGAATAACCTGCTAGCCCCAAAAAGCTCATGATCTCTACAACTAAACTTGGAGTAGCCCACGACTCCACTGCTAAAATCTTCTTCGGGTCTATTACGATCCCTTCTCCAGTCACCATATGTCCAAGGAATTCAACCTTTTCAAGGAAGAACTCACACTTCAAAAGCTTCCCATAAAGCTTCTCCTTCCCGAGAGTCTCCAGAACTATCCTTAGGTGCTCCTCGGGTGTCTTCAAATACACCAGGATATCATCAATGAATACTACCATAATCTTATCAAGGTACAGGTGGAATACCCCTTCATCAAATTCATGAATACCACTGGGCATTGGTCAACCCAAATGATATTACCATGAACTCAAACTGGCCATACCCAGTCCAAAAAGTTATCTTCGAAATATCCTCCTTCTTCACTTTTACCTGGTGGTAGCCTAACCTCAAGCCTATCTTTAAAAATACCATCGCTCATCTCAACTGATCGAAGAGATCATCTATCCTCGACAGTGGGTATTTATTCTTGATAGTGAGATTGTTCAGAGACCTACAGTCGATACACATGCATACCAGTCGTCCTTCTTCGGTATAAACAATATCGGAGTACCCCACGGTGATGAATTAGACCTGATAAAGCCTTTATCCTTTAACTCATCTACCTGCTTCTTCAATCCTACCAGTTCGTTGTTCTTAACTCTATAGATGTGCTGAGACATCGGTTCTGCACCTGGCACTAAATCTATAGAGAACTCCATATCACCGCCTGGCGGCAACCATGGAAACTCCTCCGGAAAAATATCCATAAATTCTGTTATTAACAGATGTGGTAACTCATTCTCTTCCACCATGGCTCCACAGATGGCATCCTCTCTCTTCTCTACAGCTCCTCTGGCAATATCAAACTGTGGCTCTCTCAGCAGTCTAAATAATACCATGCCTCCACGATAATCTATACTAGCATGGTGCCTACTCAACCAATCCATCCCGAGTACTATATCGTAGCTCAAAAGTGGCATTACAAGTAAGCACTAACTCAACTCCCAGCCTCCTAGTATAAATCTTCGATCCTTACAAACATCACTGACCAGGATAATGCCACCCCTAGTCATAAACTTGCAAGTCCTAGCCAAATTTTCATCCTCTAAATGATACTTAAGAGCAAAAGATACAGATATAAAATTATTGGAAGCACCGAAATCAAATAAAGAATAAGATGGAATAGAATCAATAAGAAATAAACTTGATATAACATCTTCTACTGGCTCAATCTCCTCGACTGTCATGGTGAATGCTTGCCCTTGCTGTGCACCTCTCTGTTGTTGCTAGGGATGTACAAACCTCTGTTGTTGTGTCTGCAAAGGAGGTTTTCTCTGCTGACCTACAGGAAATTCCCTCATCAGATGTCCCTCATCGCCATAATACAAGCACACTCCCAACCTCATCCAAAAGACCTCCTTGATATGGCATATCTTCTTATAGAAGTGACATATGGGAGTCTATTGAGCCCGTCTTTATTTCTGCTGCTGTGGCACCTGCTGAACTGGTACCCGAACTGGAGCATGCAACTGCTAGAAATTCCTATGCTGCTAGAAATAGGGTCACTTAGTTGGACCCGCACTGCTACTAGCTCCTCCAAATACGTCTCTGTCCCTCTTGGACTTTAGCTCCAAGCCATCATTCGCTCTCTGAGCATCCATCAGTATCTCCTCGAATGATGAGTGTGTCACAACCCGCACCCGATGTAGGGATGCAAGTCAGAAACAACGCACAGCCTACGCCGCAGAATCGGTGGTAGAACGATGTTGGGTAATCTATCTAGCAATATAATGAACCACCAAAAATAACAATATACTTAATCATAGATCTAAGATGGAAATAAGCACGAATATGATAAAGAATAGAATAGTCACATACAACTTACGAGTCTAAAATAATAACATCAATGAGTTTGAAAGAATACTACAAAAATAAGCTGGAGACAAAAGTACAAGAATACTAAGAAGCTACTAAACTCGAGTTATCTGTCTCAGTTGGGATAAGTCCATCCTGAGGCAGGGTCTCTGACTCTAAACCCACAATATCCTGAGGTCCATAATGTGTAGGGTACCAGTCCTCAGTGTCATATGAGAAAATATATCCAGTCAGGAAAGAAGCATAGTACATCTCTAACAACAGTTCTAATCAATGATAAAAACTATATAACAGTAAATAGATGTGAATATATAAGATGCACAGTAGATACAAGAGATATACAATAAGGAAATACTGGAATAATATAATAACGAGCAATATGACAATGAACAAGAATACTAATGACTAAGTGTATGAGTAATAGCTGAACATGTGATCGACTTGGGAACATGATACAAGATTTAGGGCCTGGCTAATCATACTTGCGGTGTATGATTAATACTATTCAAAGAACAAGACTTGATACAAGGAGGGTATAATCACATATCTACACTAAAATACTTCCCACCCTCGACTGGTATAGTGGATCCAACCATGGTACGCTATGGCACGAAATTCCCCAAGAAGATAGCGACTCTTCCCGAGTATCAGTGTCTGTACATGTACAAGATAATCAATGAAATAAGGCTTGCACAAGATACACCATATACCAAAGAATAACATCTCATGATGAGATCTGGATATACCAATCCGTGTAACCATCGTGTCAAGAAATATGGATATCTACACTAGATACAATGAATATAGAGGATATCATAAATGAGAAACTATCCGATAATGTACTCGCCTGAAGTCAAAAGAATAGTCTCAAAGATTTCTGATACGGTGCCTCGAAGACCTAGATATGGAATATAACATCAATACAAGGTTTTGAAAAGAAAATAAGTTAAACTAGTCAACTTCTAGGTCAACAAGCCATATCTAAGTCAAAAGTCAAACTATGGTCAACTATGGTCAAACTATGGTCAAATATGTCAAATTATGGTCAAATATGTCAAACTATCTATTTCTACGTTGCAAGAGTCTATCTCAAAGATATTTGTTTCAAACAGTAGAGTCTAGGTCATAAAAGTTATAACTTAGGATACTAGGATACCGTCTCTTAGGATACGTAAAATAATATGTAAAGCATCACATATATATATATATATATATATATATATATATCAAGCAATTATTCATATATATATAAAATCCTAATTACAAACATTAAATAGATATCTTGATTTTGAACCACCTTGGTATCACAACACTAAACCATAATCTACATACCCAAACCCAATACCTTGGGTATCCCCAAATACCTTAATACTAACCTTGGTATCTCAAGGTAATATCCAATAACTTGTTTATACTAACTACCCATAAATAATATATGCTAACAACTTAAATATTATAAATATAGTATACTAAAGCACAATTAGCAATTAAGAATGTATCTACATATATATTAATACCATATATATACATATATATCTAATATAATTAAATACACAAAATTTAATAAAAATCGTAAAACTGTCATTAAAAGTCCTGCCTACTGTCGCTAAAACTACTGATACCGCTGATACCCTGCTGCTTTTCGCCAAACTCCTGTTGTTGTCTCCAAAACTGTCGTTGCTGCATCGCTATTGCTGTTGTAGCCGTCGCTACTGCTATTGATGTTACTATTGCTGCTACGGCTGCTGTCGCTATGTCCTCTACTGTTGCTGTATGCTGTTTGGTAACGCAGAAACCATCGCCAAAGCTCCCTGCTCTCCCTCTATTATATATATAACACAATATATATATATATATATATATATATATATATATATATATATATATATAATATATATATATATATATATAACACATAATATATAATACCACATACTCCTCCACATACATATATATGTACATAATAAATACATATAATAATAACATACATATATATAGTAACATATATATATACTACACATATACGTATATGTATATATAATACACAATATATATACATATAACATTTAAGTATAAATATAACAACATATATATATATATATATATATATATATATATATATATATATATATATATATATATATATATATATATATATATATATACAATAACATTAAATAGCTCTTACATATGTAGAAGAATAACTACATAAAAATATACACATAGATATAATAGATACATAGATCTAAGACACATCAATACATAAATATATAAATAGAACAATATATATATATATATATATATATATATATATATATATATATACATACATATAATTACACATCATAATGACTAAGAACACAAGAGAAATAGATCTAGAAATTAATTGCACAACACATGGAGTGTATCACACCCGTATCCCACTAGATCTAGGATACACTTGCGACACGAGTCCATCACACATCCAAACGTACCCCGAAGGACACGAGCAAGTCTAATATATTATTTATGAACAATACGAAGAGACAAACACAAATCTATGTGTCCGTGTCAAAATATGACAAGCTCAAAGTCTCGTGTCGGAGGAAAACCCTCCAAATCAACACGTATCACCAAATTGTTGGGATACAACCTACACATACCTAATTGTGAACACGACACTAGCCCCAAACAAACAAGCACATGCCAAATTGATCTATAGGACCAATTGACACACACAACAAATGTCAATCTCGGAATTCCTCAAAAAAGTACCATAACTTTCTCAATAGGCCTCATATGAACTCAAAACCAAATCCTATGGGTAGCCTATGCATATGGGTTGATTTCTCATGGTTAAATCTTGGATTTAGAACATAATTTAAAGGGAAAAACTGAATTATACCTATTGGGAGATGAATTCCCAATGCAATCTCTAAATGTGATGAAATTGTCTCCAACTTGTAGATCCTTGCTTCTCTTTGTAGATCCTTACTTTCTCCTTCTAGATCCTTGCTCCACTAGCCTCCCATGGTGATATGGGAAGGAATTGAGATAAAATTTGGTACAGAAATGATATGGGAATGGAGGACTTTGGATGATAAAAATTCTAGATCTAATTTGCAAATAAAAAGAGGAGAGAGAAATATTTTCCCCCCTCTTTAATAGGCCGGCCCCTTACCCCTTCCTCAAGTCACTATGTAATATCCATTATACCCCTTGGGTCCTCTCATGAAGAAATAATTAAGAAAGGAAGCTTCTAGTCTAATGGTTTAATTAAATTAATCCTCCTTCTAATCAATGGGCTTTCTAAATGGGCTCAATTCTAATAATTAATACATGTTGGTCCATGAGTCTAAACTAAACTAGTTAGGTCCACTAACACAAGTCCAAAATAAATAACTAACATCTAACAATAATTAAATAATACAACAAATAATTATCTACATGCATAATATTTAATTAATTATAAAAATACTAAAATATCATTTTCTAGAAAATGTGGTAGTGACAAATCTACCCTCCTTAAAATAATTTTGTCCTCAAAATTCAAAGACGAAAACTACCCCCAAAAAATAACAGAATATAGCAAATTAACAGAACTAAAGAACAAAACTAATTATGAAAGAACGTACCTCAAGGCACAAACAAATATGGATAACGCTCTCACATTTCATCCTCTCTCTTCCAGGTAGACTCCCCCGGAGAGTGATGCGACACATACCAAAGGAATAGTCTGCATCCTCAGCACCTTCTCTCTCCGATCCAGAATCTCAACTGGCTGCTCTAGATAGCTAAGAGTAGGGCCCACCTCTATTTCTGAGTGATCCAATACATGACTAAGATCTGCCACGTACCGTCTCAACTTTGACACGTGAAACACGTTGTGCACTCCCTCTAATGCAGGTGGCAAGTCCAGTCTATAAGCAACTTCACCGACCATTTCTAGAATAGTGAAAGGTCCGATAAATTATGGACTAAGCTTTCCGTCTCCACTGAAGTGAATCGTGCCTCGTGTCGGAGAAATCCTCAGAAACACCAAAACACCCACCTAGAAAACACCACCTTAAGAACTTAATCTATACCAAACAACCAATAACAAACACAAAACAAAAATCTAAACTATACCTCAAACTCCAAAGGTCTTCGGTGGCTATCGGCCAAATGCCGCCGTCTATCCAGCGCCACAGGAAGCCTGTCTCTGATCAACTGAACCTTCTTCGTTGCATCTACAACCATCTCTAGCCCAAGCAAAACTATCTCTCTAATATTGTCCCATAACAAGGGAGTATGACATATCCGACCGTACAAAGCTTCAAAAGGTGACATCTTTATACTAGCCTGGTAGCAGTTGTTGTAAGCAAACTCTACCAAATGAGATGGTCCTCCCAAGAACTACCAAAATCTAGTACAAAAGTGCACAACATATTATCGAGAGTCTGAATAGTCCTTTCTGACTGCCCATCTGTCTGGGGATGATATGCAGTACTAAACTTGAGCTGAGTGCCCAAACTCTCCTACAAACTCCTCTAGAAATGAGAAGTGAAATGACTATCCTGGTCTGAGACTATGCTGACGGGAACTCCATGTATCCAGACGATCTACCTCACATACATCTCTGTCAACTTCTACGTAAATAAACCGATCTTGAAAGGCAAAATGTAGGCCGACTTGGTTAACCTATCAACGATGACCCAAATTGCATCTTTCCCTCTTGGAGATCCTGGAAGTTCGGACACAAAATCTATAGTAATGTGCTCCCACTTCCACTATGGAATGGGTAATGGCTGAAGTAAACCTCCTGGCCTTTGCCTCTCGGCTTTCACCTGTTGGCACACTAAGCATCTGGATACAAACTGTGCCACTTCCCTCTTCATGTCATACCACCACACACTCTCTCGCATATCCCGATATGTAACCTCCGATTTCCAAATTTCCAAAATAATTAGATTTTTAATTTATTTTAAATACCAAGTTATAAAATATTTTCTCCTTGAATTTTTGTATTTTATTTTGAACAATGTTTGATTTTAGAAGGTAATTTAAAATCTTTTATAAAAATCATTTTTCCTAAATGACGATTCCTTATAAATAAATAAAAATAATAATGTATATATATATTTCTCTAGTTTTAAATGTTTATTGGCTTGAAATCATAAAATTAGTTATTTTATAAATGAATTAAAAGACTAGTTGTTTCTTCATAATAAAATTTATATTTATTGGGATAGTAAATGAATGAATTACATACTTTCTAATATTTTGAAAAATGAGTTTAATTAGTAGCTAATCGGAAGCCTCTTAAAAACATTTTCTTAAATTTCTTTTCTATTTAATTTACCCGTTTACCGTCTCCCATTCACACCCTCATTTTTCCCACATGAAAAATCCGTTTAATTATGATCTGGGCCATTCATTATTGGGCCAACCCGCACCCTTTATCCCGCACCCTCTCTCCCTATTTAAGTCCCTCATCATAACTCCCTAGAAACCCTAATCTCTAAATTATTAGCTAGCCCCCACAATTTCCCACAAGCCAACAACCATCAATATTTTGTGTGCTCGTGTCCGTGTGTCCAGTATTACCGTGTCAGCCGTGTTGGCCTCGGGTCCGACCCCGGGTGTCCCACCGTATCTATTCATTTCCTGTGTCCGGTTACAATATTACAATCAGATTTTTTCGTGTCCGACACACCCGGACACATCCACATCCACCACTGTACACAGCATCACCCTGTGTCCGACACACCCGGACACTTCCATCCCTTTACAGTACGCCACCCTCGTGTCCAGCCCGGACACGTACCTAAACCCTGACACAGAGAAACCCTAACCCTAGATCTGACCATCGTCGCCGCCGATTTGACTGTCGGAGCCGACGAGCGCTCCTCCCAGTTCAGCCTCGAAGGCAGGGGAGTCGACCACCGGGTGGCCCGGGTGCGACCACGGCGGAGGGGTTTCATCCGCCACCGTCGAAACTCCTCCCCGCCGCAGCAGATCTGCCCGGTGTCGTCGCCTCAAGGTGAGCCCTCGACCGCTGCCGCCGCCTCGACCAGATCCAAGCGCCGCCTCGAGTCGAGTTCCCGCCGCTCTCGAAGATTCCGCCGCGGCTCCCCTCCACACCGCCGAGGACACCCGCCGGTGACCGCCTGGGTCTTCGACCGGTCCTCGGACCACCGCCGCTCTTGAGTTTCCGCTGCCGCCGCCGAGATGAGCCAGATCCGCCGCCGCTCCGAATGAACGCACGCTCGACCACCGCCACCGACGGACTTCCCCGCGCCGACCCCGGCGGATTTCCTCCTCCGTCGACGACGAATATGAGACTCTGTTCTCCTCCCCCTTTTTCTTTCTGATTCTGAGGAGTAGAAGTATTAAGTAACTAATTATGTATAATCAATAGTTAATATATTAGTTTAAGTTAATTAATTAATTATATAATTAGTAGTTAATTATATAATTAGTGATTAATTAATCAATTAGTTTATTTATATTGGTTAATTATTTTTTATTAAATTATATAATCAGTTTAGTATATATAATTAGTTATTTTATATAATTAGTTTAATTAATGTAATTAGTATAGGTAATTTGGTTATTTTATATAATTTGGTTATATTAATATGTAATTAGCTAGTTTATGTAATTAGTTATTTTTATGTAACAAATTAAAAGGGTTTTGATATGTAAAAATAATAATAATTTTTGGCTACATTATTAATTAAAAATATAGTTTCAATAATCTAAATTAGTTCGAAATTGGTTATTTTGGATTGGTAACTGAAAATTCTAGAGATATATAAATACATTGGCTTTTACATAAATTCTAGATTTTTATAAATAAACTTTTAAGTGTAATTTTGTTCGAAAGGAAGTTTAACAATTATTGTTCAAATAATTTCGAAAGGATTTATATATGTAAATACGTATTCTAGTATATGTAATTGATTTGGTATCTATGTATATATTTTTAGTATATGTATATAATTATATATACTTATATATATATACATGTATATATGTATGTATAATTTTGGTATAATTATACATATATTTAATTGGTATAATTTCATGTAGTATAAGTGTAATAAAACATATTTTAATATATGATTAATTGGCATATGTATATATATAGTATAAATTTAATTTGGTAATTAATATTAGTATGTTTAAGAATGATGGTGACAAGATATATATATATGTATATTCTAAAAATGTACTTTGCATACATATGATATGTACGTATTTTGATATATGTTAATATATAAATGTACATATTTTAGTAAATATACAACTATAGCTAGTAATTTATATTGGTATATACTTTAGATATATACATATATTAGGTTAAATTCTTTTTAGTATGTATACAAGTATTATTTATTTTTAGTAGATATATTTACATATATCTACTATTGTAGTTGATGGAAATTATTATATGGTTAATTGGTAAACCTACTAGGTGATCCTAGGTGACCAGTAGCATACCTAGAGAAATTCCGAATTCAGTATTTTTTGACTGTGTTAGTGTAGCATCTGATGCAAATGTGGTTTTGCTTGTGATATATTTTAGGACTGTTGGATCCTCCAGACGATACCCTGGGACAGGACATTGGTTTTACCAGCTAAGGACCCAAGGCGAGTACATTCTCTGATTAGTTTCTAATTTATGATATCTCCTATGTTCACTGTATCTAGTGTAAATATCCATGTTCTTGACACATTGGTTACACGGATTGGTATACACGGATCTCGTTATGAGATGTTATTCCTTATTCATGGTGTAGCTTGTACAAGACTTGTTTTCCTTGTTATCTTGTGCATGTACAGACACTGATTCCCGGGGAGATTTGCTACCTTCCTAGGGAATCCCGTGCCATAGCGTACCATGATTGGATCTACTATACCAGTCGGGGGTGGGGAGTATTTTAGTATAGATATGTGATCATACCCAACTTTTCATGCATCATAGCTCACCCCACGTCTCACGTCGGGTGTGGCCTGACCATCTCAGTGCCTCATAGTTGTTACGTGTGATTAGCCTGACCTCTACATGCATCATAGCTAACCAACGGTTAGCCTGACCTTCGTGAATCATAGCTAATCACATGTAACCAGCCTGATCAAGATCCCAAGCCGATCACATGTTAAAGCTAGTACTCACACACTTAGTCATAGGATTCTTTGCTCATTGACATATTGTTCTTTCCTGCATTTACTTACAGTATTTCCGGTATTTCTCTCATTATATATTTCTCGTACCTATACATGCATCTGGTATGTTTCCATCTAGAACTGCTACATAGTTTATGTCATTTATATAGAACTGCTATTTAGAGATGTACTTTGCTCCTTCCTGATTGAAAAATATTTTTCCAGACTGTGACCTTAATAGACTGGTTTCTGACACACTTGGGGATTGGAAGTTAAGGATTTGCAGGTATGATTATGTTGTCATTAGACTTGTGTTGTATTCTTTTATTTCTTCAAATTCCTATCGTGCTGTAGTTGTGATTGAGTATGTTGTTAATATTTTATCCGAGTCTCCTTATGGAGTTGGATACTAGCGTGAGATTGTTTAGATAGTACTCGACCTAGACAGCGTTCTACCGCCGATGCTGCGGCGTAGGCTGGACGTACCCACGCACTCGCGCCCCTAAACCGGGTGCGGGTCGTGACACGATACATCTTATTGGCACCTGGATGCATGGAATACTGAGAGCGATGCGCTTCCTGCAATACCTCCTCACGCAGCTCTCCACTAGGCATACATAATCTAACTCCATGCCCTATAATCACACATCTCCCCACTAGGCATACATAATCTAACTACATGCCTTGTAATCATGTTTATAAATACCGTCGGTGCATTAGTCAAACTAAACGACATCACCATAAACTCGTACTGACCATACCGAGTTCTAAAAGCAGTCTTTGGTATGTCCTCCGGCTTCACCTTCACCTGGTGGTAGCCTGTTCTCAAGTCTATCTTAGAAAATAACTTGGCACCACTCAACTGATATAACAGATTATCAATCCGTGGCAAAGGGTTCTTATTCTTGATAGAAAGATTATTTAATTCCTTGTAATCAATGCACATGCGAACCGACCCATCCTTCTTCGGTACAAACAATACTAGGGCCCCCTACGGTGAAGAACTCGATCTGATAAATCCCTTTTCCTGTAATTCGTCCACCTGCTTCTTCAGCACGACCAGCTCGCTGTTGTTTACTCTATAAACATGTTATAAAATTGGTTCTACACCTGGCACCAAGTCTATAGAAAATTCAACATCTCGATCTGGAGGCAATTATGGCAATTCCTCAGAAAACACATCTAAGAACTCTGCTATCAATGGATGTGGCAACTCCTTGTCTTCCACCATAGATCCACAAATAATACCTTCTTCCTTCTCTGCAACTCCTCTAACAAACTCAAACTCTGGCTCTCCCAGCGGACCAAACAAAACTCTACCTCCTTTATAATCTATGCTAGCAAGATGCCTACTCAACCAATCTATCCCGAGTACCATGTCATAGCTCGGAAGTGGCATTACAAATAGGCACACACTCAACTCCCGGCCTCCTAGAGTAACTCTTCGATCCATGCAAATATCGTTAACCAAGATAATGCCTCCCCCGGTCGTGATCTTGCAAGTCCTAAGCAAAGACTCAACTACCAAACTATGCTTCAGAGCAAAAGAAACAAATATAAAACTATGGAAATCACTACTAGCAAAAAAAGCTAAAGCTGGAATGAAATCAAGAAGAATAGAACCTGCGATGATATCTCAGGTGGGTTCCTTCTTCTCGACGGTCATAGCAAATGCTCGTCCCTGACGCGCACCTCCCTGCTGTTGATGCTGGACATAACGCTATAGCTGAGTCGGAAGTGGTCCCCTCAGCTGTACTGCAGGTGGCCTCATCTGTGCCTCGGAGCTGAAGTTGCTCCCTGAACTGCATGACGAGGATTGGAATGATACTCCCTCAGCTGATGCCCTTCAGTACCACAATACAAATAAACTCCTAGCCTCCTCCTAAAAACTTCCCAGATATGACCGGGCTTCTTGCAGTAGTGGCAGGAAGATTGATGTAACTGTCTCTGCTACTGTGGTTCCTGGTAAAACGATACCCTAGTTTAGACCCTCAAGGAAACGAATAGCACCAAATACTCTGTAAATCGGGTCAACCTGCCGAACTCTGCAGTGTACTCCTCCACAGGTATGCTCCCCTGAATGAGACTCTCTAACTGTCTCTCCAAGTCTAGCCTATCTTCCTGAGCGAAGAAATTTTTCTTGAAGAGGTCCTTGAATACCTCCCAAGACTGTCCCGCGTCAACAAGAATCGGCTCATTCCTGAACCAAGTACGAACGACGATGAACAGTTAAAGTCCTACCGCCTCAACCTTCAGATCCTCAGAAAGACGGGACGCCCTTATAAGATGCTCAATGTCCTTGAGCCAATCATCAGCATAGACGATGCCCTTTGTCCCCTTAAAGATCCTAGGATCCAGCTTCTTGAAGTCCTGAATGTTGCCTGGCCGAAGCTGGGCAACCAGAGGAGCAACCTGCTGCTGGACCGAAACTTCTCTCTCTACTACGGCATGAGTAAGCTGATGAGCACTCTCGTTGCCCGGCCATAAAATGTCGGTCTGCCTTTGATGTGCCTCAGACTGAGCCTTCTGTGCCTTGAGCATATCACAAAATAGTGTAAACATCTGTGTCGCCTCTACTGGCATGGAAGGTGGAGGTGGAAGCCCCTCAAATACAGCTGGCCCAATCCTCTAAGTAGGTGGTGGACCTCCGAAGCAACTGACACTCCAATCATTGGAGAAGTGACTAGTGGAGGCCCTCGGGATGTCGCAGACCTCTCAGAAACTACTCTCCCTTGCAGCAATCTAGTCTTAGGCGGCATCCTGTGACAAAGCGAAAGAAAGAATCAATATGGCACATGATGTAAGACACTCAAGGAAAGGAAAGTTTAAGAGATCAAGTATCAATATCAAAGGAGAATAGTTGAATGAATCAAAAGAATTTTTCCTAGATGTGATTGAGTATTCTCATTCTATAGCCTATATCCTATATCCTGACACAGGCTCGTAATAGTACTCAATTCAGAGCACCACTACGAATCGTACTAATTGCGACCTCGAATAGACCTACATGGGCCACCAATAAAATAGTGCGATGACCCCTTGTGATAGATTTAAACTCGCTGATCAATCCCTTCTGAAACATTCTTGCTCTCGAAAGGGGGTTTTGTACCTCTATAAATCTGCCCAATCTACCTAACTCTGCGACGTACTCGTCCAATATTATGCTCCCCTGGACAAGATCCTAAAACAGGCTATCTAGGGCACTCAGAGCCACGTCCAAAAAGAACTTCTTCTTGAAAAGCTCTTTAAATTCTTCCCATGTCAATCCTTGCACCACGATCCTCAGGTCCGTACGAAACCATGTCAAGGCAATATTAAACATCTGACTTCCCGATGCATCAACCTGTAGACTCTCTAAAATCTGTGCCATTCGCAGGTTTCTCTCTATGTACTCGATCCAATCATTAGCGTACAAGATCTTCTATGTTCCCTTGAAGTCCTTGGGACCCATCCACTTGAAATCAATAATAGTACCTGGCCTCGGCTGGTGCAGGAAGGGATAAGGCGGTTCGATCTACGGCTGAACAAGCGCTACCTTCTCTATAATTGCTAGCATAAACAAGTGAGCACTCTCGATGCCCTTACATAGAATATCTGTCTGCCTATGTTGTGGTTCCATCATCTCTTGGAATATAGCAAACACCTGCGTCCCGTCTGCTGGCATGGGTGGTAGGGGTAGATGGTCCTTCGTGACTGTTGGAACAGCCCTCGGAACTAGTATTGGAGTACCCCCAAAAGATGATAAAATCTCTACCTAAATCGATAAGGCAAGTATCTGAGTTGGAGAAGGTGGAGAAGTAACTGCACTCCTCAGAGAGGGTGAAGTAGCCGACCTCGATGAAACTGCGCCAGAGCATTGGGATCGGGTCTTCGACGGCATCCTTAAGATAGATTCAAAACAAGGGATCAATATTGCGTAAGTTACGATAGAATCAAGGAAGGACAGTAATATTTCAAAGAAAGCAATTTATTCATAATGGTAAATATAATAAATTCAATAAATTAGAAATATTCCTAGGTGTGATTTAGTATCCTCTCATCCTATATCCTATATCCTATAGCAGGCTTGTAGTAATACTCTAAGTCTGAGTACTACTACTTTGACCTGCATGGGACACCATAAAAATATTTTATGACCCGCACCTGGTGTAAGGATATGAGAACGTGGGTACGTCAAGCCTACGCCGCAACATCGGCTGTAGAATATTTTCTAGGCCAACAATACTATCTAAACATCTCACATAATATATATGTACTTGTCAAGATATCTCAACTCAAAATGGAGGATAAAATAATAATCAATACTCAATCACAATAACAAGAGAAAGGTGTAACACGATATGGACTAGAAGAAAGAAATGAATAACGGTAAAAAATACAACTCTTAACCAAGTCTAGTTGATTGGCATAATAGTCTCAAATATAATACATCTAAAAATATCTGAACTGAGGTATAACCAATACAAAAGTCTAAACATCTATAACTAGCTGATCATCCCCCAGTATCGGCTTCTCCAGAACCACCGTCTCTAACTCTACACCTACTATGTCCTGAGGTCCATAGTGTGTAGGATACCAGTCATCTAAATCATCTGAAAAATATATTCAGTGAGGATTGGAGCGAAGCACATCTGTAACAGCAGTTCCAAATAAATAATAAATACTATGTAACGGTAAGTAGAGAGAATATACAAGATAAATAGAGTATGAGCATAAAATATACAAAATATAGAATTGCTGTAAATAGTAAAAGATATATGAGCATTATATACATGAATCAGGAAAAACAACTAACTAAGTGAGTGAGTACTAGCTTCGACATATGATTGGCTTGGGAAGTTGTACATAAATTATGGCCTAGCTAATCATCAATGAGGTGTATGATTAGCACAAATAGGGTACTTATACAGGAATACTTGTACAGGGTGGGTATGATCACATATCTAACTAACACTCCCCAACCTCCGACTGGTATAGTGGATCCAACCATGCACATTACAATACAGGATTCTCCGAGAAGGTGGAAAGTCTCCCCAGGAATCAGTGTCCATGTAAGTACAATAGCAACATGCCATGTACAAGATACGCTAGGAACTACCGTGAATAACATCTCATGACGGGATCCAAAAAATACTAATCTGTGTAACTATGTATCAAGAAGTCAAGGATATCTGCACTAAATACAAGAAACATAAAAGATATTATAAACAAAAACTGTCCAAAAATGTACTCGCCTGTGGTCCTGAGATGACAATACCAATCTGTGTATGGACTAGAGTTACACTGATATATATAGAAAATATCATGTTATCGGGTGTAAAAAAAGGTGATAAGCAAAATAAATGCACTAAGTATGATATTCTAGGTCAGGGCTAGGCCATACTAGTCAAACTAGGCCAAGCTAGGTCAATACCTTGATTTTAGGGTCATATCTAACTTCTAGGTTGACTACAAGTCTATACTAACTCATTCTAGTAATACTAGGTCATACTTAGGTTTCTAAGTTGGTATCTGGATGATATTAGCTATACTAGATGACACTAGGTAGTAGGTTACCATATATCTATCTATATCAATATGTCTAATTAATATACATATACTAGTTAATATAGTATCAATATTATATACATATATAAGTTGTAGAAACTATCTCCACTATACCTTAGCACCACTGACACTAAACTCAGGATTTTGGATATATCTGGATAACTATACACAGATAGAACCCTCAACTCCTGTTCAGTCTACACCATAGTACTGATACCATATTTGATACTCTATAGTATCCACAATGCAACCCTCCACTGTCCACGTATACTAATTAATCCAACAATCCCTCACACTATTCTACCTTCACACACAACTGCACAACTTGGACATCCCTCAACACCCTCACTTAATTGCTAGACATTCAGACATCAACCTATAACCGTCTTCACACAAACTCATGAGCTTAATCCATTGCCTACAATTACAAATCTTGCTCAGTAACTGAGCTTAAGGTAAAATTTATAACCTAATGCTCAAACCAATACTGAACCTACTCTTCATTGCGCCTAACATGTATCCTAAATGGATAAATGTATTAGTCCTCTTATTACCTCACGCACTAGTGTACCAAGTCACCAAGGTACCCTCGTTATACAATTGACTGGGCCTTACCTCAATTGGTCCTAAGCACAGACCCCGAAAACTTTAGTATATAATAGTGCCGTGCCTGAGCCTGTACACATTAAGTCTTTCAGTCCTGAACATAAAATTCATACAGACACCTTAACTACACGAGCATATACATCTATAGGAACACATGCACATGTAATAATATCCTAATATTTCCACACAGTGCAAAATCCCTCTTACTACTCACAACCATAATTCCCTTTACTACCTCATATCTGAACTGCAGGTAACATTCACCATGTTGCAGTGTGTTAGTGTACACTGTTGCCGTTGGAAAGATAACAAAGTGCATATCAGTGCACAGACTGAATACTTTACCACAGTACACGAGAACTAGATTTCCACCCCCCTCATTCCTTAACAACAACAACTATAACCACATTATCTCACTGATATATATTTTCATATGTTATATCACATTAGGATACACCCACTAAGGCATATAATCAAAAATTTAGAATGAATTGGTGCGATACTCTATGATATGCACTTGAAACACATACCAAAACTCCCAATTCTCCAGTAATACCAATAGTACATCTCAATTACATAATAATACAACTAACTTATTAGTTACAATATAATTTAAAGAGAATTTACACTAATATGCACATATCACCAAAAATGGACCTTGTATCACAACGAATCATTATACACTCTAGTCGTGTCCAATTGTGGACACATATCTAGTCCCGTAACATCAATCTAAGTATAATTAGACCTGATTGGTCTCATGACACACACTTATTGCATCAATCTTAGAATTCCCCAAATTGGATACAAAAACCTATGTAGAAGCCATAATACATGTCATATGAACCTAGTTCTTGTTCCTATGGGCAGCCATAAGCAAAGAAAGATTTTCTAATAGTTAAATACATGTATTAGAGTCTAATTAAGGAGGAAATTCAGAATTACCTATTGGGAGATGAATTTCCAATGCAAAACCCAAATATACACAATTATGATACAAGCTCCTATCAAATAGCCCCTTCTCCAAATATTTCTTGCAATCTAAGCTCCAATGCACCTTAGGTGATGTAAATAAAAGAGAATGAGAGTGAATTGGGTGAATTTGGTAGAGGAATAATGTAATTTATGGAAGAACTAAATTGGGGATCTAAATAAAATAAATTATGGATATGAGAGAGAGAGAGAGAGACGCCTCTAATAGTGGTTGACCCCCCTCTAGCCCCTCTTCCAAACAATAAGTAATATCTACTATACCCCTACTAGTTAATTATGAGAAAATAATCAGGGAGAGCTATATTAGGAAACTTCTAATGTAATAAAAAATTTAATCTAATCTCCTTAATTAACTAGGGGATGAATCTAATGGGGCTAACCCAATGTTGGACTCAAAGTATCATGACAATCTAATAGGTCCACTAGTGACAAGTCCAATAATTAGGCTATCCCACTCACTAGTAATTAGTAAACACAATATACATAATTAATCACTAAATATAAATTATGTTAAATGACAAAAATTCTAATATCTAGAAATGTGGTAGTGATATATACCATCGGTATGTACATCATCCTACCAAGGCTTATTATGTCTTAAAAAGGAAAATCTGTCATGCCCCAGTCCCAAATTACGTAGGACCAGGAATACGTGACACGCCAGCTACACATTCGACCATACTCTGGTCTGAATCGAATACGTATAAGCTGTAATATAAAAGGGCAGGGCACTATCTAGATATCACATAAATGTAAACCTCTATGTCTCAATCCACAATTTACAACAGTATACAAGAAAGAGCTATATGTGCTAGAGTCGGCCGCCCAATAACACACAAACTCGAATAGACTCGAGAAGAAGTATGAGTCTATAAAAACTAGGCTACAACAGCAGATGAAATAAACAATAACCATAATACCGGTAGATATAATGTGAGTACCTGGTACCATGCCCGTAAGACATGCAACTCCAACAGTAACTCCAAATGCTCCGTAATCATCTATGCTGCAAAACTGGCAGGGAACCAGGTCCTCAGAGGGACGTAACAAGGTACAGAAATATAACATGCCAAGTAAACAGAAAGTACAAGTGCAACAACAGGGTACTCTAGCATAACCAAACAAGTGTGACACAGTTTAAAGACAATGTTCGACGCGTGGGCTGTCCAAAATAAAACCGTAGCTCCGGACACGGAAACACACGTCACGTACCGCAGTTCCGGGCAAAGAGTCACAGGGGTGAAACCACTACACTAGATACAGGTAAGCGCGTGCAGAGGAGCCAAGCGTCTAGTAAATGTCTTCCCCTTCCCAAGCGGTCTACGATTGAGCGTTGAACCTGAACCTCTAATTACAGTCTCGACACACAGAAATAACTCAACAAATGCGACCCTAAGGTCATCCCAGTCTCTGGTCAAAATATCAGTATTAGGATACAGGAATCTGGCACGATCACAGTGTATGAGTGTGTCCTGGGGTGTCGATGTACTCAGGTACGTGCATCGAGGTACTACAAAGCATCTAACAATTATTCTAAGACGTTACGACGAACGTCAGCACCCGGTTGTGTTCCGGACGCGAGGTATCGAACGTCAACATAAATACGTGCACAATGTACATAAAGAATAACAATTAACTGTAATCTAAAATACAGGGTGGCAAGGTACACTTGCCTACATGCGGCTACTGTTAGCGGGGTCCCGATACCGCGTCGAAGTCCTTAGGTCCCGCAGTACCTAGAGATGAGATGCAAACTAATAATCAATAATCTATTCTACGTTGGACAGGGATGCGACACATATCTACGTCTAAACTCAGTTTCAGCTATGACTCACAGGTACAAGACACTAGGGACAAGACACTATGGGGGTTGTTGATCATAGTTGACTATTGGTACAATACCTCCATCAACTAGTCATCTGTACACTCTCTACTCAACCAATCCTCATTCTTGCCATATTCATCACGTGATTCAGTAGTTCAGGTATGCTCACTAACTGACCATATTTACTCATTATATTAGGTCTTTCTCAACCCTCGGATCATTTCATCATATATACTACTCCTTAATTAACTCTTTATTATTTGCCAGCTCTCAACTATTAATTATTATCTATTAAAACCTTACAACCACTATTTTAGTATTCAAGCCCTTCTCATACATGCATAGTTCACAAATACATATTTGTATTCCTCAATCGACTTCATCACTGTTAATCTAATCCTTAAAATAATGAACAACTTATTGAAAACACACACCATTTCACCATAAATTACTGCCCATCGATAATAATTAATATACATATAAAACAATATGTTAAACCCTAAACCTCAATAACTTCAAACCTTAAACTCCACCTAGCATATATAATCCCTCAACTAAATCTGAATCTTTCACATGTATAATTGATTTCTTCATTTATATAAAAGTAAGGACAAGCTCTCATGAGACATCCCTTCTTCCTTTGTTCACAGAAAAACCTTACAATATAGACACAATGCACTCCTCTTCCTACTGTTCACCTGAATTTCATTCCTACCATAATTTCCATAGCAATATTAATCACCACGGTTAGGATCCTCAACCACCACTTGCACTCTTGAATGATTTGGTAAGCATACTCTAGTAAAACATATACATATAAATACCATTCGTTCCCTATTTCTCCCATCATAACCTACTCTATACTCTTATGAATCCTATCCATGCACCACAGTTTATTCTCTTCAATATACCAGTTTTCTCTCTTACTAAGCCTGGGAAACAATATGGAGGTCAAGGTGAGACATCACCAATGGTAGCTAAAGAAATTTCCAGAAAATGTGTGGTATAAGAAGGCATCTAAAGCTCACCAGCCTGGGAAAGGATGATGACAAAGCAGGGAAACGGAGCCCCGAGGTTTCCTCATCGTGAAGTCGCCGGTGACGTCGAGAACGTTGCGACAGAAGATCCGTATAGCAGCCCCGCTCCTCGGCTCGATGGAGGAACTAGAGGTAGGGTGCTGACAAATTAAAGGGAAGAAAGAAAGGAGGGTGAAAGACTAGAGTAGGCTGGTTCTCTTCTCGGTGGGGGAGTTGAGGAAAAATAGGTGATCATTTATAGAGGAGAGATTAGGTTAGCTAAGGTGATCGAACGGATGAGGAGGGGGAGGGGTGATTTGATGAACCGTCGGAAGGAGTTTCCAGGGGAGTAGGTGGTTGCCCCTGCCGTACTGTATGTACTGGCCTTGGCAGAACAGCTGGAGACCTAACGTGAAGAAGAACATGGGACAGCAGCTACGCTGGGTTGGCACTGCTTCAAATGCTTGTATGGTTTTAGGTTATGGTGCTCCACCCGAAACCAAGGCCAGGACTGCCTTTGGTTCGGCTTCAAGAGTGAACAGCCAAAATAAAATTGCTACTCCCACACAAAGTCAAGCACTTTGTTTTGCTAAATGATTCGTTGGGCCAAGTGAAGGTAGCCTTGATTCTTGAAGTGGTGTGTTGGCTTCTAATAGAGATAGCCAGGTGGCTGGTTGTGTTGGACTTGATAGTCACAAAAAATGATGTGACCGGCCATGCAACCACAATAAACCTTTAAATACACAAGAACCAAGGATAAATTAATAGGCATGAAATTAAATGGGGATTAACCTGGATTTGCCAAAGTTGGTATCCTCCATTTAATTAGAATAAAAGTATCCCGCGCTTTTAAATTAAATGGGGTACTTGGGATCTAAATTTGGAATTGACACAAAGGTCAAAAATGGTGGGGGCTTGGAGTCGGTCTTGGACCCTTTAGTTGGTCCGGCTCAACGGGTTAAGTTGGTATCCCAAAATTGAGGGTAACGACACAGGTGTCCGACACGGAATTAAATATGGATTACGGTTTCGAAAAATTTTGTAATTAATTTAGAGCACCACATAATTCTGATTTTTGAGTGACGAAAAGTCCAGTGCCTAATTTGGCGAGTCAAGTCAGAAGTACAAAAGTTTGGTGGAATTTATGGGATGATATTGGGCTCCGAATAATTTAATAATGATAGGGTGCGCCAAGGGTCTTAATTAAAATGAATTAAAAATACCAGACAAACTTAACTCCACTCTAAACCTCAACATCTGCTGCTGAATTAAAAATTTTCCAAATCTAACCCTGTCTATCTACAGAATAAATTGAGGGGGTTTACATTCTTTCTAACTTAGAAAAAATTCGTCCCCGAAATTAAAAGTAAAGCACGATAATATCTAAAAGAATTTTAAAACAACTAGTAATAAAATGCCGTACGTAAATTCGTACCTTGCTTCTCAAATAAGTACGGGAATCATTGCCAAATAGAATCCTCGTGCTCCCAAGTAGACTCGCCTGGTGAATGGTGCTTCTATGCCACTCTGACCAGTCGAATCGTCTGCCCTCTCAAAGTCTTCTCGCTGCAATCGAGGATCTCAACTGGCTGCTCTACGTAAGACAGACTGGGCATGACTGTAATCTCCGAATTATCAAGCATGTGGCTAGGGTCTGCGACATATCTCCTCAGCTGCGATACATGAAATACGTCATGTACTCCCTCTAATGATGGAGGTAATGTAAGACGGTAAGCCACTTTGCCAACTCGTTCCAAGATGTCAAAATATCTGATGTACCTCGGACTCAGCTTGCCTCTGCCTCCGTATCTGATGGTACCGCGGGTAGGCGATATCCTCAAAAATACATGGTCACCCTCCTTGAATTCCAATGGTCTGCGGTGCGCATCTTCCCAATGTTTCTGTCTGTCCTGTGCTGCGCACAGGTGGCTCTGAATCTGCTTGACCTTCTCCACTGTTTGTGTCACCAACTTTAGACCAAGTATCTGACGCTCTCCCATGTTACTCCAATAAATTGGCGACCTACATTTCCTGTCGTACAGTACCTCATAAGGTACCATCTGTATGCTAGCCTGGTAGCTGTTATTGTAGGAGAATTCTACCAAGTGTAGGTGGTCCTCACAAGATCCTCCAAAATCAATCATGCACGCTCTCAATATATCCTCTAATATCTGTATTGTGCGCTCTGATTGATCATCAGTCTTTGGATGATATGTAGTGCTGAACTTGCGATGAGTTCCTAGGCTCTCCTCATACTCCGCCAAAAATACGACGTGAATCTGGAATCACGATCCGATACGATGCTGACAGGCACTCCATATAATCGTACTATTTGCCTCATACACATGTCAGCTAATATCTCCGTAGACTGCCCAACTCTGATGGGCAAGAAATGAACAGACATTGGTGAGTCTGTCTGCGACAACCCAAACTGTATCCTTCCCGCTAGGGCTCCGCGGGAAACCTGTGACGAAGTCCATGGTAATGTATTCCCACTTCCACTCGAAGATGGGGAGCGGTTGCAATAGTCCTGCTGTTCTCTGTTATTCAGCCTTGACTTGCTAACATACCAAACATCTTGCCATGAATCTTAAAATCTCTCTCTCTTCATCCCATGATACCAGAAATGTTGCCTCAACTCTCGATACATCTTCATACCCCCGGGATGAATCTTCCTGCTTAAGGCGTCTGCTACTCCATCTGCCTTGTCAGGGTAGTACTGCAAATCAATTTCATAATCTGTCCTCAACTGTAGCCAGTGCCTCTGTCTCATGTTGAGCTCCTTATAAATCTCAACATGCTCTTCATAAAGGTAGTATCGCCATAGCTTTAGTACAAATATTACTGCAGCTAGCTCTAGATCGTGCGTCGGATAGTTCTCCTCATGAACCCTTAGTTGTTCTGATACGTAAACTATCTATTCTATCTAAACATAACTCATATTTGCTGAGCTTGACATTTCTGTCTCAGCATCTCCAACACGATCCTGAGATGTCTCTCGTGCTCCTCCTTGCTCTTGGAGCATACCAATATGTCGTCGACAATTACCACCACGAACTTATCTAAGTATTGGTGGAAAATACTGTTCATTAGGCTCATAAATACTGCTGGCGCGTTGGTTAAACCAATCGTCATGACTAAAAACTCATAGTGTCCATACTACGTCCGAAAAGCCGTCTTCGGAAAGTCCTCTCTCCGTACCTTGATCTGATGATAGCTTGATCTGAGATCGATCTTCTAGAATACATATGCGCCACTTAGCTGATTCAACTGTACCGTCCCGTCTCTCTTCGGTACAATTAAGACGGGTATTCCCCCATGGAAAATACTAGGCCGACTGAAACCCTTGTCTAAGAGATCCTCTACGACAGACCTACAACTTAACCAACTCTATCGGTGCTAGTCTGAAGACGAAAAATTAACTGGCTCGATTCTTGGAGTCAACTCTATAACAACTCTTTCTGTCAGGTGGCAGGCCCGAAAGATTCTCTAGAAACACATCCTCAAACCCTGATATAATACGGGGGTACACTGGTTCACCTTCTGCAATATGTGCCTCAAAGGTAGGTGGGCACCATGCTTCCATGCTCTCAAAAACTCAAACTCAGGGTAACCTGGTGGTCTAAAAACTACGTCAACAATCTAGTATCGCGTGGTATTGGCTCAATCAACTCATGTTAGGACGGTGTCATCGTCCAGACTTAACCTCAAAATAAATTCTCCTGTTCTGTTTACCACACTAATCTCCAAAAGAAAATTTCCTTCTTGCCTAATGTAGAATTTCTCTTCTCCTCAAGGACTTTCCTAAAATTTTATTCCTCGAATTTCTTCTTTTTGTTAGTTATCTCTCCAAATCACATAGTACAATAATGGTATCACTCAAGCACATACTAGAATTCCTGGAATCAGATCATTATTTTCCAAGTAAGAGCCTAAAATTTCATCTTCTCTAGTCCATAATATCATTCTTGGTATTGCTATCATGTACAACCACTAGTTCCCAGCATTGGGCTATGCATTCCCATAAATCATTCTAGGTCATGATCAACAATCCTTCTAGCTCTCAGTACTTCTAAGATTACTATTACCTCAAGCACGGTTAGGGTACTACGGGCTCCAATTCTCTTGCTACCCTTCCACACTAGTTCTAGAATCCAAAGAACCCATCAATCTATCCTGATAAGGTAACAATCTTCTCCGAGAAAGGTATACGAATTCTGTCTTCCGTCGTATGGTCTTCGATCTTCTTCTGGAGGGAAATCATCAGTCACAAGCATTAGTCTCCCCGAACAATAGGGGGCGAGAAATAAGGATAGCGATATTAACGAAGATTAAACGAATGCAAATTGGAAGTCCAAGGGTGATAATTACATACAAAGAGTTTTTAAAATCGATTATGGATTGAGATCCTATTCAACAATCATAATATCTATTCCTAATTTGCATGCTCGCTTGGCACAGTCAGGTGACCAAGACAATTTAAAATGGACCTGCATGGGCCACCACAAAAATATGTCACGCCCCAGTCCCAAATTACGTAGGGCCAGGAATACGTGACACGCTAGCTACGCATTCGACCAGACTTTGGTCTGACTTGAATACGTATAAGCTGTAATATAAAAGGGCAGGGCACTATCTAGATATCACATAAATGTAAACCTCTATGTCTCAATCCACAATTTACAACAATATACAAAAAAGAGCTATATGTGCTAGAGTCGGCCGCCCAATAACACACAAACTCGAATAGACTCGAGAAAAAGTATGAGGCTATAAAAACTAGGCTACAACAGCAGATAAAATAAACAATAACCATAATGCCGATAGATATAATGTGAGTACCTGGTACCATGCCCGCAAGACATACAACTCCAACAACAACTCCAAATGCTCCGTAATCATCTATGCTGCAAAACTGGCAGGGAACCAGGTCCTCACAGGGACGTAACAAGGTACAGAAATATAATATGCCAAGTAAATAGAAATTACAAGTACAACAATAGGGTACTCTAGCATAACCAAACAAGTGTGACACAGTTTAAAGACAATGTTCGACGCATGGGCTATCCAAAATAAAACCGTAGCTCCGGACACGGAAACACACGGCACGTACCGCAGCTCCGGGCAAAGAGTCACACGGGTGAAACTACTACACTAGATACAGGATCACAATATAAATACTACATAAATATATAAGCGCGTACAGAGGAGCCCAAGCGTCTAGTAACTGTCTTCCACTTCCCAAGCGGTCAACGATTGTGCGTTGAACCTGAAGCTCTAACTACAGTCTTGACACACGAAAATAACTCAGATGTGACCCTAAGGTCGCCCCTGTCTCTGGTCATAATGTCAGTATCAGGATACAGGAATCTGGCACGATCACAGTGTATGAGTGTGTCCTGGGGTATCGATGTACTCAGGTATGTGCATCGAGGTACTACAAAGCATCTAACAATAATTCTAAGACGTTACGATGAACGTCAGCACCCGGTTGTGATCCGGATGCGAGGTATCGAACGTCAACATAAATACGTACACAATGTACATACAGAATAACAAATAACTGTAATCTGAAATACAGGGTGGCAAGGTACACTTTCCTGCGTGCGGCTGCTGATAGCGGGGTCCCGGTACCGCGTCCAAGTCCTCAGGTCCCGCAGTACCTAGAGATGAGATACAAACCAATAATTAATAATCTATTCTACGTCAGACAGGGATACGACACATATCTACGTCTAAACTCAGTTTCAGCTACGACTCACAGGTACAAGACACTAGGGACAAGACACTATGGGGGTTATTGATCATAGTTGACTATTGGTACAATACCTTCATCAACTAGTCATCTGTACACTCTCTCCTCGACCAATCCTCATTCTTGCCATATTCATCACGTGGTTCAGTAGTTCAGGTATGCTCACTAACTGACCGTATTTACTCATTATATTAGGTCTTCCTCAACCCTCGGATTATTTTATCATATATACTACTCCTCAATTAACTCTTTCTTATTTGCCAGCTCTCAACTATTAATTATTATCTATTAAAACCTTACAACCACTATTTTAGTATTCAAGCCCTTCTCATACATGCATAGTTCACAAATACATATTTGTATTCCTCAATCGACTTCATCACTGTTAATCTAATCCTCAAAATAATGAACAACTTATTGATAACATACACCATTTCACCATAAATCACTGCCCATCGATAATAATTAATATACATATAAAACAATATGATAAACCCTAAACCTCAATGCCTTCACACCTTAAACTCCACCTAGCATATATAATCCCTCAACTAAATCTAAATCTTTCACATGTATAATTGATTTCTTTATTTACACAAAAGTAAGGACAAGTTCTCATGAGACAACCCTTCTTCCTTTGTTCACAGAAAAACCTTACAATATAGACACAATGCACTCCTCTTCCTACTGTTCATCTGAATTTCATTCCTACCATTATTTCCATAGCAATATTAATCACCACGGTTAGGATCCTCAACCACCACTTGCACTCTTGAATGATTTGGTAAGCATACTCTAGTAAAACATATACATATAAATACCATTCATTCCCTGTTTCTCCCATCATAACCTACTCTATACTCTTATGAATCCCACCCATGCACCACAATTTATTCTCTTCAATATACCACTTTTCTATCTTACTAAGCCTGGGAAACAATATGGAGGTCAAGGTGAGACATCACCAATGGTAGCTAAAGAAATTTCATGAAAATGTGTGGTATAAGAAGGCATCTAAAGCTCACCAGCCTGGGAAAGGATGATGACAAAGAAGGGAAACGGAGCCCCGAGGTTTCCTCACCGCGAAGTCGCCGGTGGCGTCGAGAACGTTGCGACAGAAGATCCGCACAGCAGCCCCGCTCCTCGGCTCGATGGAGGAACTAGAGGTAGGGTGCTGACTGATTGAAGGGAAGAAAGAAAGGAGGGTGAAAGACCAGAGTCGGCTGGTTCTCTTCTTGGTGGGGGAGTTGAGGAAAAATAGGTGATCATTTATAGAGGAGAGATTAGGTTAGCTAAGGTGATCGAACGGATGAGGAGGGGGAGGGGTGATTTGATGAACCGTCGGATGGAGTTTCCAGGGGAGTAGGTGGTTGCCCCCGCCGTACTATATGTACTGGCCTTGGCAGAACAGCTGGAGACCTAACATGAAGAAGAACATGGGACAGCAGCTACGCTGGGTTAGCACTGCTTCAAATGCTTGTATGGTTTTAGGTTATGTTGCTCCACCCGAAACCAAGGCCAGGACTGCCTTTGGTTCGGCTTCAAGAGTGAACAGCCGAAATAAAATTGCTACTCCCATACAAAGTCAAGCACTTTGTTTTGCTAAATGATTCGTTGGGCCAAGTGAAGGTAGCCTTGATTCTTGAAGTGGTGTGTTGGCTTTTAATAGAGATAGCCAGGTGGCTGGTTGTGTTGGACTTGATAGTCACAAGAAAATGATGTGACCGACCAAGCAACCACAATAAACCTTTAAATACACGAGAACCAAGGATAAATTAATAGGCATGAAATTAAATGGGGATTAACCTAGGATTTGCCAAAGTTGGTATCCTCTATTTAATTAGAATAAAAGTATCCCGCGCTTTTAAATTAAATGGAGGCACTTGGGATCTAAATTTGGAATTGACACAAAGGTCAAAAGTGGTGGGGGCTTGGAGTCGATCTTGGACCCTTTAGTTGGTTCGGCTCAACGGGTTAAGTTGGTATCCCAAAATTGAGGGTAACGACACAGGTATCCGACACAGAATTAAATATGGATTACGATTTCAGAAAATTTTGCAATTAATTTAGAGCACCACAAAAATCTAATTTTGAGTGAAGAAAGTCCAGTACCTAATTTGGCGAGTCAAGTCAGAAGTACAAAAGTTCGGTGGAATTTATGGGCTGATATTGGGCTCCGAATAATTTAACAATGATAGGGCGCGCCAAGGGTCTTAATTAAAATAAATTAAAAATACCAGACAAACTTAACTCTACTCTAAACCTCAACATCTGCTGCTGAATCCAAAATTTTCCAAATCTAACCCTGGCTATCTACAGAATAAATCGAGGGGGTTTACAAAATCCAAAAGTTGATAGATGCTAAAGCTATCACCCTTCACGAATGAGGTCTCTTCAAATCGACGATTTTTCAGCACAAGAAATCCCTAACGGTGTTATCACAATACCTCGAACTACGATGGAAGTGGTAAATCCCTACCTCCTTAAAGTCAAACAGAAGGTTTGGTGCCACGTACCACAGATTATGGCAAGATAATGTGGATTCATCCCGACCTGCTGCCAGATTGGGACTAGGGAGCATCATCTTATAATTCAAAATCTAAGAAAGGTAAGGAGTATAAATCCTGTAATATAATTTCTTCAAATTATCACTCGGATAGAGATTAAGATCAACATCAAGAAGATGTATCTCTCGAGAGCAGATTTCAAATCTGAATATTACCCCACAAAACTCTACTCGCAAGCTTCGCTTGACACACCAAAAATGGTTAATGAGTGGAAGTGTTCAGCTGTATAGGGCACAATAAATCTTTATTGCTTATAAAGGTGTTTCTACACAAATTCCTCCTCCTCCTGCTACAACAAATAGAGCATCGATTTCAACTAAAATGCTTGAGGAGGATCGTCCCTAATTTCTTCAATACAATCGGTAATCTGTATGCTTGATACAAAACATAGGGTGTGACTTCCAGAAAGCTGAAGGTTTACACTTTGACAAGGGACAACGTATTCTTCTACAACTCCAAGGACAGCCCAACATATTCCTCTATGACTCTGTACTCTATACACCAGAGTATATGATAGAAGAAGCTAATCAAGCTTGTAATGAAGCGGAAGACATCCCAAAAGAATAGCCTTTGATAATCCGAGTCAAAAGTCGTACTACTCGTCCAACTCCTTCAAAGCCTCTTTACATCATCCTACACAAATCACCTCTATTGGTCATCAACCTTCGATGCAATAAACATCCAACAATGGAGAATGAGCCCCTTGTTATCGACCTTCGCCGTAACAAGCAGCCAATATCAGTAAATCAACCCCTAGTCATCAATCTTGACAAGCCTCCTGTAAAGGCTGAAGACTCTGCTGACTATATGGAAGATAAAGAAATCTTGTATTTCATGAATAAAGAAGGCACTACTTCGCACTACATTGATGTTGAACCCTTTACTGAGAAATTCTTCGAGGCACTACATCTCCAAGAATCTTTGTCCATACCTCTGACATCTCCATTCTAATATAGTATATTATATGAACAATATGAGGATGCATACTTTATAGTCCCATCAAGACAGGACAAGCATTATTAGATAATATTTGGCAAAGCTAGAAAAAAGGGCATGCAGACTAATGGTTCTGACGAGGATATTGGGAAGATACAACTGTATCGTTACAACCAATCAGCCAAGAACATTATGCAAATAAAAAACTTAAAATATAGTTTGGGAATAATTATCGAAAAGACATACAGACTCCTATACATCACTACTTTCCAAATGGCAAGTCGAAAACATATTACCAACGGACTAGTCGTAGTTTGGGATATGTTACACCACCAACAAGTCCTGAAACTTCAAAATAGGAAGAAGAGACGCATTCTCATTCCTCTGACTCATCATTGTGGGATTCTAACGAAAGCACGAGTAACATATTCAAACACGATTTCTCTGTAAATATGGTATCAATTGACCCAGATAATAAAGGCGCTGAACTAATGGAACCATCTGAGAATGATCCCTGGGTACAACAAATAGATACTCAATGGGAAATTCGGTTTGAGCAACGTGAACCACCTATAGAGGATGAAATTGTCTAACTTAATGTAGGAGAATAATCTTCCCCAAGACCTATCTTAATTAGCAAGAGTCTTGCTAAAGAAGATTAACATGCTTTACTCCAGCTAATAAAGGAGTATATCGAAGTCTTCGCCTGGAGTTACGAGGATAGGCTTGGCCTAGATCCTCAAATAGCCATACACAAGCTTAATATTCTTTCGAATGCTATGAAGGACCGTAAAGCAACTCTAGAGGGGAGGTAAATATAGTGCAGTGGAATAATCTACCCAATTTAAAAATATCAGAATGAAGGCAGTTGCTAACTAACAATATATATAAAGATAATGAAGTAAAGCAGTAAATTAGAGAGAGAGAAAGCAAACGCAAATACCAAGATGTATACTGGTTTTCCTCTGAGAGGACTAGTCCAGCCTCAAAAACTCAAGCTCAGAGTTTTATCTACTATAATCACCAATAGTGAATCACATGCTTTGATCCGAAGGCTTGCCACTTCTTTACACAACGATATTGGATCCAAAGTCTTACAACTTTATAGCTAGAGAGAGAGAGAGAAAAATTGATGGAGCAAAGCTCTTTACAACTCTGTAGACTTCTAGACCGAGACTGCACTTGGCACTAGGAAGGATAGGGAGTTGCACTTGGAGATGGAAAAGTTAAGGCTCAGATGTTTTTACACAATATGATAGAAGGATTGAGAGAAGATGAGTGAGTAGGAACATAGAAATCCAATCCTATTTATAGTGTATTGGCAAACATAATTCAGCCATAATTCGGATGGGTTCAATTCAAATTTTTGACGTTGGGCCAGGAAATCAGTGATATTACTACTGTACTGATTTTATACCAAAGTGGTAACTGAGTTTGGTCCGAGTTCGACATGAATTTATCCCGAGTTCGGTTGCTAAGAATGGTAGACTTTGTTAATGAAAGTAGCCTGATTTGGTGGATAGGTTCGATGGTTTATTTAAGTGGACTGAGTATCTCGGTATAGGTACTTTGATTTGTCAGTGTGACTCAGCTTACATCGATCCTAGACTCAATAAATAAAAGATTATATCTGAAAGACGCAGTACAGACGACATATAATAGCTGCGTTGAGTCTGCAGATCGCGATATATCAATTCATGGTTTAGTTAACTATCAAAATTAAGTTGACTGAGACCGGATGGGCCAACAATCTGCCCTATTTTGATAATTGATAAACTATGAATGGTACTGCAAGTCTTTGATATGCAAGGCTTTCCCGTAACTTGTGGAGCAGTTTGATATGCTGAAGTCAACGTTTGTCAAGTATCATCTTATATGCCAGTATCATGTATATCTTCTCCCCCGTTGTCATTTGATCGAATTGGCATGCTCCCCCGAAATCAGTGAGATAATAAAAAAATAAGAGAGTAAAGCGTATACAGTATATAATAACAAATAGCAAAAAATAAAAAACAAAATTGCTCTTATTTAAACTTTATTTCTTTGAAAAGAAGGTATACAAAAATAGATGTGTAGTGAAAACATCATAGTAGAACAACCACAAGTAAACCTGAAATATTAAAAAATCTATTAAGCAACTATTTTCATTTTCATCATTAGGTTCAACTATTTTATTTGGATCAAAGAAGGCATCACCTGGATCAAAAATTCTCTTAACATAGGGGTGATCAATGTAAAATCCTTATTGGTTTGTATTCCGGAGAATCAAACAAGGTCCGGCTGGTGTTTCAATAGGGTGTACATGGATGTCTATCAAGGTATTTCCAAGTGCCTGAGTCTGAAGAGTTTGGCGGTGATTAGAAGCACGATAGTGTATATCTTATTTGTGGAAGCGATCACGCAATAGATTAAAAATAGACTCTAAAGTTTGTGGTGGTTCATCAATAGGAGGGACATAATCAGCAGGATGTGTGTTGGAATTTTATGATGAGTTATATGGTAGAAGCATAGATGGCTCAATTCTCTGAACTTTATTGAGGGATAAAGGTTCCTCAAGATGTGGACAAGTATCCAATGGAATGTCGAAGTTGCTAAAAATGGTTGGCAAGTACATGGAGTAGAGTAGTGGATGCCCTTTCTTGTGATATTGAATCATTTGGGATATGATAGTATGGGGAACTTTGAAGTTAATACCCAAATACAAGTGATATAAAGCTGATATTTCTAATTAAAAGACCTCATCAAAGTAAGTCTTCTTAGGTAGAAAAGTTGAAAAGATAATACAATACATTTTAAAGAAGTGACCATTCAAATATCTAGAGTAAAAATTTTTTGGTTGACATTCATGAGGATGACAAATGATATTTTTGAAAGAGTCTAGAGTTAAGTCATGGTTGAATTGAACTTGCGTGATATTGACTAGGGTTTGTCTGTCAGTGGGAATGCATAGGATTTTGCCCATGTCGTCCGCATCGAATTCAATTGGAATACTACGAACTCTAGATGAAATAGTATTATGTTTATGTGCTAAGTTACAATGGAATATTTTAATAGCATTGGTGTAAACATCAATACGGGTCGCATTAAGTTCTTCAAGTTGGAGTTTATGAAAAATAGGTAGATAGTCATTGTGTTGGGAAGAAAAATCAATAGGATTGCCAAGACAGATGTATCTCTTAGAGAAGTCATTAAACCAATCATTTAAACTTTCGAGGCTTCAAAAAATAAAACTGTCAAATTATCCTATGTTTGGTATAATGTGACAGAAAAGAGATTCGGAAAAGGAATCTATTTTTCTTTTAGGGGCCATTTGGGAAGGATGTAGGAAGAAAAACGAGGTTAATTTATGGATGAGGGGATATTTTTTGTTGTTATGAATGAATGAGCCACGAAAAGATGTATAAATATATTAGTAGAAACCCAAACTAGGAGGAAGATTAATGACATAGAATATTCTGGAATTAAACTAACCGAGTTTGGTCTGAGCTCGGCCCGAGTTCGGTCTGAATTATGTATTTATTTATTTCTAGAATCTTAATATAACTTTAATCGATATTATGCCTTTCTTAACTTGATATAAATACAAAATAATAAGTTTTAAATTAAATCATACTTTTTCAAGAGTTTAGATCATCTCAGAGTAGTTGTAGGGGCCGAATCCCAGTTAGCGGTGGTCCGAAGACACTTAAATACCGTGTCAATTAAGGTAATTTATATCTTATTGACAGAAGGGCCATTTCATCTTATATCCAAAATTTTCAAAACTTTTTAAAAAAATTGACAAATTTTTTAAAACATCTTATGATTCTTATATTTTATCAGAATCCAAAAGACCTAATTCTCAATGGACAAAGTTAAAACAATCTTCAGATAAGGGATAGTAAAGATGTCTGCTAATTGATGTTCCATGTTAACATATTCCAAGGAAATATCTTCATGTAATTGATGATCCGTTAGAAAATGATGTCAGATTTCTATGTGCTTAGTGAGTGAATGGCATACTAGATTCTTGGTGGGATTAATAGTGCTAGTATTATCCCAGAGAATTATAAATATTCTAATAGTGCAAGTTGTAGTCTTTTAGGGTTTGCTTTATCCACAAAATTTGAGCATAATAACGTCCTGCGACGATATACTAAGCCTCAATTGTTGATAATACAATAAAATTTTGTTTCTTGCTAAACCAGGAGACTAAAGGCTTTCCTAGGAAATGACAGGTGGCGCTGGTGCTTTTTCGATCGACTTTGCATCTAGCAAAATTAGCATCCGAGTAACCAGTAAGGTCAAATGACTTAAATTTGTGATACCATAAGCCTGACGACAAAGTCCCTTTAAGTTATCTGAATATATCTTAACTGTGCACAAATGTGATTCCTTAGGATTAGCCTAATATCTAGCCCAAAGGCATATAACAAACATAATGTCTGGGCGACTAGCAGTTAGATATAAAAAATTACCAATCATACCTTGATACTTACGTATATTTGTTGGTTTACTGCTTTCATTAAGGACAAGCTTAGTGGATATTGCGTTTGGAGTTCCGATAGGCTTTGCATTATCCATGTCAAACTTTTTTAGAAAATCCTTCATGTACTTAGCCTAATTAATAAAGGTTCCTTGTGAATCTTACTTGATTTGCAATCCTAGGAAGAATATTAGTTCTCCCATCATGCTCATCTCAAATTCACTCTGTATACACACAACAAACTTGTTACATAGCATAACATTAGTATATTCAAATATGATATCATAAACATATATTTACAGTAATAACAAAGGATCAACAAAAGATTTTATAAAAAGTGTAGTATCAATTTTTCCTTTTGAAAACTGTTTCCAAGTAGAAAGAAACTAAGACATTCATACCAAGATCGTGGGGCTTATTTAAGTCTGTATAGAGCCTTTCGTAGCTTGAATACGTGGTCAGGGTGTTTAAAATCTTCCAAACCAGGGGGTTGTTTGACAAAAATATCTTCTGTAATAACACCATTTAGAAAAACACTTTTAACATCCATTTAAAAAAAATTTATGTTATGAAAACTAGCAAAAGCGTAAAGTATTCAGATAGATTCAAGTCAAGCAACCATGAGCTACAAGACGTGCTTTGTTACGTGTAACCGAACCATCCTCATTTAATTTATTTTAGAAACCCATTTAGTACCAACGATCAGATAATTATTAGGTTTAGGAACGAGTTCCCAAAATTGATTACGTTCAAATTGGTTGAGTTCCTCTTGCATAGCAGAAATCTAAAATTCATCAGCAAAAGCTTCAATAATATTTTTAGGTTCTATTTGAGAAATAAAAGCAATATTTGCAATGATATCTCAATTTGAGGAACGAGTACTTACACCTTTCGATACATCACCTATTACCAAGTCCTCAGGATGATCAATGAAGAACTTTTGTCTCCTTGGCCGACTTTTCGGACGACTTGCACTGTATATATCTTTAGATGTTTTGTTGGTTGCGGGTTGACTACCTTCATCATCGCTGTCATTTAGTACTTAAGTGTTGTGTTCATCGAATGTAATATCGATTAATTCTTCAATAGTCAATGAGTTCTTTTTGAATACTCTGAATCCTTACTTTGGTGGCATAACCTAAAAAAATACCTTCATCGACCTTGGAATCAAACTTTCCTAAGTTATCTTTGGTATTGAGAATAAAATATTTGCAGCCAAAAACTTTAAAGTAACTAATAGTGGTGATTCTACCAAACCAAAGTTCATAGGAGATTTTATTCGATATAGGTTGAATAAGCACCATATTTAAAACATGGCATGATTTACTTACATCTTTAGCCCAAAAGTATTTTGGAAGCTTAGACTGATTTAACATGACTCTAGCCATATCGCCAAGAGTTCTATTCTTTCTCTCCATAACACCATTTTGTTGAGGAGTTCTAGGACAAGAGAATTAATAAGAAAAACTATTTTTATTGCAAAATATTTTAAAATTACTATTTTTGAATTCGTATCCATGATCACTTCGGATACGAGTAATCATGAAACCTTTTTGTTTTGAACATTTTTGCAAAAAGTGACAAATTCAGAGAAATGCTTTATTTTTGTTTGCAAAAAAAATAAACCCATATGTATCTAGAAAAATTATCAACAATAACAATAAGCATAAAGCTTACCGCCAAGACTGACGACTCTACTGGGTCCAAACAAGTCCATTTGCAAGAGTTATGGAGGTCTAGAGGTACTTACAGCGTTGATTGACTTAAAGGAAGATTTAGTAGCTTTATTCTTTTCACAGTCAGTACATACCATATCATTTTTAAAAGTAATCTCCGGTAAGCCTCTTACAAGCTTCATTGTGTATAGTCTTGCAATAATGTCCATGTTTGCGTGTCCTAGATGCATATGCCATAACCAGCTATCATATTTATTGGTGTATAGACATCTACCTGTATTGTTAGTATCTATATTACCGTTACCAATAATATATCCTTTGAGATTATTACTGATGGAGACATAACCTTATTTCTTCATCGATAGCGTTGCAAATAGGTTAGCATCACTAGTCATATGTCGTGAGCAACCACTATCAAGAATCTATTTGCTTCTAGCATTAGAGGGTTGGTCTACCTATAAAACGAGTTATAGATATAACCCTTGGTATCCATTTCCTTGAGGGTCCTGCTGTGTTAGTTTTTGGAACCCATACATAAACATTCATATATACTAACTTTCTAGTTTTACAGAATCTAGATATATGACCTTTCCTACCACAGTAGTGACATATAGTTGTCTGGTTTGTGCTTGGTGCAGCCTGATATATATGATTGTTTGAAGCAGTTTTTTGTTGACATAATGCATGATTATGTGAAACATTTCTTTGTGGTCTTTATGGGTATCTATAATAGAATTCATGACTAAGTTTGGTTCTATGTGCATGATGTGTTCTAAATGTATGATTGCATGAACTATTATGCATGTAGGTAGGAGCATAGGTGTTAGTGTTCTTTTGTCTTGTTGCGTGTCTCGTATTAGGTTGGGTAGAGGTTTGTTCGACCTTTTTACCCAATCTAATCTCTAATCTTTTAGAGGAAACATATACTTCATCATATTTAGCTATGAGAGCATCTATTCTATGTGTAGCAATGGAATACTTCTTCTTTTCAGATTTAATTTCTTCCTTATGTTTAGCAATCTCCTAAGATCTCTTGTCAAGACTTGCAAGTTCCTCATAGAGGTTAATCTTAAGTATATAATTCTCGTCTGAATCGTTAGTGTCATGCCCTGATCCCCTACAGGCTAATCGATCATCCCCGCTAGGCGAGAATCACCGTGCCAACGCTCCTATGGGACGATCGTTCTGGCCCTTCTAGGCGTGATGCCGCACGAGCATAAGCTGTACCCGTACAAGGTCGTGGTTTTGGCTGGCGGTTAGAGGTCTAAGCCACAGAGTCGTACAGATTGTCCGAGTGTAGCAGAATTATAAACGCATAGGCGATTGGTAACAAGTTCACGGAGTCATTAATAGCGGAAGCATTGAATAACACAAGTATATAATTAAAGCAAACACTTTATTAATACTAAACAAATATTACAGGCGACGAATAGTCGAGATTACAAGTCTCTCAAGCCTCTCTCTCTGAAATAGTAAAAGCGTGCCAAGTGGCTATATTTATGGGATGATGAATAGGCGATATTCAAATATTATGTCTTGTATATGTGCTTCAGTTCCGGATTGCAAAGCTCCAAGGCACCAGATTATACTCCACGCCTTAGCATACATTGTCACTACCCGATTCTAGAAAATAGGGTTATTTTGTTTTTGTTTTTGTTTTTGTTTTTTATTTGATAAATTATGTATTGTATTTAATTAATTATATTTATATTTAAATAGTGATTGTATTATTTTTTAATTGATTGTTTTAGGATTTTGGCTAGCCTGGATCCATGTGCGACCCTAGTGGACCCATGTCCGACCCAGCCCATACCCTTGTGAGAATTATTTTGGGGCTTAGAAATATTTATTATATTTTTAGTGGGTTAGTTGGAGAGATTTGGAGTTAGTTTGAGTGCTTTTGGAACCCCGAAACCCAAAACCCAAGTTAGGAGGGTATTTTGGTCATTTGGACTCTATGTAAACCCTTTTTCTTGTGTGTGTGACCGACCACAGCCCCCCATTCCCATGAAACACAGCAGCCAGCCCCCCTCTCTTTATATTCTTCTTCTTCTTCTTCACTTCTTCTTCTTCCCCACTCCTTCTTTCTTCTTCCTTCCTTCTTCAAAAGTAAGTGTTCTTCATTTTTCTTCCTTCTTTCTTCCATTCCTTCTTCTTTATGTAAATCCTAACCTTGTTTTTTCTCTAACCTAGGTGTGTGGAGCCTAGATTTTGTGTGGAGGCTAGATTTGGTGGCTTGGAGCTTGAGGGAGGTGATTCCAAGTAGATCGGAGACTTTGGCCTTGGGATTTCAACTCCCAAGAGGTAAACCCTAACTTTCCCCTTGCTAATTACTTTTATGTAGTGTAATTAGTGTTTTAGAACCTTCCTAGACCCTAAGCCTACCCATGGGAGGAAGTTGGAACTAGTTTGGTTGAGTTTAGAGACTTTGACACTAGGTTTTGTGCCAATTTTGGGTGGAATCCAAATTTGGCCCAATTTTGGGTGATGCCCTAGGTTAGACGGATCTAGATAGACGTTGTCGGGTGTCTAGAGGGTGAGTGCGAGTCTCCGTTCGGACACGGAAAGTCGTGTCACGGAGAAATGGGCGTTTTGGGTGAATTTAGGATTTTTCGTCGTCGCCGATTCTAAGTGCGTGCGCGTTTTCGCCACGGGCATAGAATCGATGGAGTAGTATTTTTTCTAGGATCTAGGTATCGTTTAGAACCCATGGGTAAATTTTGGGCCTATTCCGAGTTGGTTTGGTGTACGTTTCAGGAGATTTTCCGAACAGCACACCGCATGTTCGTCGAAATGACCGAACGACCATTTCAACTTGGTTCCCTAGTTTCGGGCTTGTGCGCGCATTGGGTTAGCATCGGTGAGTGAGTGCTAGAATTTTCGGGTTATATTTTTTGTATTTATAGGTATTTGTGAGTGTCGGGGTCGTTGGGCGTGAGTGGGGCGTGTTGTTTGTGTGTTGTGTGCGTTGTGTGGTGTTTGGGTATAAGTGTCTATATATATATATATATATATATATATATATATATATATATATATATATATATCTGTATGTGTGTCTATATATGTATATATTTATATATATGTGTGTGTATTTATATATATGTGCTTGTGTATGTATATGTCTATGTGTTAGTGTGTATATATATATATATGTATTAGTGTGCGTGTGTGTGAATGTATATATATATATATATATATATATATATATATATATATATATATATATATATATATATATATATATATATATATATCTGTGTGAATGTGTATGTGTATATATATATATCCTTGAGTGTGTGTGTGTGTATATATATATATATATATATATATATATATATATCTGTGTGTGTGTGTGTATATATATAAATAGGTGTTTATATATATATATATATATATATAGCTATGTATATATATTTATAAGTGTGTTTAAGTGTGTGTGTGTATTAGTGCTTGTGAGTGTGTAGGTGTGTGTATTAATTTATATGTTAGAGTGTGTTTAAGTGTGTGTGTGTGTTAGTATATAGATATATGTATGATTGTATATATATATAGTGATATATATATGTATATAGGTGTGTGTGTGTTTCTGTGTGTGATTGCGAAGAGAGGGGGGGGGAGGTGACTGCACAGCAATAGCAGCACAGCAGCAATATGCAGCAGCAGCATAAACAGGCACAGCAGAAGTAGCAGTACATGTAGCAGCAGCATAATCTAGCAGCAGCAGCAACAAGCACATGCAGCAGTAGCAGCGAGGCTAGTAGCGAGGGTGAGTGAGTTATAGAGATAGATTGATAGAGAGTTAGTTAGAATAGATTAAATAGATAGCTAGATAGATGGATTAATAGTTATATAGGTAAATAGTTAGATAGTTAGATTGATAACTAGATAGATATATAGATAACTAGATAGGTAGATAGATAGGTAGATGGATAGTAGATATCTATTATCTATATGCATAGATATATATATATATATATATATATATATATATATATATACTTGTGTTTGTGGTATATGGGTATGTGTGTATATATGTGTGGATATTTATATATATATGTATATAGATACTTAGATATGTATATACATGGTAGATATATATATTTTTTAGCTTAGATAGCTACTAGATAACTAGTTAGAGGGGTTTGAGAGCGGTATCTCAATACCTTGAGATACCGAGGTATCTCAATACCTTGAGATATCCAAGGTATTGAGTTTCGAGCGGGGTATTTGAGCAATAGCCTAGGAATAATATTGGAGTGATTTTTATATGCTTATGTGTATATATTTACGTGTACTAGCATAGGTTTTAGCAGGTTTAGGCAGGGTGCGTGGCCTAGGGCGAGGTATCGGATACCGAGTGTATCCCGGTATCTCAAGGAGGCGAGTTTGTGAGTTTTCTAGCTTAATTAGCTTGGTTTGACCTAGAATTTTAGTAGCATCCTAGTTTGACCTATCTTGGACCATAATTGTCTCCGTTGATCGTAAAAGTCAACGTTTGACCTAGTTTTGACCTAGAGTTGAATTTTTGGACCCTGGGTTGACTTTTTGACCCAAATTTCACCGGTTTGACCCGTTCGACCTAGAATAGCCCTAGAAGCCTATTTTTAATTATTTTATATCAGTTTAAATCCTTAGAACCCTGTTTAATTCTACTTTTCGCAATAGGTTCTTGCGACACCGGTCCTGATCTCGATCCTCATCAGTTACTCAGGACATCAGGCGAGTACCTACCTCTGGTAGTTTTAATTTCATGATAGGATTTATATCACCTGTTCTAGAACTGTAATACTTAATTCTGACACATTGTTACACGAGCTAGTACTAGTAGATCCTGTCATGAGATGCTATCCCCCTTACCGTGTTCAGCGGGTACTCTATCACGTGTATTTCATTATGTGCTTCTGGTATTGATTCTCATGTGATATCATGTGCTTCTTGTGCTCTCGCCTTCGTGTATGCGAGCTATTATCATGTACGTAGCGTGTTATGGTTGGATCCAAGAGTATTAGTGGAGGAGGGGAGAAGGAGTTGGTTATGTGATCAAAGCCAAACAGTATTCATGTGTATGTCGGTTATACAACTCACGCATAACGGAGTTATCGTAGTATTTTTTATGTGCAACCTAAGCCGATCATATAACGAACTTGTGCTCAAGGCACTTAGCTAGTATTCATGTTTTCTCACCTGCAGTTACTTTTCCACTACTTGTATTGTTCTCCAGTTTACTTTGCAGTTACTTATTGTGCTCCAGCATATATTTATTTCCTGTGCATATTGTATACTTTTCTATTGCTCATCATATACACCTTACCATGTATTTGGAGTTTCTTTAAGAGTTATGTACTTCGCTCCAGTTTTGACTGGGCATATTTTTTCCAGAGGATCCTGAGGATTACTACCCGACTTTCTACGGGCCTGGTGGTGAGGAGGGTTGTGACCCCGAGATCGAGGAGGAGTTCGCTGAGGAGACGCCTTTAGCACCCTAGTTAGCTAGGTGGGTTTCCTGGGTTGTTCCCAGTGGTTTATTTTGGATGATTGTACTTATTCTTTTGTTGCTGTGAGATATTGTAGTTATTATAGACTTGGACTATATTTTGAATATTGTCTTGCTCTCTTTGGTTCTGTTTCTTTGTTCATATCATATCGTGCTTTATTTCTTCCCCTAGTTATTGTGATCGAGAGATTATATATATTGCGTGATTGCCCTCCTTTTGGAGAGGTTATTGTCAATTTTTTTGTGAGATATAGATAGATGGTTGACCTAGAACGGACCTTTATAGTGTTCTACCGCCGATTCTACGACATAGGTTGGACGTACCCACGACTCATGCCCGATTTTCGGGTGCGGATCGTGACATGTTTTTGGTGGCGGCCCATGCAGGTCGAGTTTTTAGGTTTACCTGTAATAGGATATAGGATATAGGATATAGGCTGAGAGAGAGTGTGCTCAATCACAACTAGGACCCTTCCTGATTTCTTTTGCTATCTTTAATTTTCCTGAAATTATTTTCTTTTGCAATATTACTATCCTTCTTTGATGATATCGTTTCTTGCACTGTATTGACTTCTTTTGATCTGCGTTCTTCTTGATTCCATTTCAGCACTTGCTTTATTTGATTCCGGTGCTTCCCATAGCTTTGTGTCTATATCATTTGCTGTTAGACACCATCTTGTTGCTGAACCTTTAGCTAGACTCTGCAAGATCAGGACCGGGGTGGTATCATCCTAGTCAGTGATGTCTGTAGAGACCGGAGAGTTACCTTGGGAGGCTGGGAGTTGAGTGTGTGCCTACTCGTAATGCCACTTCCGAGCTACTATATTGTACTCGGGATGGATTGGTTGAGTATGCATTATTCTAGTATAAATTATCGTGGAGGCAGAGTTTTATTTAGTCCCCCAGGTGAGCCAGAGTTTCAGTTTACCAGAGGAGCAGCGGAGCAGACCGAGGGAGTCTTCTGCGGAGCCCTGGTGGTAGAGCCGAGGTTGCTACATCCACTGATAGAGGAGTACATGGATGTCTTTCCGGAGGAGTTGCCAGTGTTGCCTCCGGACAGAGATGTGGAGTTCTCTATAGACTTGGTGCCAGGCGCGGAGCCGATATCCCAGCACGTCTATAGAGTCAACAACAGTGAGCTGATAGAGTTAAAGAAGCAGGTGGATGAGCTTCAGGACAAGGGATTTATCAGATCTAGTTCTTCACCATGGGGTGCTCCGGTACTTTTTGTGCCGAAGAAGGATGGGTCGATATGGATGTGTATCGACTACAGGGCTCTGAACAACCTCACTATCAAGAACAAGTATCCGCTGCCGCGTATTGATGATCTCTTTGACCAGTTGAGCGGAGCGAGGGTATTTTCCAGGATTGATCGGAGGACAGGCTACCACCAGGTGAAGGTCAGGAAGGAGGATATTCCGAAGACAGCTTTTCGGACCAGATATAGACAGTATGAGTTCTTGGTGATGCCGTTTGGGTTGACTAATGCCCCGGCATTATTCATGAATCTGATGAACAAGATGTTCCATCAACATCTGGACAGGTTTGTAGTGGTGTTTATAGATGATATCTTGGTGTATTCGAAGACCCCAGAGGAGCACGAGGAGCATCTGAGGATAGTGCTGGAGACTCTCAGGAAGGAGAAGCTTTATGGAAAGCTTTCGAAGTGCGAGTTCTTCCTTGACAAGGTTGAATTTCTTGGTCATGTGGTGACCGGAGACGGTATCTCGGTGGATCCGAGAAAGATCATGGCAGTTGAGGCATGGAGTGCTCCAAGTTCAGTAGCAGAGGTCAGGAGTTTCCTGGGACTGGCAGGTTACTACAGGAGATTTGTTCAGGATTTTTCTCGGATTGCAGAGCCGTTGTCCAGGCTGACTCGGAAGGACGTAGAGTTTGTTTGGTCAGAGGAGTGCCAGATCGCCGTTGATGAGCTGAAGAGGAGGTTGACGACAGCTCCAGTGTTGACGTTGCCATCAGGTTTTGGAGGTTTCACTATCTATAGTGATACATCAGGGAAGGGACTGGGTTGTGTGTTGCAACAGAATGGGAGGGTGATTGCCTATACTTTCAGGCAATTACGTCCTCATGATAAGAACTATCCACCCACGATTTGGAGTTGGCAGCGGTCATCTTTGCTCTGAAGTTGTAAAAATACTATTTATACGGAGAGCGTGTGGAGATCTTCACAGACCACAAGAGCTTGAAGTATGTGTTTGCCCAAAAAGAGCTGAACAGGAGGCAGAGGAGATGGTTGGAGTTAATGAAAGACTTTGACATATTATTGTAGTACCATCCATTAAAGGCAAACGTAGTTGCGGATGTGTTGAGCAGGTATCTGGTAGCTATGTGCCTGACTACAGATCGTTATCTTCTGGAAGATCTAGAGAGCTTGGGCATTGAGGTGATGGTGCCTAGAGTTTAGATGCAGATGTGGGGACTACAGATTCAGTCAGAGTTGGTAGACCGAATCAGGGCTACACAGTTTGAGGATGAGTCCCTGAGGAGCATCAGGGCGCAGGTTCAGATGGGATTGTCAGATGACTTTACCATTGCTGATGATGGTTCTTTGCGGTACGGTAGCAGGTTGTGTGTGCCGAGTGGGTCATTGCGCGAGAAGGTTCTTCAGGAGACGCATCGATCCCAGTACTCTATGCATCCAGGTGCCAACAAGATGTATAGAGATCTGAGAGAGCATGTATGGTGGTACGGGATGAAGCTGGAGGTAGCGCGCTTCGTATCCCGATGCTTAGTGTGCCAGCAGGTGAAGGTGGAGAGGCAGAGTCCAGGAGGTTTGCTCCAGCCGTTACCTATTTTGGAGTAGAAATGGGAGCATGTGACCATGGATTTTGTTTCTGGACTTCCCCATTCTCCAGGCGGGAAGGATGCGATTTGGGTCATCGTGGACAGGTTGACCAAATTGGCCCACTTTCTACCATTCAAAGTGGGTACGTCTACAGAGAGACTAGCAGAGATATATGTGCGCCAGATAGTCAGACTGCATGGAGTTTCTGTGAGCGTAGTATTAGATCGGGACAGTCGCTTTATTTCGTATTTCTGGAGGAGTCTGCAGGCTAGCTTGGGCACCCAGCTCAAGTTTAGTACTGCATATCACCCACAGATAGATGGTCAGTCAGAGAGGACCATTCAGACACTTGAGGACATGCTTCGCACTTGTGTTTTGGATTTCAGAGGCTCTTGGGAGGATCACTTGCACTTGGTAGAGTTTGCTTACAACAACAGCTACCAAGCCAGTATCGAGATGTCACCATTTGAGGCATTGTATGGATGGAGGTGTCACACTCCGTTATCATGGGATAATATAGACGAGAGAGCTTTGCTTGGCCCGGAGATGGTGGTTGATGCAATGGAGAAGGTCAAGCTCATTAAAGATAGACTTCGGGTGGCGCAGGACAGGCAGCGGCATTGGGCCGATAGCCACCGGAGACCTTTGGAGTTCGAGGTATAGCTTAGAATCTAGATTTTGTTTTTGTGTTTGCTTGTGATTGCTTATTTTAGACTAAGTGCAGAGACCTTATTTGTGCTAAGTTGGAGATCTGGTGTTCCTGAGGATTTCTCCGACGCGAGGCACTATTCGCTTCGGTAGAGGCGGGAAGCTTAGCCCACGTTTCGTCAGACCCTTCCGTATCCTTGAGAGGGTCGATGCCGTGGCGTATAGGCTTGAGTTGCCACCTACGCTGGAGGGAGTTCATGATGTGTTCTACGTGTCGAAGTTGAGACGGTACATGGCGGATCCCAGTCACGTATTGGATCACTCAGAGATCGTGGTGGGCCCTACTCTTAGCTATCCAGAACAGCCGGTGGAGATTCTGGATTGGCGGGAGAAGGTGTTGAGGAACAAGACTATTCCCTTGGTTCGCGTCGCGTGGAGGCATCACTCTCCAGGTGAGTCAACCTGGGAGAGGGAGGATAAAATGCGCGAGCGATACCCCTATCTCTTCGAGCCCTGAGGTATGGTTCTTTTCTTGCATTCCAGTCCTAGTTTGGTCTTTTAATTTCGAGGACGAAATTATTTTAAGGACGGTAGGCTTGTCACTACCCGATTCTAGAAAATAGGGTTTTTTTATTTGATAAATTGTGTATTGTATTTAATTAATTATATTTATATTTAAATAGTGATTGTATTATTTTTAATTGATTGTTTTAGGGTTTTGGCTAGCCTGGACCCATGTCAGACCCTAGTGGACCCATGTTCGACCCAGCCCATACCCTTGTGAGGATTATTTTGGGATTAAAAATATTTATTATATTTTTAGTGGGTTAGTTGGAGAGATTTGGAGTTAGTTTGAGTGCTTTTGGAACCCCGAAACCGAAAACCCAAGTTAGGAGGGCATTTTGGTCATTTGGACTCTATGTAAACCCTTTTTCTTGTATGTGTGACCGACTACATGCCCACATTCCCGTGAAACACAGCAGCTAGCCCCCCTCTCTTCATATTCTTCTTCTTCTTCACTTCTTCTTCTTCTTCCCCACTCCTTCTTTCTTCTTCCTTCCTTCTTCCAAAGTAAGTGTTCTTCATTTTTCTTCCTTCTTTCTTCCATTCCTTCTTCTTTATATAAACCCTTACCTTGCTTTTTCCCTAACCTAAGTGTGTGGAGCCTAGATTTAGTGTGGAGGCTAGATTTGGTGGCTTGGAGCTTGAGGGAGGTGATTCCAAGTAGATCGGAGACTTTGGCCTTGGGATTTCAACTCCCAAGAGGTAACCCCTAACTTTCCCCTTGCTAATTACTTTTATGTAGTGTAATTAGTATTCTAAAACCTTCCTAGACCCTAAGCCTACCCGTGGGAGGAAGTTGGAACTAGTTTGGTTGAGTTTAGAGACTTTGACACTAGGTTTTGTGTCAATTTCAGGTGGAATCCGAACTTGGCCCAATTTTGGGTGATGCCCTAGGTTAGACGAACCTAGGTAGACATTGTCGGGTGTCTAGAGGGTGAGTGCGTGTCTCCGTTCTGACATGGGAATTCGTGTCACGGAGAAACGGGCGTTTCGGACAAATTTGGGGTTTTTCATCGTCGCCGATTCTAAGTGCGTGCGCATTTTCGCCACGGGCCTAGAATCGATGGAGTAGTATTTTTTTAGGATCTAGGCATCATTTAGAACCCGTGGGTAAATTTTGGGCCGATTCCGAGTTGGTTTGGTGTGCGTTTTAGGAGGTTTTCCGAACCGTACACCGCGTGTTCGTCGAAATAACCGAACGGCCATTTTGACTTGGTTTCCTAGTTTTGGGCTTGTGCACGCGTTGGGTTAGCATCGAGGAGTGTGTGCTAGAATTCTCGGGTTATATTTTATATATTTTTACATATTTGTGAGTGTCGGGGTCGTTGGACGTGAGTGGGGCGTGTTGTTTGTGTGTTGTGTGTGTTGTGTGGTGTTTGGGTATAAGTGTCTATATATATATATATATATATATATACGTATGTGTGTCTATATATGTATATATTTATATATATATATATGTGTGTATTTATATATATGTGCTTGTGTATGTATATCTCTATGTGTTAGTGTGTATATATATATGTAATAGTGTGCGTGTGTGTGAATGTATATATATATATGTATAAATGTGTATGTGTATATATATATATATATATATATATCCTTGAGTGTGTGTGTATATATATATATATATATATATATATATATATATATATATATATATATATATATATTTATAAGTGTGTTTACGTGTGTGTGTATTAGTGCTTGTGAGTGTGAGGTGTGTGTGTGTGTTAGTATATAGATATATGTATGATTGTATATATATAGTGATATATATATGTATATAGGTGTGTGTGTGTGTCTCTGTGTGATTGCGAAGAGAGGGGGGGGGGAGATAGACTGCACAGCAGCAGCAGCAGCACAGCAGCAATATACAGTAACAGCAGAAGCATAAGCAGGCACAGCAGCTGTAGCATTACATGCAGCAGCAGCATAAGCCAGCAGCAGCAGCAGCAAGCAGAGGCAGCAGTAGCAGCGAGGCTAGTAGCGAGGGTGAGTGAGTTATAGAGATAGATTGATAGAGAGATAGTTAGAATAGATTAAATAGATAGCTAGATAGATGGATTGATAGTTAGATAGGTAAATAGTTAGATAGTTAGATTGATAGCTAGATAGATGGATAGTAGATATCTATATCTATATGCACAGATATATATATATACCTATAGCTAGGTAGATAGTTAGATATCTATATATATATATATATATATATATATATATATATATATATATATACTTGTGTTTGAGGTATATGGGTATGTGTGTGGATATCTATATATATATATATAGATACTTAGATATGTATATACATGGTAGATATATATATTTTCTAGCTTAGATAGCTACTAGATAACTAGTTAGAGGGGTTTGAGAGCGGTATCTCAATACCTTGAGATATCCAAGGTATTGAGTTTCGAGCGGGATATTTGAGAAATAGCCTAGGAATAGTATTAGAGTGATTTATATATGCTTATGTGTATATATTTACGCGTGCTAGCATAGGTTATAGCGGGTTTAGGCGGGGTGTGTGGCCTAGGGCGAGGTATCGGATACCGAGGGTATCCCGGTATCTCGAGGAGGCGAGTTTGTGAGTTTTCTAGCTTAATGAGCTCGGTTTGACCTAGAATTTCAGGGGCACCCTAGTTTGACCTAGCGTTGACCATAATTGTTTCCATTGACCATAAAAGTCAACGTTTGACCTAGTTTTGACCTAGAGTTGACTTTTTGGACCCGGGTTGACTTTTTGACCCAAATTTTACCAGTTTGACCCGTTCGACCTAGAATAGCCCTAGAAGCCTATTTTTAATTATTTATATCAGTTTAAATCCTTAGAACCCTGTTTAATTCTACTTTTCGTAATAGTTTTTTGCGACACCGGTCCGGATCTCGATCCTCATCAGTTGCTCAGGACATCAGACGAGTACCTACCTCTGATAGTTTCCATTTCATAATAGCGTTTATACCACCTGTTCTAGAACTGTAATACTTGATTCTGACACATTATTACACGAGCTGGTACTAGTGGATCCCGTCATGAGATGCTATCCCCTTACCGTGTTCAGCAGGTACTCTATAACGTGTATTTTATCATGTGCTTTGGGTATTGATTCTCATGTGCTATCATGTGCTTCTTGTGCTCTGGCCTTCGTGTGCGCGAGCTATTATCATGTACGTAGCGTGTTGTGGTTGGATCCAAGAGTATTAGTGGGGTAGGAGAGTAGGAGTTGGTTATGTGATCAAAGCCAAACAGTATTCATGTGTATGTCGATTATGTAACTCACGCATAACGGAGTAATCATAGTATTTTTCATGTGCAACCTAAGCCGATCACATAACGAACTTGTGCTCAAGGCACTTAGCTAGTATTCATGTTTTCTCACCTACAGTTACTTTTCAACTACTTGTATTGTTCTCCAGTTTACTTTGTAGTTACTTATTGTGCTCCAGCATATATTTATTTCCTGTGCATCTTGTATACTTTTCTATTGCTCGTCATATACACCTTACCATATATTTGGAGTTGTTTTCAGAGTTATGTACTTCTCTCCAATCCTGATTGGGCATATTTTTCCAGAGGATCCTGAGGATTACTGCCCGACTTTCTACGGGCCGGGTGTTAACGAGGGTTGTGACCCCGAGATCGAGGAGGAGTGCGCCGAGGAGACGCCTTTAGCACCCTAGTTAGCTAGGTGGGTTTCTTGGGTTGTTCCCAGTAGTTTATTTTGGATGATTGTACTTATTCTTTTGTTGCTGTGAGATATTGTAGTTATTATAGACTTGGACTGTATTTTGGATATTATCTTGCTCTCTTTGGTTCTGTTTCTTTGTTCATATCATATCGTGCTTTATTTCTTCCCTTAGTTATTATGATTGAGAGATTATATATACTGCGTGGTTGAACTCCTTTTGGAGAGGTTATTGTCAATTTTTTTGTGAGATATAGATAGATGGTTGACCTAGAACGGACCTTTATAGCGTTCTACCGCCGATTCTGTGGCGTAGGCTGGACGTACCCACGACTCATGCCCAATTTTTGGGTGTGGGTCATGACATGCATAAAGGAGGCATCTGCACCGAACGAGGTTCTTTCGTACCCTACAAGCAATCTAGTGGGTTATCAGTACATGAATGCACTAGTGGGGAGGCTACTCGCCCGCTTGACAAATCTAAACACGTAATATACCTTCCGTGCACCATCTATTAAGTCATCTTTCTATTTTTGCCTTAGGATCAGTTTTATGGCATATATGAATGGCCTATATCGTGTGGCAGTGCGTCGTGCGACATAAGAGAAAATACGACGAGACTTACCAACTTACTATTTGTCCTTCCCTGTCTAAGGCAAACCAAGTTAATTTAAGCACAAGCATTTTTAATGAAAACCAAGGCAATAGCTTATGCAAACACATGTGTTATGAGCGAGACTATGTTTCGGGTGCACGAGTATAAAGGATATCGAAAAGGGTTGCAATGGATATTTAAGTATTTCTATGGATCGCTCGGGTTGCTTCATTTGTATAGATGACTTATACTTATTCCGTTCAGGTGATTCTGATGTCTTGGATGCGATGTAATGGCTCACACGCGGATTGTCGCTAAGCGAGGATGACTTATCTATACGAACATGAGATCACTAGCATAGCCATAAAGGACTTCATATAGTCTCGGACGGAGATGAGGCATAACGAAAAAGTCATTGGGCGTTAGCTATCATCCCGACCAAACATGTAAGACTACCTTTTGATGGAGTCAGTCGGATTATTCGTAGATCGGATGCCCTACTGAGAGATCGGCCGCTGTATATTGGGCACCCCAACCGGAGGGCATCCTACCGATTAGCCACGCCATACCATATTCCCCCTAGGATGGTACGATCCCAGTGCCCCGGTGATTGTCCAAGGAATCCATGTTATTACCTCGTGCACGAGTTGTCCGTTACCATTCAAGCCTTGGGTCTACCAATTTCATATCTTGACATAATAATCCATGAATCTTGTTCTGAAATGAGTAATTTGCTCCACGAGCTATGATTCTTGATTTGCTTGACATGATTCTCATTCAGAGGTAAAATTGATATGATTATCGTTCTGATGTAAACTTGATATAATCCTCAATCAATGATCCACTTGCCTTGATGCGTTCCCCTGGTTCGGGGACTGCCTTGGTGACCTAACGGTCCCGGATACTTTAAGGTTCATACTTGCATGGAACGACTATTAGATAGTCTTTCGAGGAGAACTAGGTGAATGCATGATATGTACAATGTTACATGGTTGAGGCATAGTTTATGCGACAAGCATTAAAATAAGGCAACGAATACAAATTAACTTATAAGCAAGCAAACATGTATTCATAAGGAACTTAAGTAACCACGTTGGCTCGGGCCCGAAGGTAAGTCAAGGAGTAAAACCGTAAAGGGACTTACCGAGCGATATGATCTAGGGTCGTGCAGTGTAGCAAGTGAATAGTGCACTACTGAGTATACATAGATCAGTGTACTTGAGGCATAGCAGGGTCTAATTGTGAAAGGCAAAGGTAACATGCAAGGGTCCAATGTATAAGCAAAGTTTTATTTCCATGTTCTAGTACAAGCAATATAAGTTGGGATTATTCTCTTAGCTAGGTGCGTTGTATTATTTTTAGCATACAGGGGGTGAGTCACCTAGAGATTAGCATGAAACATCCATATTTTAAGTGTGCTGGTTAAGAAAAGATAAGTTGATCGTGGCCACCCACCATAGCGATATTTCGCTTCGGTCAAGCGATACTCCGAGCGAGCCTTTGAAATCCTAAACCGGAACACCTGAAGGGACAAGTCTGGATATCCTTTACCACAAATGATTCTTCTCACTAAAGAAAAGCGGGTTGGGATATTGCACTATTGCCGTTTGAATCGACAGTCCACTTGAGCGGAACGGGTCATTACATTATACACCACTCAGAAAAAGTCTCTTCCGCGAGATTTACTGAGCGCAGGCCGTTCTATCGCACTATCGAATCTATCCCAAGCGTAGCAATCATACTACTAGATCCAATTTTGAAGACAATTCCCTACTTGTTCCTTACGCCGTATCGCGTGTATGTTGAGTCAGGCTCATATGCGCCTTAGCGCGGGATATATTGCTTAACGCGAGGTACATTTCAATCGATCTTGATTAACGATCTAAGTCTGAGGAACACTTATACAAGTCGCTATACTTGTTCATGTGGATATTCACTTGCACTAGCATCGAGGTCAGTATATCGCGAGTTCGGATCGTGCACATATTCAAAGCGTCATCCAACACATACATGTCAACCAATTTAGCGATAGCGAACTCTTAGTACTCAAGTTTCACATATCATTGAGTCTTGGATCGTGCACATATTCAAGGCATTCCTCAAACATATGCATTCTACCAAACTTAGTGATAGTAAAATCGGACAAGATACTTGCGAAAATCCATAGGTTCTCGTTTCACTGAATTACGAGGATACTTCCGATAGGGTCAATCAAATTTCATATCATTTTCCATTCCAACTCGATCTCAAGTATTTGTACTATCATTAAGCACGATCTATTCGATTTACCGACTAGTGTTCATCCGTTCGGGTCAAACATAGCACACATTATCGTTCTAAAGTCTAACCCTAAGTCTTGATGCCCTAGTTCTATGGCTTATTCAAGCAATATGCTAAAGTCGTAACACAGGTTCATTCACTCGACACATGGTCGCCTGCTTAATTGCTAGGTTAGCTCACAAGGTCATAGATATAAGTTCAAGTATATGATATATCGTGCAAATTTGTCGCACGATGCTCACCCCAATTTCTAGGGTCAAACTATTATTTATTTGCACGGAGTATTCTACCCAAGCTCGTTTCACTCATATTTCTAAACATCGAGCACATATTTTTCTACTCTCATTAGCACGTTCGTTTATAAAGGGGACGAGTCCGTTCAGTAAAATTCACAATATATCCAAGTTGCAAGAAAAATTTAGTGATTTGCATAGTCTATCTCCTCAAACATGTTTTGATAGAATCCTTATCCATTCCAAGTCTAGACCACCAAGCCAAGATTCGATTCTAAACCTTTAGTTATCACTACAAGTCATTCAACCAGATTTATGTATCCATTCATGAAACCATCAAGCGTGATTTATTTTGGGTTCTAGGCTAACTTATCCTCTAAACATTACCGATTCACTTGCTTTTCCAAATTCGTCTTATCGTGTCGAACAAAAAGTCAAGACGATCCATTAGTTGTCACGCTCTGGTCTCCCGCAAGTTCGATCATCCTTGTTGGACGTAAGATCACCATGCCAACTCTCCCACTGGATAATTGTCCTAACCCGGACGTGACGCATGTACGAGCATAGAGTTACGCTCGCACAAGACAAGAACGTTTGAATGTTATGGTTATCTTCGGCACTATTGAGACACCTTAATATTTTACCATGCTCCATCAGTTATATATAAAATCCATCAAGTCATGACCGTTTATGTAGTGATTATAATTCATCTAACAAAATTATCCAACTTCAATGTTACCGTTCGGTAATTCTATTTCCAAGAATCCCAATTCGATACAAGCCTTATCATCTATTTAAGACATTCACCAATTCGTTCAATCCGATTATCGTACGAGACTTATGAATCTGTTTGGACATTTGTAATGATACATACACCACTCAGAATTTAGTCATCCAATTAAATCCTCAATCGATTTGTATCTTCCAACAAGAAATACCGTTCGAGCTATTTTTCAAAATTCAAGCACAATTCTCAATATTCACCTAAGCGATAAATCTGAGAATATTTCTATCAGTTGGCATTCTAAGTCTGACTTATCTTATTCCTGAACGATATTCTAATTCGTTTATAAATTAGCTTGCACCAAAGAGTCTTGGCCGACGATACTTAACACAGCTTAGCTGAAAGATTATGTGCATAGCTAATCGTTCGCGACAATATTTGATTCCGTACTAACCAGCTGAACAAACATGTATAGGTATTAGGTTCCCACATATCGCGTAAGTTCTAGCACGAGTATAATCCTGAAGGGTCAAGCACAGGTTGGCACAAAGGCCAATCATAATACAATTTCGTATAAGCAATCACATCATTCACATACACTTTTTGAAAGTATTTAGACTCATTGTTAGAACATTCCATTTGGGATATAGAGAGAGAGTGTGTGCACATAACCCACGAACGAGCTTTCAAAACTGAGAAAATTGAAACAAAGTCCAAAGGCGTATAGCCAAGCTTTGATACTAATCTGTCACGCCCTAATCTCCCGTGGGCTAATCGGTCGTCCCCGCTAGGCAAGAATCACCGCGCCAGCGCTCCCGCAGGACGATCGTTCTGGCCCATCTGGGCGTGATGCCGCACGAGCATGAGCCGTGCCCGTGCAAGGCCGTGGTCTTGGCTGGAAGAAAGAGGTCTAAGCCACATAGTCGCACAGATTGTCCGAGTGTAGCAGAATTATAACCGCATAGGCGATTGGTAACAAGTTTACAGAGTCATCAATAGCGGAAGCATTCAATAACCCAAGTATAGAATTAAAGCAAACTCTTTATTGATATTGAACAAGTATTACAAGCGTCGCGTAGCCGAGATTACAAGTCCCTCAAGCCTCTCTCTAAAATAGTAAAAGTGTGCCAAGTGGCTATATTTATGCAATGATGTATAGGCGATGTTCCAACATTATGTTTTGTATATGTGCTTTAGTTCTTGATCTCAACGCTCCAAGGTTTTAGATTGAACTCTACACCTTAGCGCGCACGAAGGAGGCATTCGCACCGAACGAGTTCTCCCGCACCCTGCAAGCAATCTGGTGAGTTATCAATACATGAATGCACTGGCGGAGAGGCTACTCGCCCGCTCGACAAATACAAATACGTAATATAGGTTCTGGGCACCATCTATTAAGTTATCTTTCTATTTTTGCCTTAGGATCAGTTTTATGCATATATGAAAGGCCTAAACCGTGTGGCAGTGCGCCGTGCGACATAAGAGAAAATACGACGAGACTTACCAACTTACCATTTGTCCTTCCCTGTCCAATGCAAACCAAGTTAATTTAAGCACAAGCATTTTTAATGAAAGCCAAGCAAATAGCGTATGCAAACACAAGTGTTATGAGCGAAACTATGTTTCGGGTGCACGAGTATACAGGACATCCAAAAGGGTTGCAATGGATGTTTAAGTGTTTCTATGGATCGCTCGGGTTGCTCCATTAATATAGATGACTTATACTCATTCCGTTCAGGTGATTCTGATATCTTGGATGCGATGGAATGGCTCGCACGTGGATTGCCACTAAGCGAGGATGACTTATCTATATGAACATGAGGTCACTGGCATAGTCATAAAGGATGTTGCATATTCTCGGATGGAGATGAGGCATAACGAAAGAGTCATTGGGCGTTAGCCATCATCCTGACCAAACATATGAGACTATCATTTGATGGAGTCAGTCGAATTATTCATTGGTAGGATGCCCTTCTAAGAGTCCGACCGCTGTATATTGTGTACCCCAACCGGAGTGCATCCTGCCGATTGGCCACGCAATACCATATTCCCCCTAGGACGGTACGATCACAGTGCCCCGGTGATCGTCCGAGGAATCCATGTTATTACCTCGTGCACGAATTGTCCATGACCATACAAGCCTTGGGTCTACCAATTTCATATCTTAAAAATATAATCCATGATTCTTGTTCTCAAACGAGTAATTTGCTCCACGAGCTGTAATTCTTGATTTGCTTGACATTATTTTCATTCAGAGGTAAACTTGATATGATTATCGTTCTGATGTAAACTTGATATATTCCTCGATCAATGAACTACTTGCCTTGTTGCATTCCCCTTGTTCGGGGATTGCCTTGGTGACCTAACGATCCCGGATAATTTTAGGTCATACTTGCACGGAACGACTATTAGATAGTTTTCTGAGGAGAACTAGATGAATGCAAGACATGCACAGTAATATACGATTGAGGCATAGTTTATGCGACAAGCATTGAAATGAGGCAACGAATACAAGTTAATATATAAGCATGCAAGCATGCATTCATAAGGAACTTAAGTAATCACATTGGCTCGGGCCCGAAGGTAAGCCAAGGAGTGAAACCATAAAGGGACTTACCGAGCGACATGATCTAAGGTCATACAGTATAGCAAGTGAATAGTACACTACTGAGTATACATAGATCGGTGGTCCTTTCTTTTCAACTATACCGATGAATCACTTCACTCGTCTACCGAAGACCTAGGCATAGCGGGGTCTAATTGCACAAGGCAAAGGTAACATACACGGGTCCAATGTATAAGCAAAGTTTTATTTCCATGTTCTAGCACAAGCAATACAAGTTAGGATTATTCCCTAAGCTTGATGTATTGTATTCTTATTTGCATACAGGGGGTGAGTCACCTAGCGACTAGCATGAAACATCCATATTTTAAGTGTGCTGGCTAAGCAAAGACAAGTTTATCGTAGCTACCCACCTTAGCGATGTTTTGCCTCAGTCGAGCGATACTCCGAACGAGCCTCTGAAATCCTGAGCTGGAACTCCTGAAGGGACAAGTCTGGATATCCTTTGCCTCAAATGAGTCTCCTCATTGAACAAAAGCGGGTTGGGATTTTGCACTATTGTCGTTTGAATCGGCAGTCCGCTTGAGCGGAACAAGTCGTTACATCATACACCACTAAGAAAAAGTCTCGTCCTCGAGACTTACCGAGCGCAGCCATTCTATCGAACTATCGAACCTATCCCAAGCGTAGCAATGGTACCACTAGAACCAATTTTGAACACAATTCCCTACTCGTTCCTTACGCCGTATCGCTTGTATGCTGAGTCGGCTCATCTGTGCCTTAGCGTAGGATATATTGCTTAACGCGGGGTACGTTTCAATCGATCTTGATTAATGATCTAAGGCTGAGGCAAACTTATACAAATCGTTATACTTGTTCAGGTGGATATTCACTTGCACTAGCATCCACATCATTATTTCGCGAGTCCGGATCGTGCACATATTCAAAGCGTCCTTCAAACACATACATGTCAACCAATTTAGCGATAGCAAACCCTTAGCACTCACGTTTCATATATCATTGAGTCTTGGATCGTGCACATGTTCAAGGCATCCCTCAAATATGTGCATTCTACCAAACTTAGAGATAGTGAAATCGGACAAGCTACTTGCAAAAATTTCAAGGGTTATCGTTTTACTGAATCACGAGGATACTTCTGATAGGGTCAATAAAATTTCATATCATTTTCCATTCCAACTCGATCTTAAGTATTTGCACTATCGTTAAGCATGATCTATTCGGTTTACCGAGTAGCATTCATCTGTTCGGGTCAAACATAGCATACGTTATCGTTCCCAAGTCTAACCCTAAGTCTTGTTGCCCCAGTTCTATGGCTTGTTCAAGCAATATGCTAAATTCAGTAACACAGGTTCATTCACTCGGCACATGGTCGCCTGCCTAATTGCTAGGTCAGCTCACAAGGTCATAGGTACAAGTTCAAGCACATGATACATCGTACAAATTTGTCACAAGATGCTCGCCGTAATTTCTAGGGTAAAACTATTGTTCGTTTGCACACGGTATTCTACCCAAGCTCGTTTCAATCAGATTTCTAAACATCGAGCACATATTTCCCTACTCTCAGTAGCACGTTTGTATGTACAAGGGACCAGCCCGTTCAGTAAAATCTATGATATATCCAAGTTGTAAGACAAGTTTAGTGATTTGCATAGTCTATCTCCTCAAATATGTTTTGATAGAATCTCTATCCATTCCAAGTCTAGACCACCAAGCCAAGATACGATTCTAAACCATTATTTATCACTCTAAGTCGTCCAACCTGATTCATGTATCCGTTTACGAAACCATCAAGCGTGATTTATTTTGGATTCTAGGCTAACTTATCCTCGAAATATTTCTGATTCACTTGCATTTCAAAATTTGTCTTATCTTGTCGAACAAAAAGTCAAGACGATCCATTAGTTATCACGCTCCGGTCTCCCACAAGTTCTATCAACCTTGTTGGACGTAAGATCACCACGCCAACACTCCCACTGGATAATCGTCCTAACCCGGGCGTAACGCATCTACGAGCATAGAGTTACGCTCGCACAAGACAAGAATGTTTGAATGTTATGGTTATCTTTAGAACGATTGATATACCTTAATATTTTACCATGCTTCATCCAGTTATATATAAAATTCATCAAGTCATGTCCGTTCATGCAGTAATTATAATTCGTCAAACAAAATCATCCAACTTTAATGTTTCTATTCGATAATTTTATTTCCAATAATCCCAATTCGATACAAGCCTTATCATCTATTCAAGATATTCACCAAATCATTCAATCCGATTATAGCACGAGACTTATGAATCCATTTGGATATTTGTAATGATCTATACACTACTCGAAATTTAGTTATCCAATTTAATCCTCAATCGATTTTTATCTTCCAACACGAAATATCGTTCGAGCTATTTTCCAAAATCCAAACACGATTCTCAATATTGGCCTAAGCGATAAATCGGGGAATGTTTTTATCAGTTGGCATTCGAAGTCTGACTTGTCTTATTCCTGAACAATATTCTAATTATTTGTAACTCAGCTTGCACCAAAGAGTATTGGCGCACGATACTTAACATAACTTAGCCGAAAGGCTGTGTGCATAGCTAACCGTTCGCGACATTATTTGATTCCGTACTAACCAGCTGGACAAACATGTATAGGTATCGGGTTCGCACATAATGCGCAAGTTCTAGCACGAGTCTAATCCTGAAGGGTCTAGCACAGGTTGGCACAAAGGCCAATCATAATACAATTTTGTACAAGCAATTACATCATTCACATATACTTTTTGAAAGTATTTAGACTCATTGTTGGATATTGAGAGAGAGTGTGCAGATAACCCACGAATGAGCTTTCGAAACTGAGAAAATTAAAATAAAGTCCAAAGGTGTATAGCCAAGCTTTGATACCAATCTGTCACGCCCCGATCTCCCACAGGCTTATCGGCCTTCCCCGCTAGGCGAGAATCACCACGCCAGCGCTCCCGTGGGATAACCGTTCTGGCCCATCTGGACGTGATGCCACACGAGCATGAGCTGCGCCCGGGCATGGTCGTGGTTTTGGCTGGCGGTAAGAGGTCTAAGCCATAGAGTCGCACAGATTGTCCGAGTGCAGTGGAATTATAAACGCATAGGCGATTGGTAACAATTTCCTGAGTCGTCAATAGCGGAAGCATTCAATAATATAAGTATGGAATTAAAGCAAACTCTTTATTGATATTGAACAAGTATTACAGGCGGCGCATAGTCGAGATTACAAGTCTCTCAAGCCTCTCTCTCTGAAACAGTAAAATCATGCCAAGTGTCTATATTTGTGGAATAATGTATAGGCAATGTTCCAATATTATGTCTTGTATGTGTGCTTCAGTTCCGAATCGCAACGCTCTAAGGCTCCAGATTGAACTCCATACCTTAGCACTCATGAAGGAGGCATCCGCACCGAATGAGGGTCTCCCATACCCTTCAAGCAATCTGGTGGCTTATCAATACATGAATGCACTGGTGGAGAGGCTACTCGCCAGCTCGACAAATCCAAACACGTAATATAGGTTCCATTCACCATCTATTAAGTTATTTTTCTAGTTTTGCCTTAGGATCAGTTTTATGGCATATATGAAAGGCTTAAATCGTATGGCAGTGTGCCGTACGACATAAGAGGAAATACGGTGAGACATACCAACTTACCATTTGTCCTTCCCTGTCCAAGGCAAACCAAGTTAATTTAAGCACAAGCATTTTTAATGAAAACCAAGGCAATCGCATATGCAAACACAAGTGTTATGAGCGAGATTATGTTTTGGGTGCATGAGTATACAGGACATCCAAAAGGGTTGCAATAGATGTTTAAGGGTTTCTATGGATCGCTCGGGTTGCTCCATTTGTATAGCAGACTTATACTTATTTTGTTCAGGTGATTCTGATGTCTTGGATGTGATGCAATGGCTCGCACACGGATTACCTCTAAGCGAGGATGACTTATCTATATGAACATGAGGTCACTGGCATAGCGATAAAGGATGTCGCATAGTCTCGGATGAATATGAGGCATAACGAAAGAGTCATTGGGCGTTAGCCATCATCTAGACCAAACATGTGAGACTACCTTTTGAAGGAGTCAGTCGGATTATTCGTAGGTAGGTTGCCCTACTGAGAGTCCGACAGCTGTATATTGTGTACCCCAACCGTAGGGCATCCTGCCGATTGGCCATACAATACCATATTTCCCCAAGGATGGTACGATCCCAGTGCCCCGGTGATCGTCCGAGGAATCCATATTATTACCTCGTGCACGAGTAGTCCATGACCATGCAAGCCTTGAGTCTACCAATTTCATATCTTGACATGATAATCCATGATTCTTGTTCTGAAACGTGTAATTTGCTCCACGAGTTATGATTCTTGATTTGCTTGACATGATTCACGTTCAGAGGTAAACTTGATATGATTATCATTCCGATATAAACTTGATATAATCCTCGATCAATGATCCACTTGCCTTGATGCATTCCCCTGGTTCGGAGACTGCCTTGGTGATGTAACAGTCCCGGATACTTTCAGGTTCATACTTGCACGGAACGACTATTAGATAGCCTTCTGAGGAGAACTAGATGAATGCATGACTTACACAATGTTACACGGTTGAGCCATAGTTTTTGCAACAAGCATTGAAATAAGGCAACGAATACAAGTTAACATATTAGCAAGCAAGCATGCATTCATAAGGAACTTAAGTAATCACGTTGGCTCGGGCCCGAAGGTAAGCCAAGGAGTGAAACCGTAAAGGGACTTACTGAGCGACATGATCTAGGGTCGTGCAATGTAGCAAGTGAATAGTACACTACTGAGTATACGTAGATTGGTGTACTCGAGGTATAGTGGGGTCTAATTGCACAAGGAAAAGGTAACATTCAAGGGTATAATGTATAAGCAAAGTTTTATTTTCATGTTCTAGCACAAGCAATACAAGTTGGGATTATTCCCTTAGCTAGGTGTGTTGTATTCTTATTTGCATACAGGGGGTAATTCACCTAGCGAATAACATGAAACATCCATATTTTAAGTGTGCTGGCTAAGCAAAGACAAGTTCATCATAGCCACCCACCTTAGCAATGTTTCGTCTCAATCGAGCGATACTCCGGGCGAGCCTTTGAAAGCCTAAGCCGGAACTCCTTTAGGAAAAAGTTTGGATATCCTTTGCCTCAAATGTGTCTCCTTGCTGAAGCAAAGCGGGTTGGGACGTTGTACTATTGCCGTTTGAATCGGCAGTCCGCTTGAGCGGAACGGGTCATTACAGTTAGAGGTATTATTTACTTTACTTAGTAGAGATGTTCGACTTTCTATTTCAGTCTGACATTCTTGAACATCTTTCTTAGCATGCTTATACTTATTTCTATGTTTCCTAAAATCATCATGCAGATCACTAAAAGCATTCCCTAGCTTATCAAAAGTAAAATAATTATAAGATTTTTTTATCTGTTACCTGATCAGCTAACGCCATGAAGCATAGGTTTGCTGCTTCTCGAGGATTCTCTTTTTCAGATTCACTAGCTTCTCTTTCGTGCCAGATACTAGCATTTGTATATTTTTGTGATAATGTTCTTCTAGATGAGTGATTGTGGTAATTTTCTTTTCTTAGGGTTGGATAATCTTTCTTTATATGCCCTGTCTTTTTACAGTTGTAGCATATAGTCTTTTTATCACTGATGTTAGTAAGCTCCTTCTTCTTTGATCTCTCAAGCTTTAGAAATTTTTTGAAGTTCCTAGTGAATAGGGCAACTTTCTCATCTTGATACTCATCTTTGTTGGAGTTATAGTTGGTGACCTTTTTGTAATATGCCATAAGAGCAATCATCTTCTCCTTGGGAGTAGGTTTTTCAAATTCTATAAGATCCAACTCGTGAGTCACCAACTTGCCTAAGAGCGTCTCGAGGGTCATCATGGTGATATCATTCCCTTCTATGATTGCAGTAGCCTTGGGATTCTAATTCTTGGTGAGTCCCCTAAGGTCATGCCCCAGTCCCAAAATACGTAGGACCAGGAATACGTGATACGCCAGCTACGCATTCGACTAGACTCTGGTCTGACTCGAATGCGTATGAGCTGTATAATATAAAGGGTACTATCTAGATATCTTATAAATGCAAACCTCTATGTCTCAATCCACAATGTACAGCAGTAAACAAGAAAGAGCTATACGTGCTAAAGTCGGCCGCCCAATAACACACAAACTCGAATAGACTCGAGAAGAGATGAGTCTACAAAAACTAGGCTACAACAGCAGATGAATAATCAATAAGAATAATGTAACCATAATGCCGGTAGAAATGATATGAGTACCTGGTACAATGCCCAAAAGACGTGCAACTCCAATGCTCCGTAATCGTCTATGCTGCAAAACTGGCTGGGAATCAGGTCCTCAAAGGGACGTAATAAGGTACAAAAATACAGCATGCCAAGTATAACAGAAAGCAAAAGTACAACGACAGGGTAATCTATCATAACCAAACAAGTGTGACACAGTTTAAAGATAATATTCGACGCGTGGGCTATCCAAAATAAAACTGTAGCTCCGAACACAGAGACACACGGGGCGTACCGTAGCTCCGAGCACAGAGTTACATGGGTGATACACTACTCTAGAATATAGGATCACTATATGTACATATATAAGCGCGTTCAGAGGAGCCCAAATGTCTAGTAACGGTCTTCCCCTTCCCAAGCGGTCAACGATATTGCGCTGAACCTGAACCTCTATCTAATCAGTCTTGACACACAGAAATTACTCATCAGACGTGACCCGAAGGTCGTCCCAGTCTCTGGTCATGATGTCAGTGTCAGGATACAGGAATCTGGCATGATCATAATGTATGAGTGTTTCCTGGGGTATCGATATACTCAGGTACGTACATCGAGGTGTTACGAACATCTAATAATTATTCTAAGATGTTACGACGAATGTCTGTACCCGGTTGTGATTCGGAAGGGGAGTAACGAACGTAAACATAAATTCGTGCACAATGTACATAAAGAAACAATAAATATCCGTAATCTGAAATACAGGGTGGCAAGGTGCACTTGCCTGCGTCCAGCTGCTGATGACGGGGATCCGGTACAACGTCCAAGTCCGTAGGTCCCGTAGTACCGTCAATTGATCCATCAATCAGCTATTCTTGTCAATAAGGCTAGGAAATGAACAGATCTTCTCAAGTACGGGAGAAACAAATGATGGAAGTTCACCCAAGAACTTCTTTGTATCAACATTCATGCTTTCATATGGAAACTCGTAACCATAATGCTGCACTCTTCTCTTCGAAAGACTTCTCCAAGCCCTCGCATCCACTGCTTCAAGGAGGTCCTGCTCCTGATTAGGAGTGATGAAGTTATGTACCAAGTAGATTTCTGCAACCTCCAACTCTGATGAAAACATATATACTGAAAGTGAATCATTGCACCTAACCTTCTCAGATTGTGGAACTGTGTAGCGTATGTGCAGAGTTCTTCCAATGAGATCTTGACAAGAGCATCCATTTAATGCTGCAAAATCTAACCCCTTCGTTTCAGGATGGTAATAGTGGAAACTTCTTTGTGGAACATGTGCATCTCTCCAAATGTTATGATGATTGACCCAGGTAGGCACTCGAATATAGATCTGAGAGTCAGGCAAAAAAACTATTTTTGGAAGTCAGCAAAAATATAGATGCAACAGTTCCTCAAAGAGCTTGCACTGCCGCAACACGTTTATCTTTAAGGAACTCAGAATATTCCCCATATGATAGCTTCAATGTCTCCTCAACCATCATATGCTTCCTCTCATAGGCAGGTACTCCATGTTTAAATTCCCGGCTATCCTACGTTCAGCCTCTCAGACGTAGTCCAGCACCACACGCTTCCCGTGGTCGTCACGGTAAGCTCCGATGCCAACATTGACTTTGTCGGGGCTCGGATCGACTTGGAAGGCCTCAGTGACGTCGAGGATGGGATCCTTCGTGGCTGGCTCGATGTCGGATAACCAGGAGGTGGACATGGACCGAGCCCCGACGAGCGCTGATCGGACGTTCCCGAGGATTCTCTGGCAGATTGCTACTCTTGACGCCATAGGAGGGAGTGTAGCGGGTGGAGAAGGTGATGGCAGCAGGATAGAGGCTGGTCGGTCGAGGCTGGAGGTAGAGGTGACTCGCCGGGGTTGCTGGTCCGTCTGGCCGGAGTAGGGGGGCCGGCCGGGTTCTCTTGAAGATGAAGAAGAAGAAGAAGAAGAAGAAAGGAAGAAGAATGGAATGGGAGAGGTGGCTGTGATTTTATGTAATGAAGAGGGATAAGAGAGATAAGAGGGTGGTTTTCAATGTCCCTAGGGATTAGGGCCTGCATTGGGGAGACGAGAGAAAAAGATATTATATAGGGGGGTTGTGTAGAGGATCGATGGTTAGGATTGGCCCATTTCAAATGGGAGGTGGTGATTACATATGAAGAAATAATTTCTTCATCCAAATGAAAGGGAGAGGGAGGCTTGACTTGGTCAAAGGAGAGGGGGCTTCTCCATTTGGCCTAGACCAATGAGGTTAGGACACCTATTTCAATAATTACAACTAAGCCACTTAAATTTGGGTATTTGCACAATCACATGAAATGATGCAAAAATTATAGGGGAATTGGTGTTTAGTATTTTGTAGGGTGAGTGGGTATTATGTGTTTGGCATGGACTTAATTAAATGGGCATTGGGATTAAATAGGGATTAAAATGAGATTAGTTAAAGTTGGTATCCTTGATTTAATTAGAATAAAAATGTCCCACGGTTTTAAATTAAATGGGGGCACTTGGGGTCTAAATTTGGAAGTGACACAAAGGTCAAAAATGGTGTGGGCTTGGAGTCAGTCTTGGACCCTTTAGTTGGTCCGGCTCAACGGGTTAAGTTGGTATCTCAAAATTTAAGGTAACGACACAGGTGTCCGACACGGAAATTAATTATGGAATTTCGGTTAGGGAAAATTATGCAATTAATTTAGAGCACAAGGAAATATGATTTTGAGTGACGGAAAAGTCCAACGCCTAAATTGGCGGGTCAAATCTAAAGTACAACAGTCCGATGGAATTTATGGGCTGATGCTGGGCTCCGAATAATTCAACAATGGTAGGGTGTGCCAAGGGTTTAATTAAACAATAACAGACATATGAAACCCTACTCTAAACCTCAAACATCTGCTGCTAAATCAAAATTTTCCATCCCATACCTAACTATCTGTAGAATTAATTGAGGGGGTTTACATCCTTCCCAACGTAGAAAAATTGTGTCCCCGAAATTAAAAGTAAAGCACGATAATAGCTAAGAGAATTTAAAAACGAGCTAGTAATCAAATGCGGTACGTAAATTCGTACCTTGCTCCTCAAATAAATACGGGAAATACTGTCGAATGGAATCCTCGCGCTACCAGGTAGACTCGCCTGGTGAATGATGCTTCCATGCAACTCTGACCAGTCGAATAGTCTTCCCTCTCAAAGTTTTCTTACTGTGATCGAGGATCTCAACTGGCTGCTCTACGTAAGATAGATTGGGCCCGACTGTAATCTTCGAATGATCAAGCACGTGGCTAGGGTCTGCCATATATCTCTTCAACTGCGATACATGAAATACGTCATGCCCTCCTTCTAATGATGGTAGCAATGCAAGACGGTAAGCCACTTCGCCAACTCGTTACAAGATGTCAAAAGGCCCGATGTACCTCGGAATCAGCTTGCCTCTGCCTCCGAATATGATAGTACCACGAGTAGGCGATATTTTCAAAAATACATGGTCACCTTCCTTGAACTCCAATGGTCTGCGGTACGCATCTGCCAATGTTTCTGTCTGTCCTATCCTGTACGCAGGTGGCTCTGAATCTGCTTGACTTTCTTCACTGCCTGTGTCACCAACTCTGGACCAAGTATCTGACGCTCTCCCAGGTCACTCTAACATACTGGTGACCTATATTTCCTGCCGTACAGAGCCTCATAAGGTGCCATCTGTATGCTAGCCTGGTAGCTGTTATTGTAAGAGAATTCTACCAAGTGTAGATGGTCCTCCCAAGATCCTCCAAAATCAATTATGCACGCCCTCAACATATCCTCTAATATCTGTATCGTGCGCTCTGACTGGACATCAGTGTGTGGATGATATACAGTGCTGAACTTGAGACAAGTTCTTAGACTCTCCTGCATACTCCGCCAAAAGTGTGACGTGAATCTGGAATCATGATCCGATACGATGCTGGCAGGCACTCCATGTAGTCGTATTATCTGCCTCATATACATGTTAGCTAATATCTCTGTGGACTGCCCAACTCTGAAGGGCAAGAAATATGGAGACTTTGTGAGTCTGTCTACAACAACCCAATCTGCATCCTTCTCGCTAAGGCTTCGCGAGAATCCTGAGACGAAGACCATGATAATGCGTTTCCACTTCTACTCGGGAATGGGAAGCCCTGCAATAGTCCTGTAGTTCTCTGATATTCAGCCTTTACTCGCTGACATACCAAGCATCTCGCCACAAATCTTGCAATCTCTCTCTTCATCCCACGCTACCAATAATGTTGCCTCAACTCTCGGTACATCTTCGTACTCCTGGGATGAATCTTCCTGCTTATGGCATCTGCTACTTCATTCGCCTTGTCAGGGTGGTACTACAACTCGATATCATAATCTGTCCTCAACTCTAGCCTGTGCCTCTGTCTCATGTGGTGCTCCTTCTGCGTGTAGACATACTTCAGACTTTTTGTGATCTGTATAAATCTCAACATGTGCTTCATAAAGGTAGTATCGCTATAGCTTTAGTGCAAATATCACTGCAACTAGCTCTAGATCGTGTGTCAGATAGTTCTCCTCATGAACTCTCACCTGTCTTGATACGTAGGCTATCTATTCTATCTGAACATAACTCATATTTGCTGAGCTTGGCATACAACCTCTCCTGCCTCAGCGTTTCCAACACGATCCTGAGATGTCTCTCGTGCTCCTCCTGGCTCTTGGAATATACCAAGATATCGTTGAATACCACTATGAACTTATCTAAGTACTGATGGGAAACATTGTTCATCAAGCTCATAAATACTGCTGACACGTTGGTTAAACCAAACGGCATGACTATAACTCATAGTGTCCATACTTCGTCCAAAAAGCCGTCTTCGGAATGTCCTCTCTCCGTACCTTGATCTGATGATATCCTGATCTGAGATCAATCTTCGTGAATACAAAATTCGCCGCTAAGCTAATCAATAAATTATCGATGCGCAGCATAGGGTACTTGCTTTTTATCGCTATGGCATCTAATGCCCTGTAATCGATACACAAGCATACTGTCTCATCCCTCTTCGGCACTATTAAGATGGTTGCTTCCCATGGAGAAATACTAGCCCGACTGAAACCCTTGTCTAAGATATCCTCTACTATGGACCTTCAACTCAACCAACTCTATCGGTGCTAGTCTGAAGACGAGGAAATAACTGGCTCGACTCTGGGAGTCAGCTCTAAATCAAATTCTTTCTCTCTGTCAAGTGGCAGGCCTGGAAGATTATCTAGAATCACATCCTTAAACTCTGATATAATATGGGGATACACCGCTTCAACTGCTGCAATGTGTGTTGCTAAGGCTGGACACCATGCTCTCGGGCTCCCTGAAGAAACTCAACTCAGGATAATCTGGTGGTCATAAATAATGTAACCACGTCGATAATCTAGCATCGCATGGTATTGGCGCAACCAATCCATGTCTAGGATAATGTCATAGTCTAGACTAAACCTCATAATAAATTCTCCCGTTCTGTTTTCAACATCAATTCTCAAAAGAAAAAAAATATTTTCCTTGCCTAATGTATAATTTCTCTTCTCCTCAAAGTTTTCTCTAAAATTCTATTCCTCAAATTTTTTCTTTTCGTTATTTATCTCTCCAAGTCACATAGTACAATAGTGGTATCACCCAAGCACATACTAAAATTCCTGGAATCAGATCATTATCTTCCAAGTGAGAGCCTAAAATTTTATCTCCTCTAATCCATAATATCATTCCTGGTATTGCTATCATATACAACCACTAGTTTCCATCATCAGGCTATGCATTCCCATAAATCATTCTAGGTCATGATCAACAATCTTTTCTGCTCCCAGTACTTCCAAGATCATTGTTATCTCAAGCACGGGTAGGGTACTACTGGGTCCAATTCCCTTGTTAGCCTTCCACACTAGTTCTAGAATCCAGAAAGAACCCATCAATCTATCATAATAAGGTGACAATCTTCTCAGGGAAAAGTATACGAATTCTGCCTTCTGTCATCTGGACTACGATCTTCTTCTGGAGGGAATCATCAGGCACAAGCGTTCGCCTTCCCGAATAATAGGGGTGAGAAACAATGATAACGATACCAACGAAAGTTGAACGAATACGAATTGGAAGTCCAAGGGCGATGATCACATACAAAGTGAGTTTTTAAAATCGATTATGGATTGAGATCCTATTCAACAATCATAATATCTATTCCTAATTTGCAGGCTCGCTTGGCACAATCAGGTGACCAAGACGATTTAAATTGGATCTGCATGGGCCACCACAAAAATATGTCATGCCCCAGTCCCAAAATACGTAGGACTAGGAATATATAACACGCCAGCTACACATTCGACCAGACTCTGGTCTGACTCTAATATATATGAGCTGTATAATATAAAGGGCACTATCTAGATATCTTATAAATGTAAACCTCTATGTCTCAATCCATAATGTACAGCAGTAAACAAGAAAGAGCTATATGTGCTAAAGTTGGCCGCCCAATAACACACAAACTCGAATAGACTCGAGAAGAGATGACTTAATCTCTCAATCTAATCCTACTTGATCATAATATAAAAGAGTTTAACCTCAAATTAACAATGTGACTTCTACCCAACCTAGGATTTACCCATCTATCATATAAGGTTATACCTCTAAGAAGACTATTCCTCAAATCATTTAATTATGTTATTCAATCCTTCAAAGTTTTAACACCCAAATATATCATATGTGATGCCCTTAATTAGGGAAAATAATCATCAAGTAATGTGATTGGTCTATGGGGTATATCTAGTACTATCTGCATATCAACTTATACTAAGTACAAGGTTTCGTCCTTCCGAAATAAGAGAAGACGGATAACAATGATAAAAAGTTCAAGGGAAAGGTACTAGAATAGAAGTATGGAGATCAAGGCGATTAGAGAATTCAAAAGAGAATTGTCAAGGCAGTTGTGGATTGAAATCCTAGTTTGGAAATTCTTATTCGTATGCTCGTATGAGTACAGTTATGTAACTGATACGTTCCGCTTAGACATAACTAGAGGGCAAGTATATTCGTTTACTGGTCAGCTATATATCTTAATCCACGTGAAGTAGTTATGCGAAGGGCGAACCAAGCGCACTACGGTTACCTAGACCTTAATACAATGATTCTAAAACGTATTAGCGTATGCATCCACTAATATATATGTTGTGAACAAGCTTGATAAAAGAATAAGCTTGCAAAACTAGGCTATAAAATAGCAGCATAAGTCAAGGTAGTATATAATATATAAATGCGCTAGATCATGATGGAATAAGGTACAAATAACTCAAGTTCACAAGCAAAACAAAATAAGACTTTACAGCCCTTACAGTTGTAGTACTAACACCTTGTCTAAGCTGCTAGCCGACAAAATAGGGGTATGGGCCTTTAAGTTCTACCATCAGAATAAACACTATTGTCTTATGCTAGTATATAGTTAATGTCGTTCAATTATACTACAATAATATCTCAAGAGGACTATATGATACTAGGTTAGGAGGCATACTATCTAACTTATAACAATTATCTAATATTGTGGAAGTCTTAAGGTAATTCTACAAAATAATATTGTCCTTGTAAATAAAGCATAAACTCTTATTGGGGTTTGCGAGAAAATTATCCTATTGTATTATATCGGTAATGGTCACCTTAAGTTTAATCATAGTGCTCATAGAACAAGTGCAATAGTAAGAATGGAAGAGCTACTGGTTCTTAAGTGAAAAGAGGATATACCTATATTAGGTTATGGATACGAATTATACGATTTAAAACTAAGGATAATCATCAAGTTACAATCTACCAGAATAACTCAAAACTATCAAATTCTAACTACCAAGCACAGAAATTCAAAATTCAAGATTACAACCATAACCTTAGTAACTATATATCTAACATAGGATAAAATCACTCGGTCTACCATCAGTAGGGTCAGGTGGCAAGAGTTGAAAGATGAAGAAAAGAGGAATGTAGTTTAGTCGTTGCGCAATTTACGAACATTAAGGTCGCAGAGGAACAATATATGAATCATAAAATAGGGGGCTCTAGATAGCATCATGGTTTCTTAAGTGGAAGGTAATATGCTAATCTCTGTGTCGAAGGTATGATTGAGGAAATACTATATTCATTCCTCTCGGATTCCTAGGGTACTGTCTGTTAATATCTATACAAGAACCTAAAGGTATAGTTTTATAATTCTATCTCACTATAAAGTTAAGTTTGGTCCTAATGTTAAATCTTGGGTTTCTATTAGTTCCTTAATGCTAGGGTAAAACAGTGTGGTTAAATTTATAACTAACCTTAGTAGTGTCTATACAATTCTCAAGTCATTCATAATTATATCAAGGGATAATGGTAAACTAATCTATAGATGAGGGACGCTAGGTTCACTATATATTCTAAATTTAGTGAGGTGCCAATGCCTAGCTGTATTCTTAGTAGGTGTGTTACCCTAATTATCATCCAACAACAAGGATTCCTATATTCTAGCAGGGCTATACTCAAAGGACTATTAGGGAAGCACATGAATCAAGCAGGATGCAGTTATTCAAATAGAACAAATTGGAAGAAATATAAGTCATAATCAATTGTGGATGAGATTCTATACTCTAATCCTAGGTGCAGGCTTGCTCGGTACAGTGACATAACCGAGACAATATGCTCTCGACCTGCATGGGATACCACTAAAAATATGTCACGCCCCAGAAGCAAAATACATAGGGCTAGGACACGTAAGCATGCCATCAGTATGAATATGGCACTCCAATATATGAAAACCATATCACAAGTACACTGTAATATGAATAACAGTTCACCAGTGGTATAAACCATCATAAATTACAGGGTATAATCTAATCTCATCCACAGAAAATCAAATATAATGAATAACCAATATCTATAACCAGATCCCAAAATAAAGTATCTAAAGATGATAGTCAGATGGAAACAAATCCACTGCCGATCTTAGAATAGAGAATAAACCAAACAAATACAATATAAATACAACCTCTAACAATCACGAGGCTCGAAGGGAAGACCTCTCGCAATATATGTAGCCAGCCCGGATCTGCGCTCCTGGAAATACTCATGAATAATACACCTAGAAAGGGACCAGGTCCTCAGAGGGACATAACAAGATACATAGAAATATGTCATAAAGTAAATACTGAATAAATAAAATGGTGCTCTAACCATCTAAGTGAATGCAAATTTGAGGACAAATTTGAGTGTATAGGAAAGTGTAGGCTAGACATATGCTGACGTAATTCACCAATCGTGATAACTTGCTAGTATATGCCACATATGCCGCCAAACCAGGGCACTATAATATAATAATGTCCATACCGCTTCAAAGAACGGGGAATCTGCATAATATAACGTCCATACAGCTCCGAAGAACGGGGAATCTGCATAATATAACATCCATGCCGCTCCGAAGAATGGAGAATCTGCATAATATAATGTCCATACTGTTCCGTCGAACGGGGAATCTGAATAAAGGAAGTGGGTGTCCCATACGCCTACTAGTTGTCCTCCCCGCCCAATGATCTATGCATGTTGTATCCACAATACGCCTTAGCTACTACGCCTCGGTGTCGTAACTCTGGCTCATAGTCTATCGTTAGAACAATAGCTCAACCTTACAACCAAACAAGGACAAGGATTGGACCATCGTACCACGATAGTCTATGCTCCGACTACTAATAACTGCTAAGTCTTCTAACATGCATCACTATTAGCAGTTATACCCTATCCATTGCACGACCTACACGTACAGGTGGCCAATCACATATGCAAGTCTGCGCCATATATGAGACTCATAACATGTGTAAGAAATATGTCAAGGCCTGGGGAGTTATACCGATAACTCCACAACTTTAGGTGGGTCTACTAGACACTAGGTCAGACACAAGTTCTAATGTCAACGCCTTCGTTGATTGCACCTGAGTCTCTCTCGGACGCGCATAATTATAATAATAAACATGCAGCTAATAAGACAGAATTTAAACAGTACACAAGGCAAGGTATACTTGCTAGGCAAGAGAGCTGCAGAGTGTAATATCCAGATGTCAGACACCAAGAGTCAGAAACTACGACCTCAGAATGAACGTCTCCGAATACTGAAATAAATATCACAAATGTTCCTAGAATAAGAAAAATAGCTAGAAAGCACTCCCCTTTCGTCCAATTTGGACACAGGGATAAAACGGTAATTTCGGGTCAAAGCGGGTTCCACCTGTGGGCCACTTTACATCGAAAAGCATGCCAAGGATAAAGGTCTCTAAATGGAACAATTTATAAGTCAAACAATTTTTAAATGTCGGTACGAACTCAACGGTATGTCCAAATATGGATTCCAGTGAGCCGAACAAAATTTTGCCCAAAAAGTCAACCGTAGGGCCCGCCAATTGGTGACTTGGTCAACTGTCTAAGAATTACGTGAAACTTGGGTCACAGGATCAGCACGATACCACGAGTCTAATGGCGCAAGTTTTATCACATTCTGACGAGCGATACTAAATGCACAGGGCTTTTATAAAAGTTGCGACACGGGGGATTGTCCGCGGATACGGCTGATTCCGGCGGATACGGCTGATTCCGACGGGCACACGCGTCCAAATAAGTTTTTGCAAAATCTCACGCTTCTAGGTATACCGCGTGCACCTTTTGGTATACTTGGTACATGACCGGACGGTCCTGTTTGGCGGGGCACGCTCCGTATCATAAGTTTTGGAAGTTGGGGAAAAGTGTATTTTAATGATTTTTAACATATTTTAATTTTACATACAGCAACAAATAAAATATTATAAATGATAGAAATTAAACTAGGTTGGGTGGTCTTCGTATACCAAAAAGAATACCCTGATTCGGATCTCTGTGGTGAGAGATATGAATCCGAGAACAGGGGTGGTTGCAACATAATTTCTGGAATTTAGAAAGTGGTTATTTTTCTTCAACTTGGTGTCGATTTTAGCATAGGTTTGTGCGTGGTTCAAGATAAACTAACATACAAATATGGAAGAGGGATAGGTGAGGATCATACCGGTGAAGACAGGGTCTAATTTGGTCCAGCGAGGGCGCGGGAATCGAGACGTGAACACAGGTATGTTGTTTGATGAAAATTTTGTCTCGTGCGCGCTTGGCGTGGTGTGCGGTCGGCGGCTCCGGCGCACGACGGCGGGTCTGGGCGGTCGGCGGCGAGCTCCGGTGGTCGGTGCGGGGGAGGATTAGTGTTAGGGTAATATATATATATAGATATATATAGGGAGATAGAGGAAAAGAAGTGGGGGTGGGGCGCTGAAGCCGCGTGACGTGGCTTCTCGCTGCTGTTGCTTTATGGTGATTTCCTAATGGTAGCTGGTTATAGGGTAGGTTCAATAGTAAACGGGTAGGGTTTTGTATGGGTTTGGGTTTGATTGGTTTAATAATTTAGTTTCTTTTTCTTATTAACTCTAATTCTTTTATCCATCTCTTTCTAATTTCTATTGAATAAACCATATATATATATATATATATATATATATATATATATATAGAAAATGCTATAAATTATATTTATGTATACCATTAAGCTAGCAACTGGCCAAAGGGTCTCCTACATAAAATAAATTAGAAAAATTTTATAATGGCTTCATCAATCCCCTAAATGCACAAACATCTAAAATAAAAATTAAATAAAACTATTTCTCTATTTAGCTCATAATTACTATAATTAAATTAAATAATTAATTAAAAAGGTAAATACGGTTTTTAAAATTAGGGGTTTTACATTCTACCCAACTTATAAAAAATTTGTCCTCGAAATTAAAACTAAGCTATGATAAAAAGTCAAGGATGGTATAGGATAGATATTTGCAGCTTATCCTGTACCTTCCTCCATCCTAAACTCTATGGTTTCCAATTGCCATGGGGATATTCGGAGGGCTATAGTTTGCATTGTTTAAAATGCAAGGCTAGGTTAAATGAGGGAGCAAAAATTCACATGGAGGAGAAATAGGTTTTTTCATGTGTCATGTCCAATGGTGTGGACACCTCAATGCACTTTTGCATAAAAAAGTCTGACAATTAGAAAATTACACAAAGATGGAAATTGGATTAAATTAATCAAAATTAATGCACAAGGTTTTCTTGAATTATTTAGAAGTACATGGAATTTAAATTTGGTGGGACACAAGTGTCGTGGGTATAGAGGGCTCAGGATAGAATATTATCAAATTTTGGGTTGTATAAAATGGGTCAAGATTGTATCTCCAATTTCGATTGGAATGCACAAGGACACAAAATTAGAATTATTTAGAATTAAGAAATAACGTCCACGACGGATATTGTGCGACTAAAATGTAGCACAATGGAGCTTAATTATAAGTTACGCTGAGGTCAGAATGGTAGGCGGTCACGTCTAGGACAAGGTTGTGAAATTTGTAGGAATACAATGGCCAGTGTAGTGCTCCAATTATCGAAGCAATGGTAAGGTGTACTATGTGATATAAATATTGTATAAATAAAAAAATATACTGTGTTCTATTTCTAATTGGATTCAAGCTAGCCATAATTTCTCTTTCTAAGCCAAGTAGGTCTAATTTTGGGTGAGGGAGTTTACAATCTACTAAACTTAAAAATATGTTATGCTCAAAATTAAAATAAGGCATAATTTGTTAACTCCTTCACATCGCATATAAGGCAAGTCAATCACAATCTCTTCCAAAATTAAAAATATATTCTAATCCATCGCAATCACTTTCAAAATTAAGGTAACCTCTGTTTAATCAAAATATTAAAATCTCTTCTCGATTTTTAAATAATCACATCCAAATTTAAGCTAAATCTATATGACATCTTCAAGTTTTAAATAACCCACATCAATTTTTTATACCACAATCTCCAACTATCATAATCTCCTTTAAGAAAAACAATTCTAATCTAATATTATTCCTATTTTCACTTATGAGTTTTGTATTCTTCAAATTTTTTAATTCAATTCACATCCTCAATCTTTCATATTGGTAATCCAACCATCAAAATTTAACTTTTAATTCAAGTCATCAAATTATAAAAAATTTATATCTACTTCACCAATTGTTCAAGCCTAGAATTCTATATTTATCCTCAAGGTTTAAATCGATGATTCTATCTTCAACATTCAAACTTTAAATTATGTGTTCAAAGTATAAATATTTGGTCCTCGTTATCAAGATTTCAAAATGCATTACATACTCATCGTCTAACTCCTTCTTCTAAAATTCCCCCTATTTAAAATGACTTAATCTCTCAATCTAATCCGACTTGATCACAATCTAAAAGAGTTTAACCTTAAATTAACAATGCGACTTCTACCCAACTTAGGATTTACCCATCTATCATATAAGGCTATACCTCTAAGAAGACTATTCCTCAAATCATTTAATCATGTTATTCAATCCTCCAAATTTTTAACACCCAAATATATCATATGTGACGCCCTTAATTACGAAAAATAATCATCAAGTAATGTGATTGCTCTATGGAGTATATCTAGTACTATCTGTATATTAACTTATACTAAGTATGAGGTTTCGTCCTTCCAAAATAAGGGAAGACGGATAACATTGACGAAGAGTTCAAGGGAAAGGTTCTAGAATAGAAGTATGGAGATCAAGGCGATTAGAGAATTCAAAAGGAAATTGTCAAGGCAGTTGTGGATTAAAATCCTAGTTTGGAAATTCCTATTCACATGCTCGTATCAGTACAGTTATGTAACTGATACGTTTCACTCAGACATAACTAGAGGGCAAGTATATTCGTTTATTGGTCAGCTATATATCTCAATTCGAGTGAAGTAGTTATGCGAAGGGCAAAACAAGCGCACTAAGGTTAGCTATACCTTAATACACTGATTCTGAAATATATTAGCATATGCATCCACTAATACATATGTTGTGAACAAGCTTGATAAAAGAATAAGCTTAAAAAACTAGGCTATAAAATAGCAGCATAAGTCAAGGTAGTATATAAAATATAAATGCACTAGATCATGATGGAATAAGGTACAAATAACTCAAGTTCACAATAAAAAAAAAGACTCTACAGCCCTTACACTTGTAGTACTAACACCTTGTCTAAGCTGTTAGCCGACAAAATAGGGGTATAGGCCTTTAAGTTCTACCATCAGAATAAACACTATTGTCTTATGCTAGTATATAGTTAATGTCGTTCAATTATACTACAATAATATGTCAAGTGGACTATGTGATACTAGGTTGGGAGGCATACTAGCTAACTTATAACATTATCTTATACCGTGGCAGTCTTCAGGGTATTCTACAAAATAATATTGTCCTTGTAAATAAAGCATAAACTCTTATTGGGGTTTGCGAGAAAATCATCCTATTGTATTATATCGGTAATGGTCACCTTAAGTTTAATCATAGTGCTCATAGAACAAGTGTTAATAGTAAGAATGGAAGAGCTACTGGTTCTTAAGTGAAAAGAGGATATACCTATATTAGGTTATGGATACGAATTACGCAATTTAAAACTAAGGGTAATCATCAAGTTACAATCAACCAGAATAACTCAAAACTATCAAATTCTAACTACCAAGCACAAAAATTCAAAATTCAAGATTACAACCATAACCTTAGTAACTATATATCTAACATAGAAAAAAATCACTTGGTCTACCATCAGTAGGGTCAGGTGGCACGAGTTGAAAGATGAAGAAAAGAGGAACGTAATTTAGTCGTTGCGCAATTTGCGAATGTTAAGGTCGCAGAGGAACAATATATGAAATATAAAATAGGGCGCTCTAGATAGCATCATGGTTTCTTAAGGGGAAGATAATATGCTAATCTCTGTGTCCAAGGTATGATCGAGGAAATACTATATTCATTACTCTCGACTTCCTAGGGTACTGTCTGTTAATATCCAGACAAGAACCTAAAGGTATAATTTTATAATTCTATCTCACTATAAAGTTAAGTTTGGTCCTAATGTTAAATCTTGGGTTTCTATTGGTTCCTTAATGCTAGGGTTAAACAGTGTGGATAAATTTATAACTAACCCTAGTAGTGTCTATACTATCCTCAAGTCATTCATAATTATATCAAGGGATAATGGTAAACAAATCTATAGATGAGGGACGCTAGGGTTCATTATATATTCTAAACTTAGTGAGGTGTCAATGCCTAGTTGTATTCTTAGTAGGTGTGTTACCCTAATTATCATCCTACAACAAGGATTCCTATATTCTAGCAGGGCTATACTCAAAGGACTATTAGGGAAGCACATGAATCAAGCATGATGCAGTTATTCAAATAGAATAGATTGGAAGAAATACGAGTAATAGTCAATTGTGGATGAGATCCTATACTCTAATCCTAGGTGCAGGCTTGCTCGGTACAGTGACGTAACCGAGACAATATGCTATCGACCTGTATGGGCCACCACTAAAAATATGTCACGTCCCAGTCCCAAAATACGTAGGGCTAGGACACGTAAGTATGTCAGCCGTATGAATATGGCACTCCAATATATTGAAACCATATCACATGTACGCTGTAATATGAATAACAATTCACCAGTGGTATAAAATATCATAAATCATAGGGTATAATCTAATCTCATCCACAGAAAATCAAATATAATGAATAACCAATATCTATAACCAGATCCCAAAATAAAGAATCTAAAGATGACATTCGGATGGAAACAAATCCACTACCGAACTTAGAATAGAGAATAAACAAGACAAATACAATATAAATACAACCTCTAACAATCACGAGGCTCAAAGGGAAGACCTCTCGCAATATAAGTAGCCAGCCCGGATCTGCGCTCCTGCAAATACTCATGAACAATACACCTGGAAAGGGATCAGGTACTCAGAGGGACATAACAAGATATATAGAAGCATGCCATAAAGTAAATACTGAATAAATAAAATGATGCTCTAACCATCTAAGTGAATGCAAATTTGAGAACAAATTTGAGTGTATGGGAAAGTGTAGGCTAGACATATGCTGACGTAATTCACCAATCGTGATAACTTGCTAGTATATGCCACATATGCCGCCAAACCAGGGTACTGTAATATAATAATGTCCATACCGCTTCAAAGAACGGGGAATCTGCATAATATAACGTCCATACAGCTCCGAAGAACGGGGAATCTGTATAATATAACGTCCATACCGCTCCGAAGAATGGAGAATCTGCATAATATAATGTCCATACTGTTCCGTCGAACGGGGAATCTGAATAAAAGAAGTGGGTGTCCCATACGCCTACTAGTTGTCCTCTCCGCCCAATAATCTATGCATGTTGTATCCACAACACACCTTAGCTACTACGCCTCGGCGTCGTAACTCTGGCTCATAGTCTATCGTTAGAACAATAGCTCAACCTTACAACCAAACAAGGACAAGGATTGGACCATCGTACCACGATAGTCTATGCTCCGCTTACTAATAACTGCTTAGTCTTCTAACATGCATCACTATTAGCAGTTATACCCTATCCGTTGCACGACCTACACGTACAGTTGGCCAACCACATACGTTCCCTACATGAGACTCATAACACGTGTAAGAAATGTGTCAAGGGTTGGAGAGTTATACCGATAACTGCACAACTTTAGGTGGGTCTACTAGACACTAGGTCAGACACAAGTCCTAACGTCAACGCCTTCGTTGACTGCACCCGAGTCTATCTCGGACGCGCATAATTATAATAATAAATATGCAGCTAATAAGACATAATTTAAACAGTACACAAGGCAAGGTATACTTGCCTGGCAAGAGAGCTGCATAGTATAATATCCAGATGTCAAACAACAAGAGTCAAAAACTATGGCCTCAGAATGAACGTCTCTGAATGCTGAAATAAATATCACCAACATTCCCAAAATAAGCAAAATATCTAGAAAGCACTCCCTTTTCGTCCAATTTGGACACAGGAGCAAAACGGTAATTTCGGATCAAAGCGGGCTTCACAGGTGGGCCACTTTTCACCAAAAAGTGTGCCAAGGGTAAAGGTCTCTAAATGGAACAATTCATAAGTCAAACAAATTCTAAATGTCGGTACGAACTCAACGGTATGGCCAAATGTGTATTCCGGTGAGCCGAACAAAATTTTGCCTAAAAAGTCAACCATGGGGCCCGCCAATTTTTAACTTGGTCAACTGTCTCAGAATTACGTTAAACTTGTGTCACAGGACCAGCGCGATACTACGAGTCCAATGGCGGAAGTTTCGTCGTATTCTGACGAGCGTACACTAAATAAGCATAGCTTTTGCAAAAGTTAAGACACAGAAGATTGTCCGCGGATACGGGCTGATTCCGATGTGCACACACGTCCAAATCAGTTTTCGCAAAATCTCACGCATCTGGGTATACCGCGTGCACCTTTTGGTACACTTGGTACACGACGGGGCGGTCCCGTTTGGCGGGGCGTGCTCCGTATCACAAGTTTTGGAAGTTAGGAAAAAGTGTATTTTTAAGATTTTTAACCTATTTTAATTTTACATACAACAACAAATAAAATATTATAAATGACAAAAATTAAACTAGGTTGGGTGGTCTTCGCATACCAAAAAGAAAACCCAGATTCGGATCTCTGTGGTGAGAGATATGAATCCGTGAACAGGGGTGGTTGCAACATAATTTCTGGAATTTAGAAAGTGGTCATTTTTCTTCGACTTGGCGTCGATTTTAGCTTAGGTTTGCACGTGGTTCGAGATGAACTAATATACAAATATAGAAGAGGGATAGGTGAGGATCATACCGATAAAGACGGGGCCTACTTTGATCCAGTGAGGGCGCAGGAATCGAGACGTGAACACAGGTATGCTGTTTGATCAAAATTCTGTCTCGCAGGCGCTTGGCGTGGTGTGCGGCAGGCTGCTCCGGCGCACTATGGCGGGTCTGGGCGGTCGGCGGCGGGCTCCGGTGGTCGACGCGGGGGAGGATTAGGGTTAGGGTAATATATATATATATATATATATATATATATATATATATATATATATATATATATATATATATAGGGAGATGGAGGAAGAGAAGCGGGGGTGGGGCGCTGAAGCCGCGCGGCTTGGCTTCTCGCTGTTGTTGTTTTATGGTGATTTCCTAATGGTAGTGGGTTATAGGGTAGGTTCAATAGTAAACGGGTAGGATTTATTATGGGTTTGGGTTTGATTGGTTTAATAATTTAGTTTCTTTTTCTTATTCACTCTAATTCTTTTATCCATCTCTTTCTAATTTCTATTGAATAAACCATATATACATATATATACATATATATATATATTTATATATATATATATTTATATATATATAAAATTTTATAAATTACATTTATACATACCATTAAGCTAGCAACTTGCCAAAGGGTCTCCTACATGAAATAAATTAGAAAAAATTTATAATGGCTCCATAAATCACCTAAATGCACAAACGTCTAAAATAAAAATTAAATAAAACAATTTCCTCTATTTAGCTCATAATTACTATAATTAAAGTAAATAATTAATTAAAAATGTAAATACGATTTTTAGAATTAGGGGTTTTACAGTAATTTTGGTAGTGTTGGTAATTTAATTGGAGGATTATTATTATAGTTGTCATTGTTGTTATTGTTATAGTTATTCTTCTACTTATTATTATTATTATTATTATTATTATTCATACCCTAACCTAACCCACTCTTCAGCTACCTACCCTCACTCGCTCACCCCTTTCCCTCTTCTCACGAGCAACCCCCTCCCCCAAATTCCTTCTCTCACCCATCCTCTCTTTCCCGCTCATTCAAAATCCCCCATCCCGCTGGAGACCCCCCTCTCAAGTCTCTCTCTCTCTCTTTATCATGCTCCTCTCTCTCTCTCTCACTCGTCTCTCCGTCAACTCTCTCTCCCAACCCTCTCGTTGTTCTCTCTCTCCCGCTCTCCCTCTCTTTCTCGCTACTCTCGCCCACCCATTCTCTCTCTCTCTTGATCTCCTTCCACCTCTCACTTATTCTCTCTCTATCTCCCTCTCTCAACATCTCTCATTCTCTCCCTCACCCAGATTCGATGCCACCACCGCCACTTCGAGCATTTTCGACCACCATGGCTGCCACCATTGTCGCCATCTCTATCTCCTCCTCCCTCCTCGTTTCCTATGCCGCCATTCTTGGGGCGCTTGTACCTCGATGTGCTTGCCAGCCCTCTTTTTTTGTGCCACTTCTGTTCGTATATTGCCTCGAGCAGCGAGAAGCCTCGAGCCCTACGTTGCCTCTAGCACTATGTCATCTCATTTTATGCGCTGTCTTGATTTTTGTGCCATTAACCTTTGAGCCTTTCCTAGTGAACTGTCCCGCAATGATTTATGTGTACACATTGATTTGCATGAACGAACCAATTTTCCTGTCCCATAAATTTGTGCACTTTATATTTTCCTGGGAGTTTGATCATGCCTCGATTTACGTGCATATTTTACTTTCCCTTTATCTCGATATTCATGCTACTTCAAATCTCATGCTTATCTCAATCTATGTAAATATCTTGATATACGTGCTCGATCGATCTGTGTTCTTTGGTTTTCGTGCCAAACCTTGCACCCCTTGAGGGACCCGTACGGTATAGCCTCCTGCCATCCCTTGTGATTTGATTTATATTTTATTATTTGGTGCTAATGATTATTGTTTTGTGTTCTGAGGACCCCGATGGACGTGACAACTTGGATCTTGGTTTGCCGAAGGCTTGCATATCTAGCTGATCCCTCTAAGTAAGTACCCTTGCTCCTGTGATAGTTTCGTGCTATATTTATTTATTATAAATTATTATACTTGTAATTGTATATTTATAGTGGACTGGTAATTATTGCTATTAGTGTAGAATGGTTCGATATCGGGCCGACAACCATATCGAACAATTCAGACGGGACATCCACGCCTCCGAGGGCACGAGCATGACCAGGTTATCATCATCATCCCTATATGTCCCATATCCGACTCGTGGTCGGATTACAATTTGGCACTAGATTATTGGAATTGTTTATTATGGTTTGGTTAAGGACAGATGACTATGTGGTTGTGCGTCTTGTGTGGCAATTCTTGTTGATTATTTTGATTGTGTTGGCGTGGTGCCCAGCACGCATTATAGTGCCGCTGGAGGCCGAGACTTAGTGTTCTCGACTTGGGATTCTATGGCAGGTTGTGCCGGATGGATATTCTATTGGTTTTTTTTTTCAGGTTATGTTCCGTTCCTAGAAAGATTAGGGAAGTTCTGCCAAAATTTTCTAGAATTTTGGTCAGTAATTTGATTTGGGTTCTTATTTAGGAAATTGATTCAGGGATTTGATTCGTGGATTTGATTTGTTCGAGGGTTTGATTCAAAATTAATTAGGGAATTTATTCAGTATTTTATTTTAGAATTTGGTTTGAGAGATTTGGTTTAGGATCTTGGTTCAGGATTTGATTTGATACTTTATTCGAAATTTGATTTGGAAACTTGACTCGGAGATTAATGATTTGATTTATGGATTTGAATCAGAGTTTGGTTTTATATTATAAGTGTAGTGCTTGCTTATTTACCCATGTTCGTCGGATAGAGTAAGGGGTATAGTTCTACTCGTCAGACGGTCTGCGACCCCGGTCCTTGGTTGGTTTAAGGGTCATTGATCTGCTCCAAAGTGGTTCATGCATTTTCTTACCACTGTCCTGCGACATTCATTATTAGATTCTTGTTTCCATATTATTCTTTCTAGGCGTTGTTCTAGATTAACCTGAACCAAGATCCTAGCAGTTGCCTTATGTTGGGATTATAAACTTTGGATAAATTTAAAGATTGAATATTATTTTAAATTAGAATTATGATATTAGGATATTGACTTGGCAAGCTTTTGGGTCCTAACTTGGACTTTGCAAGCCTGGACTAAAGGCATAATATTGTTATCATTATATTTCTCGAACATGGACTATTACGCGAGCATTTTTCAGAATTAGACAAATATCGAGGTTATCAATATATAATTTTACCCGACTTTCCAAGTTCCTGGTACCTGCTACCCTTACGATTTGGTAGACCTCAATGATCTTATATGGTTGGGGAGCATGACATTTAGTGGTTTTGTCCCTTATTTGATACATGGTATATCAATGAGTATATGTGATTGACTTACTGCCCTAGTGACTTCTAGTACTAGTACTTATAGATGGCGGACCTTGTTAGATGGAATCTATATTTTATACCCCAGATGTTATGGGACTTATCAACTGATACCATGTGATCACTGGTCAGGTAGATTCATGTGAGCCAGAGGATCTAGTATTATTCATGGAGATTAGATTAGTGTCTAGTTCTCGGATGGAGAATTATTGATTGATTGACCCGGATGGTAGATCGACTTGATGGATCGACCGATCTGATTGATCGTCGAACTGATTATTCCTGTGCACCTGACCTGACATACATACTACGATGTGAACAGAGGATTCCACTCAATTTACTGACTTATCATGTATCCTAACTTGACTACTTGCATCCATGATGATATATTTACTACCTATTATGCATTCATATGTGATATGTATTACATGTGCACTGAGGTACGACAATCTTGCTATGTGCTATATTGTACATGCTTCCTATACTACGCGACATATGACATTATATGATTATTGTAGCACGAACTTTGTAGTTGGTCAGTGATAATAGCTTAGCGTGGTTGGATGATGTATATTGATTGTTGTATTATGCCCAGGGCAGATCTGGGTTGGAACCAACGGGAACCAGTATGGACTTGCATAGAACGTACCCGTACTACGGTATGATATTCTAGGATGATGATGATCGTGTGATGACTATACGAGATTCTATAGAAGCATTGGGAGGGAACGAAATTCCAAGATCTCGCATGACAAACGTTACTCGAATATACTCGGGGATGTCGGCTGGCCACCACAGATGTTGTGTATCATCCGCACTAGTGCAGTACAATATCTGATTACTATATGTATTATGTGTTCTATGTTATCTTAGTACGGTGGCCTTACGAGGGACCGGTGCATATACTATGTGCTACACGATGATTATTGGTTTGGCTAGCCTGCTGTATCATAGAACGATCCGAGGATTCCTATATATTGCATTACTAGGGTAATCCAGACTTCACCTAGCAAGCCGTAGGTATCTAAGTAGTCGTTTATTCATCTAATTGTATTGTATGTTGCTTGCTAGTCGGCTGGTACGTAGCCTGTCCTGATGTAGTAATTTATTCCCTTGTCCTTGTTTGGTGTAGGGGTGGATTACTGTTCCGATGACATATACGGACTGTAGTTGGCGATACGGGTATTATTGGATGATGAGATGATTATAATGGATTGTTGGCTCTTTACCTGCATTAGTTGTTGATTGATGCTTTATATTTCATAATTGTGCGTTGGTACCGCACAATTCCTTTCCTCTATTTACTGCGATTTATATATATTTTATGTTATATATTTATTGTTGGCTTTTCTTCTCCCGTCCTTGAGACTTCCTTTCTGGTACTTGCTACGGTTGGCCTGACCAACCCTGGATTGTTTTTAGATTGCCTGTGATCGACCCTTTGGATCTTGCAGACCTGGCTTGGAGGATGCATTTTAGTTCTAGATCACATTGGAAATTATGTGGGAAGGTACTCTCGTCAACATCTTTTCTTACTGTAGACTTCTGGATTGTTATTGGTATTTTTGACCATTTGGTCTTACATGATTTCTAGTTGATATCATTCTTATTGCTTATATCATTATGGTTGCCTGTGGATATGAGATCAGATTTAGGCCATAGATTATATCGCATGCTAGGATACCCAACATGACTGATAGCTGTAACCGCTGTACGATATTTTATACCTTGTACGGGAGAGTTGGTCATGTCCGTCCCCGTATTTATCTAGTATTCTGGGAGCGGAACGTGACAGCTATTCTTTTACTAAGTCATAATATACCAGCTCTTCCTGATGTCAGTCCACAGTCACCTTTAACTCCTCTTTCGCTCGCTTAAGCTGGCCTTCAAGTTCATGGATCAAAGCGTTGAGCTGTATTTACCTGTCATTATGTTCATCATGGGCAGTATAATGAAGAGGAAAAAAAGAAGTCACCTCTTTCACAAAAGTATTTATTCGGATAGTCTTTTCAGCATGGATCTTCATATGCTCCTGGAAAGTGGACTAACAGTCTATGAACTCAGTAGTAATTGACTCATATTCAATCTGAATTAGAGCCAAGATATCCCCCTATTAAGATGCAGATATTCATTAATAGGATGCACAAGGCGTATCAAGATTTGCTCAAGAGCAGCGACCCTATCTTCATCCTTAAAATTTTGAATGAGTTGAATCAGGGACAAGCTAGCATCTTTTATATCCTCAAAAGATAAACCTTTCTCAAGCACCAGGTTTATCAAATCCTTCATTGTTGTATAGAAAGCAGATATATAAGCCTCTACTAAAACATTAAAGTGAGTGTTCGAACTTGGATTCACGATAATTTTAGCTAATTCTTGACCATGATGTACGAAGACAGTTGTTGTGACAGTTGTTGCCTCAACACTGGAGACAAAAGAAGAAGAAGAACCCATTGCGCGTTCGCTCGGGCTAATAGTAGAAGCTATTTTAGCAGCACTGGTCATTTCTAACACAAGAGCAATTGAAACTACTCGTGGTATTGATACAATAACTACAACCAAAACCATGATATCAGTGATAAAAGTTGTTTCAGCCTACGAAACAACTATCTCTTCAGCCCTCTCTGGAATAGCCCCTACCATAATTTTATCATCTAAAAATAAAAAATTAAACAAACTATATAATCAATAAATAACATATTGTAATTAAGATATATGCATTTCGAGCTAAGGAAAGAAGTGACACCTTTGCCTGTGTTAGTCGGAGGTATCACTGAATTAATTCATGACAATGAAGCATGCAATACAAGAATTTATGGTATAGAAAGAATAGATAGACACGTACCAGTTCCAGGTGGTATATGCTCATCTTCAGGAGTCTGCCCCTCCAAAGAATTTCTCAGGCCTGTCAACGAAGCCTCTACTTCCGACAAATTGGCATGAAGGAGAAAATTATCGTAGTCACTTGTAGCTATGCTCGCATCTGAAACTAAAGTTCCAGTATCAATCTGCTCGGTAGCATCTTCAAGCCCAACTATAACTATAGCAGATTGAGACTGATCATGAATGTCCTGTCCAGGCATATCTTCGGAGGCTGTCATGGCAATGTTAGCTTGTGACTCAACCTGCTCACCAACTTCAACCCGAGAAGGTAAAATTATTTCTATACCAACATCTTCTCTGCTATCACTAACCCTAGAATAAGAACTTCCCAGGTAGGTTGAGCCTTTGGATCCATTGACGGAGCAACCTGGTTCGTTAGATCAATCGATGGAGGAGGTATAAATGCAATCGGCAGAATATATTGAGCCACAACGTCAAGAATAGGAGCTGCAAAATCAACTGTTGTAGCAACAGGGGCGATAATTATTCCTGTATCAATAACAGGGAAAGGAATAAAAGTGCTAATCCTATGCACTATTGGAGAAGAGACAGATGGTCCAGGCCGCTCCGATGAACTAATCAGTTCATCAATAAAATTCCTTCCTGAAGGAGTAGAAATCTCCGATTTCGGCTTCCTATGCCTTGCGACAACTGCCCATGGAACGGCCCTCAGTAGGGGACATAATATGATGCTTCCTAGATTTGTGAACCACTATTGCAGGGACGGGTACATCTGGTTATACATATGAAATAGCTTCCAATACCTCATCCAGTGGCGCATCATCCTTCTCTTTGACTAACGAAGGCCTTATTGGTTCCGGATTGACTCCTCCTACCAGAGTTTGAAAGCTGACCGCATATCAAAATCCCCGTGGAACTGGTTGATAGAAATATTAAACTGGGCAAAGGAATGCAATAAACTTAAAGGAGGATTGGGTGCAGGCAAAGTAAAAGTAGCTCTTGTATAACCACGATAAAATATCTCCATTTCCGGGCACCGTCGATTAATCCTCCAAAGTTTGCAAGACACAGAGTAGCATTTTCAACATAGAATTGATCATATCCAAATTGCCTTGCAAAGTGGCTAGGTAAATATGGTTCAAAAGTACAACCATTGCCATTTTTATATATCAAGTGGGATGGCCGAATAAACATCAACCATAAAAAACCCTGAGGGAAACCTTGATATGGTTGTTCCTTCGTCAATAAAACTTGAACCTTGGTGCTTAATTTCTACGTCGGGAACAACGCAGTAAAAACTCCAACTATTCCCCATATTTAAAGCTTGTCTGGTCTAAAAAGGTGTAGTATAGGTCCATTTAGAAAGCCTATATCTACAAAGGAATAGACATTATGTCCCGTCAGCCTGAGGCAAGCTGGGAGCTATCAAACTCTGGTTGTGTAAAATCAACCAACCCATGAGATATGTAAATGGAAGCGCTGTTCAAGAAAATTTCTCTCGTCAAAGATCAACCGCCAAATTATGAGCAAGTTCCTATAAACCAGCATTAAAATGGCACACCATAGCTGGTAGAAATGCTAGTCGATGCTTGAAAACCAGACAAATGGTAGGGAATAAAATATTCCTATGGCGATGATCCATTAAGCGTGAACCTCTAGGGATCACCCATCTTCGGAGCCAAAAAGAAAAATATCCGTCCAACAAAGCTTCAGACGAGATCTCTGTACGAATATGTCTGAGATAGAAAATAGACGTCGTACCTGCTGCAAAACTTTCCACATAATCCTCGAAGGACTTTTTATCAGCATTATGACTTGCCATGGTTTCTTCAACTCTAGTAGAACTCTTGTGTATTCCTTATCGCTTCTACCATTGAAGAGGTATTGAAACCACTTCCTGATAAACATAGTGACATAATCAGTGTTATAATAGTGGTTGCAAGCCAGATAGTGGCATATCAGTTCTTGATAAACTTCAACTAGACGTGGCTCAGTCTTTGTTAAATCTGCCAGTTCCGCATTGGTAGGCACATACTTCTCATAAAGAATCTTCCTTGTTGGAAGTGTAGATATGTATTTCAACTCATGTAACACAAACCCCAAATCTCCATGAGGAGTAAAAATAGTCCCAGTACTAGAGTTATATCGCTCTAACAAAGCCAGGAACATATTGGCGTTGGGTGCAATACCATAGCAAGTCGCTAACAATGCATTGTATAAGCCTGAAGATATGAGATTTTGGTATACTTATCCACTATCTATGTCGTTGTTCGACGACAATAAATATTTTCATTGGTCAACCTTCCTTGTAGTCAAACGTTCTTCTGTGGATAAATTTCTTCAGCATCACTGTAAGTGTTAGCGAACAAAGAAGACTGAATAGGTTAAATCAATGAAGAATCTTTGCTTGGTACATTCCCAAGATGAAGTTCTCTGATTTGAACTGAATGTCCATCGCCGAAACTGAAGAAACGACCATGTTTGTAGCTAATATTCCCCGACTTAGCTCCATTTATAGTTGGAGTCAAATTCCACTCCATCTTTCGTGGATAAGTAGCATGGGAGAAGGCAGACAAAGAAAAAAAATTTGACATCTCTGGGAGATACATGACCCAATCATGGACATTGAATAACTACTTCTCCTTCTTTTTCTTAGGCTAAGATGATTGATGAATGGCGTCACCAAACAAGAAAGCTGGCTTAGAATATGTCACATTCGCAAAGGAATTGAGAGGTTCGACACTTATCAAAGATATCAAGATCCATTCCTCTTGCCCGACTATCAATAATTGGGGTATGCTGGACATCCTCTTATCATATTGGAAAAACTCATTATAAAATAAATCTTCCAGATAATTAGTGTGCAAATGTTAAGTAGTAGATCCCATCAGTTCATCCAAAGGATCTATACTCAAGTCAATTGTAAAAGCCACAAACGAGGAATAAACAAATCTCATAAAAAAAAGACAAGCAAATTTTATGTGCCACTTTGTCAAAACAGACGAAAGTGCGCCGACTCGCCAATAATTGGGAAAGTGCGCCAAAATTGCTGTTTCCACTCTGACCGAAGGAAAGTGCGCCGACTCGCCAATAATTGAGAAAGTGCACCAAAATGGTTGTTTCCATACTGAACGAGAGAAAGTACGTAAAGATGACAGTTGTCGGTCTGAACGAGGAAAAATGCGTCAAAGTGGGTATTTCTTCTCTGAACGAGAGAAAAGTGCACGTGTACACGTGTCTTTGTATTCTATGTCTTTGTTCTTCTTCTTTATTTTATCCTTCTGCCATTGTTAAAATCTTATATTGTATATGTAGAAGAAAAAGAAAGAAAATAGGGAAGAAGAAGACAATCGCCATGCCTATCATAGGAGAATGTATTACATCTCCTGATGTGAATCTCAATGATGGCATATTGAGCCATTCTTAAGCTAGATGAGTTAATGTCGGCCTCCTTACTGTCATTTTCTGAGAATAAGAAGCCGCTCTTTTACCCTTATTTTTCTTGCTGCTCGTCTGAGATTTTCTTGGGGCCATTGCTAAAGCTTCAAAGGAAGAAGAAAGCAATTTTTTCTTAAGGAAGAAGGAGACAGAGATTTGAGAGCAGTAAAAAAATTCTTTCTTTCCTCAACCTGCCTATTTATATATTTGGGGAGGGAACTCTTCGGCTGCTCTTCGGGATTCGAGCATCAAATAATGACCTATAAACACGTCAGCAAAACTTTTGTGATTCTGCCTTGAGTGCGCGTACAAATATCTCAACAACTTTTATGCTTCTAATTCAAAGTATTATGAATTCATTTGAACAAATTCAAAAACTTTGAAGGGAGTCTTGTAAAAGCATAAAAAGTATGCCACTTGAAGATGGCATAATTTTCTACAAATAAACTCAACAGTGGAAGAAAGACACACATTCTACTTTTTTCAGAAGAAAGGCGCACACTTTCTTAGTTCTCAACACTTTAGCGCACCTTCTTAGAACTTCAGAAGATGGCGCACTTCCTTACATCGGTGCGCTTTCTTAGTGTTATCAAAGTTGGCGCATAAACAATCTTATCTCTCCCATCATTTAATGTAGCAGACTAACAGCTAACAGATGTAAAAACTGAAGAGTCAGAAGTCATCATTAGAACAGGACTGCAGCACGTAGACCCAGGTTATCGTTTAGCAACCCAGATATTATGCCAAATCCTTTAAAAGTGCGCAGTTATGCCAACTCCTTCAAAAGGGCACCATTATGCCAACTCCTTCAAATGTGCACCGTTGTGCCAACTCCTTCAAAAGTGCGCCGCTGTGTCAACTTCATAAAAAGTGCACCGTTGTGTCAACTTCTAAAAAATGTGCCATCACAGCCAATTTTATCAGAACTGCGCCATCACGGCTACTTCTTTAAGAGAGCGCTTGTATAGCCATTCTTTCCAAAAGTTCGCCAGTCTCCAGACCACTTCTAAAGTGCGCTTTCTATTCTAACTGACATTGTGCATTTATGAGTACGTGTATTACATGCCTTGCTTCTCTTAAAAATTGTATAAATAACTGTCCTCCATGACCTATGCTTTCCTTGTATAGAAAGTTATGTGTCAAGCAAGCACCAAGTTGTGCACCCACTCATTCAGAACGTGGGTTGTTAGTCCACCAAAAGTGTGTGCACAATTATAAAATAGTACATGTTGTCCAAAGTGCACCCGCATTCTCATAATTGCCCCTAAAGTCTATAAATACAGGATCAACATATCCACTAGGAAAATAGATACACAGAGGGAGAAAAGAACAGTAGGAGAGAAATAGAAGCTTCACGTGTCGTTGTTGCTAAAGCTTTCTTATTGTTCAACTCTCCAAGTTATTCAGAGCATTCCTTGTATTACTTCGTCGTCGAGTGGTCCAAGGAGTATAGTGATCGTCCGCAAATCAGATCTCCACAGCTATACTATTCCAGAATCAACTGTACTTGGATTCCTGTTTAGGATATTTTTTTACTTTTCTTTCTTTTCAATAGTTTATAATAGAAAAGTTTCGTATAAACTTTTTTTACAAAAAATAACATGTGGATGTAATCGTCGTTGCTGTTACTTTACTAGCTTAGCATTCGGCAGGATATTGAGCTTGTGTGTCAAGATTTGCGGGTCCAAGCCTGGCAAATCCTCTTAACTGCATGCAAAGATATATGTATACTCCCTTACCAGCTGGATAAGGGATTTATTGTCTTCTATAGAGAGGGTTTTGCTGGTGAAGATGGGCTTAGGAGTTGAGTCATCACCCAGATTAACTTGCACGACCTAATCTTCGATAGGTGGTTCTCACTGCTGGAAACTTATTTCTTATTGTGACTCCAGCTATTGAGCCCATGGTTCTACTTCGAAGAGCCCGACCGGGTATTTGTTGTCTTCTTCGGGGTGCGCAGAAACCATATAGATGGATAATGTTTGTATGAACATATCTTCGATGCTTGTGAAAGACTGCGAAGATTGAGATTGCAACTCGACCTCTTCTTTGATATCTTCAGGAGTCGTTGGCGGTATGACATACCTCAGCCCATGCCCTGTCCATTGATAGTAGGTTTCAGGCTTGTCCTTAGGAGCAAAGTGATACTGAAACAGGCGTCGACCTTTGCCATTTTTTAGGCCTTGGTCGCTCTTCAAATCATACCCCATCTTCTAGATAATGTCCTTGGCTTACGAGCTGTAATAGTAGATTTATACTCTACCGCACTCTGGGTTTGGCTCACTCGAAAGAAAGTTTTGGTGATCTTCCACTCTGCAGAAGTATGGCTGTTTGTACAAGACCAAGTCGGAGTAGTAAGGGATCTACGTCGACAAATTCCATCATGATGACTCCTTCGCTTTCGACATATTTCAGACAATGATGCAGGGTTTAAGGTTCAATCATATATTCGTGTATCCAAGGATGCCCTGGAAGGATGATATAGGATACATCCACATCAATGACATAGCGGGTTATCGCCATTCATAGATCGCCTATCTAACACTTTAGGCAGATCTTGCCTAGAGGGTAACTTCTTCCGACGTTAAAGCCACTGATGGTCATGTTGGTCTCTGCAAACCGGTGCATCAAAATTCGCAGGATCTGGAGTAGGCTCTGGGAGATGATACTGAGAGATGATCTGGGGTCGATGTGTATCTGTTCCACCATGATAGCCCTGATATACCATGTATAGTACAAAGGAAGATCGTGCCGGTTATTCTTTAGAAACATGTCCTGTTGTGAGAATTTGATGTTCATGATCGTTTCTATCACATTATTGTAGTGGACATGCCTTGGGATTCTCGGCTGATGGCTTGACTTGGTCTAAGTAAGAGTCGACGTTCTGCAATACCTCACTCAGAGCGTCACGGGTCTCTTTGGAGAGACGAAGGGGCTCAAATAGTAATAAGTTTGCTGGAGTATTGGCAAGTTGCCCTAAAATATCAAAGTTGTAGGGGTTATCCAGCCCTGGTGTTGTATCCTTCCTCTGTTTTGTCAAAGTGAACCTTTTTTTCTATTTCTTGTCCGTTGTAGGGGGCTGCGACGGACCTCGATCAGATGCCACTAGAGAAGTTGGTGTGGCGGTTGGTGGTACATTGTCCTCAGGGACTACATCGGAGTCACGCAAGTAGGATTGCCCCGACATAGTTGCTCCTACCAGGGCTTCATCGGTTGGGGGAGAAACCATATAACATGATTTAGGTTTCTTTCCTTTAAACTTGACGGAAGGTACGGCTTGCGGCGTCAAGTCTTGGACAATGTCCGGGTGAACCCATATTACCTTGCCTCGTGGCATAGTAAGATGCACTAGCCCGGCTGCTTGTTCATGAGCTAGAGGGAGGTTAACGACATCCATCATTGCCCTTGTGATGGGGAAATACTATAATGGGCTTCACTTACTAGAAAGTCACCAAATTAGAGAGTTACCATATTTGTGGTGACTATCTTGTCCTCAAAGTCTAAGATAAGGGCTTTCAAATCGAGCAACCGCTGGATATATTTTTTAAACATGTAGCAGTCCCGTGTTGGAGGGTGGATGTACCAGTAGTAGTGGCAGTACTTGGGTTCATCGACCTTATCTTCCTGGTCAGGGCGATTGATGTCTGGTAGCCAGAGCTTATTGCCCTTCATTAGCATATCAAAAATTTCTATGATTTCATCATCATTGAAGGAGTAAGTCTCCTTTGGCTTAGGCGCTTCTGCCGACTTATGAGCGGTTGCGGTCGGGCCTTTAGATATGTTCACAGTAAAGGCTTGCTTCCCTTTATTGTCATAGTCGTTATTGTTGTTGTCGTTGGACAATCTCTTTCCCCTATCATCAGGGAAAAGGATTTATATTCCTAACAAAAGTGCATCCTTTACATTTTTTTGCAGCGATGGCAGCACTGATGATAAACGTCGTCTAGTCCTCGAACTGACCAGGCCTTTCCCGAGTTTTACCGTTGGTAGGGGATTTATTCTACATGTGTCCATCAATGTGGACTCAAGAATTCTAGGGGTAGTTTTAGTACTACATGCCAATATTATTCTATATAGTCATACGCAGACTCTTTCTCCCTTTGGGTGATGTCCATAAGGGGGACATAGTCATGTTCATTCCTCCATCATAGAACCGGAAGAGGAAGAGACTTTTGAGATCTTTGAATGACGAGATGCAATTATCCGAGAGATTACATAACCATTCAAAGGCTACTCCGGCTAAGACTCCGATAAAAATCTTGGTAAGGAGGGCATCATCTCGAGGTAGATGTATTGATGAGGAGATATTTTTTCGTCGAATGAAATCATAGACTATATCTTATACTTGGACATGTATACCATATTTTTCCACTTGGGAGGATATGGTTGTCGTATCACGAGTTTACGTAGTGTGTTCTGGTTGGTCATCGAGTCAATACGAGATCGTAGTTCCTAGATTCCTGAATCGCTTCCTGAGCGTCCTCTGACGGTGAATGAGCAGATGACCGTGGCAAGTATGGTTGCCATTCTCGGTCAGGGTGTTTGCATTTAACTCCTCGTTGGTTCCTGGATCCTGATCTCCAGTATCGTCTGGGTCAAAGTCTGCATCGAGGCACTCATGGTCTGCATCATGGCTTCGAGTGCCTTAAGGCATTGTCGATCATTGGTGCCCTTGTTATCCTCCCTTGCTATGTACACTGTAATACGTGGGGAGAGACGGATGGGATGGTAGATATTTCGCTTTCTTCCTCCGACCCCTGAGTCACGCTATCCTCACGGAATGTTGGTAGTGCTGCATCTTCTTCGGAGTCGTAGGGAATACTACCCCCGATGTTGCAAGGTGATTCATTTTGACGAGGGTGACTACCCCCAGGAACATCAATGTTTGTCCCTTGCGAGTCACTGTCTCCTTGTAACGACGAGTTGTTATAGAGCTTCAGAGGCTTGCTACCCCTGGCTTGTAGAGATGTCTTGGGTTTTAGTGATGCACCACCCCTAGATATTTTTTCCCTTAGGGGGGTATTCAGTAACATTTCTTCTATAGGAACAGCTGCTCATCCTCTTTAGACTCGCCATACTTATACCTTCGCTTTGAGAAGGAAAACTCCTCCTACTCTGGCACTTGTACCTTCGCTTTGAGATATTGTCGGACGGGTGCTCTTGGTCGCAGTCGCTAGAATATCGACTGCCTAGCTGTGGATGCTGTTATTTTGGTACAGCAGCAGTTCATGACAATGATGGCACAGTAATGTCCCGAAGGGGACATCTCCCATGCCATAGCAGTCTCCTTCCCTTTCTGTTTGTAAGTGATCACGTTGCGCAAATCGGGTGTGGGATGATTCACCTTTGCACCCTCTTTATGCGTACGGATAAATCGAGCGCATAGGTGAGTAGTTGGGACTTTTGCTTCCTGGCCTGGGGCTCGTACAATCATCAATTGATTAATTTTGAGAATTGCCCATTTCACGCGCCCTCGCAAGCTAGGCGCATGGGTCAGTCCTATATAACTTTTCGTCAGGAGCATGCATAATAGTAAATGGTGTACGCCGACTGTCAGTCATCTAAGCAGGGGTTTAAGCTTGGTAGACTTGCATCGCCATAGACTTCCTAGACCAAGCGCGCACTGGGGCATAGTACGATGAATCCAAATTTTCTCCTTCTTTAGGTTGGGGGTATAGAATCTGTGCCGCTTGAGATTCTTTACAAGACAAAGCCCCTTTGGTTGTCTTTGGCGCATGCATCAGCCCTCATGCTCCTGGAGTTTTTTGCTGCATGCTTTTTTATTTTTGCCCTTTATTGTGGGCGCATGGGCTATGCATTAGCCCCTTAGTTCTTGGCATCGTAGTATTTTTCTTGGGTGTGGAGCAGCTGTCTCCTCATAAATGACTATCGCAAGAGTAGGGACGGCCTGAGTGGGCGCATGAGACGCGTCACGAACATCAGGTACAGGGAGCGCAGGCTCCACAATTGGGTGAGGTACGCTGGCCTTGGCAACCCAAATCATGCGGGTCTTCTTTGGCTTTGCTAGCCTCGGTGAAGGGCTCGCGGTGCCTTCGAAAAGCATCTTCTCATAATCTTGATGGTCGAAGCATACGACTAGCATCCTCTGGGTGGAGCCAAATTTTGCCGCATCAGATTGGTTCACAATCTTTTTTCAGGGAAAAAAGAAATCCCCAGCAGAGTCGCCATTTTTTTGTTATAAAAATAAGTTTTGCTAACTTGGTTTTGTTTATTGAAAATAAAGAAAGTAAAAAAAGAGTCCTTAAACAAGAAATCTAAGTACAATTAAAATTCTGGGAGTGTGCAGATAAAGATCGAGTATTACAACTGACTCTTTTACTTCATTGATAGTCCGATAAAAAAGTAACTTGCTAGATCTCTGGCTCACTGGCAAGAAAGACAGCAACTGGGCTCCTAAATATTTTTTATCTACGTCTCACTGTACATATCTATCCTTATCCGACTGTCCTGTATGGGATTGCATCCCTGCTATTTATTGCCATCTACACTAGATAGCTTATACATGCATATGATATACATGCTTGTTTGGTTGCCGCATGGTCATCCTTAACAGGACGCATTTATAACTGCGAGTGCATGTCACGGTCAGGCTGCCACATGGCATTATTTAGGATATATTGTTTGATGATATCTCGGCCTGTAACTTGGGTTGTTCTCACCAGTTGTGTGAGTGACTTGGTCAACTTGACACTTGGTCAGCACTGGTAGTCAAGAAAATCTCTTTAGTGGTAACAAGAAGATTCGGTCGTATAGAGTCGCATGAAGATAGAATTGCATAGGGGTTGGGCCTCATGGGGACTGGACCACAAAGGGACTTGGCCTCATAGAGCCACATATGGAATGGGCCTCATAGAGCCACATAGGTACTAGGCCGCATGGAGTTAAGGCTACATGTAGGTTTTGTCATGAATATGTGGCATTGTATGCCTGCGAAGAGTCATTATTATGCTGACGTGATCTTCTGTTGCTTAGTGTGCCAAATTTCCTTATAATTTTTGAAGCGTTCGGGACAATTAATCCCATGTCAGAACTTTATTGAAAGCAACTAAAGCCAGGACAGAGCATTATGTGACAAATGCTTCCATTATTGTATGGGCTGCATAGGTACCCCTTGAGGACTTGGCTCTTTCTAGTTTAGAAATTCACACAAGTCATTGGGCCGCATGACTGGTTTTGAGTCCCTGTAGTCTGACTTTACTGAGTCTGGCTTTGAGAACATATCTTCTAAGCGTATGGCTATAGATTTTTCCATGCTTCTATAGTGGCCTGCCTATATACCTTAGCGGCTTGAGCCTGTACATACCACAACATAATATTCTCGAACCAACTGTATGGAACCGTTCTTAAGCATCCAATCTTTGTCCCCTAATACGCTGCAATATCCACCATTCGCCAGCCTCCCTTCTGAAACCAAGTTATAGGACAAACTCGTTACATGTCGCATACCCTTGAGAAAGAGCTTCTCACCAAGCTCTGTTATCAAATACACATCCCCGATGCTTACAATTACAGCCGTCTCCTTGTTGCCAATCTTCACACATCCAGACATACCGCTGCGGTATGACGTAAAGATCCTTCTATGTGGAGTGGCATGATATGACGCCCCTGTATCCATGATCCAATCTCCATCATGACACATACCACAAGGTTCCTCTATGTGGGTTGTTACGATGATGATATCTTTCATAGTCATGAGTTCCTCCTAATCATCCTTGTCTTTGGCCTTCTCAGCATTGAGATTCAGCAGTTTCTTTTCAAATGATCTCTTTCGCCACAATGATAAAAAGTCCTCCTTACGGTCCACAGTCGCAAGATCCTGAGAACTCATCTCTTTTGTACTCGCCTGTGATTAGGTCATCCCTTCCCATAGAAAGCCACTAGAGCGGACTCTTATGACGATTCCATCTGCTTACGTCGGACCTCCTCATTAAACAAGCTACTTTTGATTGCCCCCATCGTAACTGTAGTGCCCCGCTCTGTATTGGCACTATGTACAAGAGATATCACTTTGTTGGCTCGAGCGGAAGCCTTCTCGAAGAGTTTTTAGATCGAAACAAAAGATGATTGATCTTGGTGAATGGGCAGAGCTTCATTCTCTTATTCTTGCATGCCTTAATAATGAATATGAATTGTATACTACTTGTTCCAAGGAGATAGTTTTTATAAGAAGAATGATAAAATCTGACTTTGCATGCTTAATAAGAGAACTCGTATTGCTTGTCTAATGAATGAACCCTTGCCATGCTAAAAAAAGATAAAAATATTGCATGCTTGGTTATACTGACACGGTTATTGAACGAAATACTGCCATGCTAAAAATAAAGAGTAAAAGATTGCTTAAACTTTTCTTTGTATTGTATGTTAAACTAGAGTATAACTACATGCTTGTCTAAAAGAGATAGAAGAACTCTTCCATGATTGCTTTATGTCACGCCCCAATCCCAAAATATCGAGGGACTAGCCACGTGGCAATGGCCAGCAGCACAACTGCAATGGGCAAACCTAATTTAATGGACCTGTTAGAGTGCACTTAAGCTGTAATATCGATACATAAGGTCTTCTACTCCTGTCACAGTATATAATATAAACTAATCTTATCCACAGAAAGTAATCACAATACAAGGAGATAGAACAGTCAAGAAAATAAATATAGGAAACTGTCCATCACAAGACCAAAACTATATAGCGTCACGGGGAAAAACCAGTCATCAAAACTAAAGAAAAGAAATAAAACTGAGTACATCTATCCAATGCTCACAAAAACAAGTATGTGTATCTAAAGAACATTAAAAAGTAAATAAAATAGTAAATATGCTTAAGAGAAGTCCTCGAGCAAACTTTGTCCTCTGATGCTGGTACTGCTCCAACGTCAGCTCATGTCCCGTAAACCTCGGGGTAACTCTCCTCAGCTATACTTGGGGACATAATTCGGATCCAGGTCCTCAGGAGACATAGCAAGGTACAAGAATAACTCAAGCCAAGTACAGTAAATGATAAGAAATAACTAAAAGAGGTGTGCTCAGGGTATATAACATAATCCATCTATGTGTATTCAAGTGAAAATATACCCGTCCGCTAAACTACCGGATTTCATACATATACTAGGGGTACTAGTGATAGTAGTAATAATAGTAGTAGGTACATACAAGCCCCGTCAAGGTACATACAGTATTACAATACTAGTAGAGTTTGGTAGCCCAGCGGTACGGTAAGTTCTCTCCAACCCCATGTATCTCACACCACATGTCACAAAATGCTAGATAATCTCTATCTATCAAGTCAAGGTGTAAATAATAGCACTAGTACAAGTCTCCAGCTCTATCCTAAAATAGAATCCGGGATCCTCGAATATCTCAAGAGTGGCTCATGTGTATGAAAGTCGAGTACAGTGTCCTATGGTAAATCATGCAAGAATAGCATGAGTATGTAAGCGCTGACAATGCAACTAACGATACCCGAACTCCACGTATGGAAGTCGGCACCCGAATGTAATAAGGAAGCTAAGTATCGTGGCGGTCCTAGGTCATCACAATTACAAGCAATAAAATAAACAGCAAAAATAAAATAACTAGACCTAATTATACACACGTACATATTACTATATATATATTATTATAATTAAATATTATAATTGCAAATAATTTAAAATTATAATTGTATGCATATTATTATCTATACATATTCGTTATTTTACGCATGCAATACACAGGTACAAATTTCTTATAACTTAGTGATCAATTGTCTATAGTCTAAGACCCTATTATACATGCTTTAATATATATATATATATATATATATATATTATGAAATAACACCCAATAATTTTTGGAATTAATATTAAAAATCTGAATTTAAATTCTTTAAAATACAATAACTCATATTGCATGCTACAACTTAATAAAACCTATGAATGTGCTTGCATGATCAACTAGTAGGTTGCATGGGTTATATACAAGAAGGGAGGGGGTTCTTGATCATGCATGGATGGGTTCTTGGTTCACTAAAATATACATAGATACATGAAAGGAGGGTTCGATCAACTTACCAAGTCTTGATGCCTACGGGGTTCGTTTGTAGTCTGACTGCTTTTCGACTTCAGAAAGGAGTTACTCCGCCTTTAGGTCGACCCATAGTCGACGAAGAGAGACTGTGGGATGGTGGAGAGGTGGTGCATGAATGTCAGGGGCGGATTCCACTGATGTGGGCCGCGAGTTAGGGAAGGAGGTCGGTGGTGGTGGTGTCGTCGGTGGTGGTGTTGTAGTCGGTGGTGGGGGTGTAGTTGTCGGGTGAGATGAGAAATAGAGATGTGGGAAAAAAGATGGTAAGACGATGGGAAGATGAAGAAGAATACGTGAAGTGGAGGGAGGGGTCGGCTGCTAGTTGCATGGGGTGGGATCCCTTGGTTAGAATAGGTTATATATATATATATATATATGTTGGTATTAAATGGATGGATGGATATAGGCTAAAATCCAATGGTTAAAAGGAGGTAAGGGTGTATAAACTTGTATAACCGGTGGGAAAACCCCCTTGGGCTGCGAGTTAGTCATCCCCTCATCTCCCATGTGGTGTACATGAGGTGCAATATAAGTAAAATGGTCCATTGGAATATGCCAAAATAGGTAAATGCTGAATTTAAATTAAAAGAGAGTAAATTATGGGATTTGGAGTGTGAAAAATAGTGTTTGGTGTGTAAAATTGTAGGGGATGGGTGTGTGGTATTGTGCATGGGCAAGACCAATTGGTTTGCGGGTTCAAGTTGGTGTTCGGTCTCGGTTTGGTTTAATTATTCAAGAAAGGTCAGCTTTTAACTAAATAAATGTGCGATGTGTTTAATATTATTTTTGGAGCCTGTAGGAACTCGACTAAATGTAACACCAAAGTCATGTGCTTAGCAGATCGTGTTTGGCTAGGGGTTATATAAATCAGTTTCAAGATTTGAAGTCATGTTGTCCATCTAAATTAATTGGAACAAAAAAAGGTGTTTCTAAAATTAAATAACTATTTTGTAAAAGCATTAATAAAATACTAATACTTTTTAAATAAAATAAAATATAAATTTTTTACTATAATTACCTTAGTTGAATTTCAGGGGGATTACAATCTACCCTCCTTAAAATAATTGCGTCCTCATAATTTAAGAATTTAGCTACTCTAGGAATTTAATAGGACATGGTAACTAAGGGTAGTTTTGAGTTCATACCTTTATCATCGAATAAGTGAGGTTATCGCTGGCGTATGATATCCTCTCGCTCCCAAGTGGATTCGCCTGGGGAGAGATGTTTCCAAGCTACCCGAACCACTCTGATCGTCTGACCCCGTAATATCTTCTCACTAATGTCAAGTATCCCAACTGGCTGTTCCTCATACCTCAAGCTCGGCCCCACTACTATCTCGGAATGATCGACTATGTAACTTAGGTCAGTAACGTACTTTCTCTGCCATGAGACATGGAATACATCATGCACTCCCTCTAAGGATGGGGGTTATGGAAGATCGTACGCCACCTCACCAATACTGTCATACCCCTGCCCCAGGGGAGGGGCTGCTCAGTTACCACCGCCTTGCTCGCCCCCGTAGCCGAATGAATCGAACGCGAATCACCATGCCTCGGTGCACCGGACACACATCACTGTGACTCGGCGCCTGTCCCGCGGGTGCGAGGTGTCACACCCCGGTTCCACAGGGCCATTCGTCCTTATTTTGGTCCCTACAGAACCGATCATTCTCGCATGGGCGTGATGTCGTGCAAGCCTAAAGTGTACTTGCACAAGGCCAAAGCTTTGATACAAGGGCAAGTAAGCTATTTTATACTGAAGCAGCGGCACACATATTGCTGAAAAGTAAAGAATCAATGGCTTATGCAAAATAAGCTCTTTTATTGATATTCACAAATCTTACAAGCGGCGCATGGCCAAGGTTACAATTCGCTCAGGCACTCTGTCTCTCGATTACAACGACACTATTCCATACATCATGTCCCTCTATACAAAAGCAGCTCAAAGCAGATACAGCTCGATGCGGCTCAAGGCATCGACTCCAGATTTCCGGTTCCTTGGGATGAGGCACGATGATCGCTTCCTCGGACGAACAGGCACCTGAGAACAAGCAAACTGTTGGTGGGCTAGCACTTTATTCAAGTACTGGTGAGATAAAACAACTGAACAGAAGCTACACCCCATGAAACCTACACTAAGTAATCATGTGGCAAAATATTGCATTACTGGTGATCTCGCTAATTTTACCTAAGTTCTTTTCATGCAGCTCAGAACTAGTCAGATTACATCTTTTTGAAACACAAGTTGGAAACCAGTTTTCCACATTCAAACTATAAGCATTCAAGCAACATATAAGGGACAGTGTCCTCACCGTGCAGTATAAACCCCCACACCAAAAATAGATATTTTATGTGTATTTTATATTATTTTATTTAGTATAGATATTAAATTTCTTTAGAGTATTCTCTTAGTTAATTAGAAAATAAATTTCTTGATATATTTACTTATATAAATATTCATTTAGAATTATTTTAGGTTATTTTAGATTTTTGGAAATTTTTCTAGAATTTTTGGTAATTAAAACTTAGAAAATATAAATTTCTAGGACTTCTATGATTTACTATACGACCATACTTGCATGTTGTTCCTACCAAATATTTATTTTAGTTTAAAATATTTAATTATATTTTTCTATAATTTATTTAGAAATTTAAGAAATTTATTTAGATTTTAAAATTATTTAGGATTTATTTGGATATATATAGTCTTAATATTAGATAGATGATAATTTAGTGTTAATAGATATTAATAAAATTTTATAAATTATTTGTATTATCTTTAATTATATTTAAGATTATAAATTATTGAGATAAATTCAAACTCTATTTTAAATTAATTCAAATCCTGAACCTACTAGGAAATCAACTTCATGCATATCCTATCCTTATTTAAATTCATCATAATCCTATCCAAATTAACCAATCTTAGTCATATTTAATTAAGTAGTGTCCACCATTATAAATACCTCATCCTTCATATTTTTCTTCCCCAAATTCCTCTCTTTTTCGTCCAAAAATAGTCAAAATTCGTCATAAATTCAGCCTCATTTTCTACTAGTTATGAAGAATTAAAAAGACGATATCTCCTAGCTCCGGACTCCAAACGCGCTCCAGTATTTTTGTTAGAACCATATCAAGGTTAGTTTTTTGAATATATAAATTATTTTAATAATTTCAGAACCTTTTTTTTCCAAAAAATTCTAAAAGTTCCAGCTATCCGAAATCAGACGCATTTTGGTATTTTTGAGATTTCGGGAGATCCCGAACTCGGAATTATAAACCGTTTGAAGTTTTGGAAAGATGACATGATCAACTTCTAGAAAAGTATTTCTACAGAATAAGAAACGGTCTTATGCAAACGTAGATGTAAATAAGAAATCACTAAAATTTGTGCAACGTAGAATAAGTTTAATCTACTGTAAAATTTGTGCAACGTAGATGTAAATAAGAAACCACTAAAAATTGTCATCTGTATGCCCTTGTGGACATAACTCTTTACCGACTTGTAGTTTTATGAAACCGTCGATTCCGGTGTTCATGTAGCAATAAATCTATATAATTCTACACATAAATCAAGGATTTGAGTCGGTTGACTTTTTGGTCAACGGATTGCCTCGATTTGCGTGCTATGGATCACAAATCCGTAAAGTTAACTTTCGTTGGACTAAAATTTAGGTTTAACAATAAAATTAGATTATAATAAGATTAAAATACTATTTTAGGTTATTTTGTTCAGAATTAAAATAAATTAAAATAGAGAAACCTATGCACCCATTTTTTTAATCTAACTTGTTTAATTTATGTGACGGGTAGATTGGACGACGCCTTCAGTTGGGACTTCAATCTTTTTCAGATCAGGCAAGATATCTTGCGAAATTGCTTACAGTATTTTGCATGCTTAGTATATTTCTGTATATTTATGAATTTTGGTATATTTCTTGCATGTGTAGTTTTCTTCCAGTCATTACTATGTATTTGATATGTTGACACACACATGGCACTTAGTATCATCGAGGACAATCATTAGGCGTATGGGCTTTTAACTACTCTGGTAAACCATAATAACTAGCACGCACTATGGTGGTCGTGTCCGATGGTCGCTACCCCCGAGGTATGTCGATTGATGGAGTCCGAGGGTCGCTACCCCAGAGGTATGTCGACTGATGATGTACACTGACGAGTGCATGAGTTGTGAGGATTAGATCGAGTAGCCTACCCTTGCCCATACGTCGAAAAGTTGTCCTTATTTGCATTCATATAGATTGTCTTGTACAACGTACTTATTTATTTTTAAATTATATACATGTTTACTGTATTCAAGTTGGCTCGCTTTTCTGTATCTTGTTACGTCCCTCTGAGGACCTGGTCCTCTGCCAGGTGTATCTGTTCTTGAGTATTTCTGGGAGCGCAGATTCGGATGGTTACATATATTTTGAGGATGTCTTCTCTCCGAGCCCATGATTGTTAGCTGGTATTCTTATATTTTGTTTATTGTGTTATACTTTTTCATTTGAGTTGGTAGTAGATTTATTTCCATCCAACTATCATCCTTAGATACTCATATTGAGATGTAGTTTCATAGATACTGGTTATTCATTTGTATTGATTTATGTGGATGAGATTTAGATTAAACCTTGTGACTTGTGACATATGTTTATACCACTTGTGGATTGCTATTTACATTACAGCGTACGTGTGAATTTTGGTTTCCATATATTGGAGTTTCCATATCCATACGGCTGGCATGCTTACGTGTCCTAGTCCTACGTATTTTGGGACTGGGGCATAACATGTTTTTGTGGTGGCCCATGCAGGTAAGAGAGCATATTGTCTCGGTTACGTCACTGTACGGAGCAAGCCTGCGCATAGGATTAGAATATAGGATCTCATCCACTTATTTATCACCTCCCTTGATTTCATTTCGCATTCTCATTTGATTGCTTTTATTGCATCTTGCGTGATCCCTTCTCTACGTCAATCTTATCTTATCTTTCATGCTTGATTGGGGTTATAAAGATGATTTATACTAAGAATATATACTCTAGTATACAATAACACTATTAGTTAAATTATTATAAGTTGGGTAGTATGCCTCATAACCTAGTAACACATAGACCTATTACCCCATTAATAAAGCATAATTGAATGACACCAACTATAGACTTACATAAAAAGATAGTGTTTATCCAGACTATAGAACTTTAGTGTTATTCTGGACTGTAGAACATAGAGGCCCATACACCCATTTTGTTGACTTTAGACTTAGACAAGAAATTAGTATGGCAATTGTAGAGGCACAACACCGATCTTCTTGGTGAACTTAGATTATTCAGTACCTTCCTCCATCATAATCAAGCGTACTTATATTTTTACTACCTCGACTTATGCTGCTATTATAGCCTAGTTTTACAAGCTTATTCTTCTATTAAGCTTGTTCATGATATATGTATTATTGGGGGCCCACACTAATATATTGTCTAAATCAGAATCGGTGTATTATGGTCTGATCAACCGTAGTGCACTTGGTTCGCTCTTTGTATCACTACTTTATGTGGATTAAGATATAGTTGACTCAACTTGTTAGACGAATATACTTGCCCTCTAGACTGGTCAGAGCATATCATGTCAGGTACATAATGTAGAAGCATGAAAAATACGTCGGATGACTATGCGCGGCATGTTGGTGCAGAGCAGCATAAGTAGAGGCCTCCAGAGCCATCAAGCGTGCAATAGAGCTCTTTCCGCTAAAACGCAACAAAAAATATGAAAGCTCAAAGGACCATCCGTGTAAGGCTGTAAGTCCAAGCCGCTTCAGCGTAAACAGGGTGCGCCATCGCCTCCATGGCATAAAACTCATCCTCTTTCAGACGCAGCATTGAGGTGTACAAGAGACGCTTCATATTCTCCAAAGTAAACCTGTCAAACCCTACAATAAAGATCCTGCAATGAACCTGACGTCTGGACTTCTGACAAAGGGATACGGTTCGACTACCCAGACGACGGCTATAATGATGGCACAGCACTGCGACCCAGGCTGTCAAATACGAAGGGATACGCTGTCTTGTTTTACACAGGCAGACATGAGCTGTTTACGTTCTGCAATAGACAAACCGCCTGCCACATCAAAAGCTGCACTCCGTACGGGGTCGAGGTACGCCTCTACGTCTAATGCACAGAGCGGTGACAGTTTCTCAAGGCACGTCTCTGCAACTGATGCGCAGAAGGGGTTGCAGACCTTCAAAGATACGCCTCCATATTTAATGCACAGGAGGGTGACAAATCTCGGCATTTAATGCAAGAGATTTGATTATATCTTCAAAAGCCGTAATTCCGGCTAAGACGTCCCCATCAGCACTCTAGCACGGTACGCAGCGGCTTCTATGCCCATTCGGCTTCTACGCCTACTCGGTCTCTATGACCACTCGACTTCAACGCCCATTCGGCTTCTATGCCTGCTCGGCCTCTATGACCACTAGGCTTCTACGCCTGCTCGGCCTCTATGACCACTCGGCTTCAACGTCCATTCGGCTTCTACGCCTGCTTGACCTTTATGACCACTCGGCTTCTACGCCTATTCGGCTTTTATGCCGGTTTGATAACTATTCGGCTTCTATGCCATGGTGACAGATATTTGGCTTCTATGCCAACCTCTTCTACCCAATGGATACCTACCTACGTAGCTTCTACGCCGTGATCTTCGTAGCGATTATACGCGTTTTGTCCCTTAGTTGGACCCGCGTCACACGCTCATTCAAAGGATCATCTATACGCAGGCATTGATTACTTTAACCATTGTGTAAAAGGGTGATATACTTTCCACTCCTCGGTTTCTACACCGACGGAGTGGTCACTGTCACTAAAACTCTATAAATAGAGACCTCTATCAATGAGGAAAAAAGGTCAAAAAATTGGTCAAGAAACCTATATCAGATCCAAGGTCGAACTTCCAAGAAGGATTGAACCAGAGGTCAAGAGAGAGAGAGAGAGAGAGAGAATCCGGAGCTCAGGCAGAGAGTAGGGATCGACGACTTTGGCACCGTGCATCCACCCTCTTTTGTAACCCTCGAAGCTGCTTCATGTCTTCTACGGCACTTCTTCAACATCGTGTGGTCCAAGGGCTAAAGAGATCGACTGCAGATTAGACACCTATAGCAATATTTACCCAGATTAAATAAATTGTACTCCTATATCCTCGTATATGATCAAATTGTACAAGTTTGTTTGTAAACCAAAGAAGGCGGGTTTCGTATAAACCCCATCCTGAATACATTTTTCATTCTTTCGTTTAATACCACAAACAAGATGGCGACTCTGCTGGAGATATTTTTCTCTTCTGATGAGGAAGCAATTGCTCAACACGATGCGGTATCTATAGGAACCGTGAAGAAGACACTGGTCATCCAATTCGACCAGTCTGCCTACGAATACATGCTTCGAACCGGGGGTAGCTCTCACCCTCTCTCCGTCCAAGACAACAGGAAGCTGCACAAGGTCTGGATGCCCAAGACATCTTCTACCATTCCTGTGGACTCTCCGATCTCTCCGACCTCTCCGACCAATGAGGTGGTAGCAATGCTCCCTCCGTGCCCTGCACGTAAAATTCAGTCTCCCGCTACGCGCGATACAGATGAAACTTCGGGCAAAGCCTCAGTGCTAACCCAGAAGTATCCACTGTACTCTACGCATAGGAATCAGTCTTCCGCTATGCGCGGTATAGATGAAACTTCGGGCAAAGCCTCAGCGCTAACCCAGAAGTATTCACTGCGCTCTACACGTAGGAACCAGTCTCCCGCTATGCGCGGTACAGACGAAACTTTGGACAAAGCCTCAGCGCTAACCCAGAAGTATCCACTGTGCTATACGCGTAGAAACCAGTCTCCCGCTACGCACGGTACAGACCAAACTTCTGATAATGTCTCAGCGCCAAATCGGAAGTACAAATCACTCTCCATGTGCAAGACAACATCTGACCTCTACGGGAAACCAGATGAGCGCTGTGATTTCCGTAAGGGAAAGCAAGCGGCAGAGTACTCAACTTCTCGGCCGTTACACCAGCGAAGAAGCAATCTGCCTAGCCTCCGGATTACGCGGGAAGCCGACGACCGACTGAGGACCTCTTCAGCTTTACGCCAGTCTGAGCAAATCTCCAAATTACGCAAGGCGAAGTCCCACGACGTAAAGCAAGCTCAGGTTGCGGGAAGGCACCCTCCCCGGGGATTATCCGCCACCCAGATGGCCAACCTGTTGTACACAGGTGGCATAGGGAAAACCATGGTGCCCAATCTCCGTATGCCCACTGATGGAAACAGAAGGAACAAGCCGTCGTCTTCTTCCTCTACTCCCCCTGACTTGTGCAAATATCTAATCCAGAAGCGTAAGGAGAGGGTTCCTTCCAACATGTCTATTACGCCCCCTAGCGAGCAATGTTATAATAGTCATAAAATTGTGATTGACTGCTGCTGTTTTAAAGCAAAACGATCAGTTTTTGACCGATTGAGCTACTCTCAGTCTTTCCAGGAAGAAGAGCCCGCGCATGCATCCGTGAACATGGCTTCACACATACCTAGAGGAGAGCCGAGCTCAAGACGTCATCCCTCTAGGCCTCCGAGCCGAAGGAGATTCGAAGACCTCCTCAGGAATACTGAAGCTGGGGTATTCCAAAATACCCGTGCAAGGTCACAGCAACCAGCTTCATACTCGTGTGATTCCGACGCTGGGGGTCGCCAATCTCCCAGATCAGACGTTGAGAGTATAGAGTCGACTTCTGCAGCGACCTATACTAATCCTTCGAAGACGCCCAGGGAAATAGGAGTTTACACCGTTGAAGATGAACGCGAGGAAGCTTCGCCGTCAGAAAACGCGGAACAACGCATCACTGTGCTGGAGACATCTCTGAAACAAATATAATCCATGATGGAGAACATGCACCAAATGATGCTAACTCAGCACGCAACTGCCATGGCTCAAGCGTCGGTCCTGCCAACTCAGATACGTGTGGGGTGGACTTACCATCATCCAACCCGAGACAAGAGCCTGCTCTAGATCAAGAGTCAGCAGTTCCTCCGCTTCCTCACTCAGAGAATATATTACCTCCCGTTGGAGTCACGATGCAACCAACTCCACGCTACATCGTAGTCCCGCTTCTAACTGAAAATCCGATGCAGACAGTACCGGAGTTGAAAGCCCAGTTCGATGCCTTGAAGCACAAAGATCAGCTCAAGAAACTGGGAATTAACCAGCCTTACCCAGCTATCTGGGAAGAAGTCCCTTTCCCTCCGAGGTACAAATCTCAGACTATGGCTCTGTTCTAGGGAAAAATATCACCAAGTCAGTACATGAACTATTTCAGTATGATGACGGTATTGCTACAAGGGAACGACGCCCTCCTCACTCGGGTGTTCAAAGGCTGCCTCTCAGGAGTAGCCTATCAGTGGTACCGTAGCTTGGCGGACAACTGCATTACTTCCTTCGAGGACTTCAAAGCTTTATTCTTCACGTGATTCTACGAGGGTGGAATGGACATGTCTATGTCCTCTCTCATCGAATTCAAGAAGAGGAAAAAGGAGGACGTTCGCACCTTCGTCGAACGTTTTCGTCAGGCCACCTTACAGATGCCTCCAGGAGTTCCAGACTCTGCGTTAGTAGACATTTGCAGGAAGAACCTCCTTCCCATAGTCTCGGTGTTTACAGGACCATATCAGTTCCATGTTTGGCCCTCGTTCATCATCTCGGCAGTGGCCGCCGAAGACAACAGTCGCAAGGCGCGCGACAATGGCATTATGATCTCCGCTTCTGATAGAGGCAAGAGGTCATCACCCAGCAGCGACCATCCTCGCAGCTCCAAGGGAAAAGAAGCTCTGGGGGTCAATACGTCCAAACAAAAGACTGCGGCGACCACGCAGATGAGACCCTGGACTTCCAGGACCGTCGAAGTCTATTCTTTTGACGACGACGATATCCCAAGTGTAAAATCCCCTTCCTAGAAAATCGTATATACCCTTTTATTTATTAATTATTAATTAAATTATAGTAATTAGGTCTAAATAGGAGAAATAGATTTTTAATAATTCTTATGTTAGGTGTTCGGGCACTTGGATGACTTATGGGACCTTCAGGAATTTTTCGAAATTTATTCCATGTAGGAGACCCCTTGAGCTGTTGCTAGCCTAACGATGTGCAATACTCTAATCTATAAATTTTCTTATGAGTATATATATATATATATATATGTATATACAAATATATATATATATGTATATATATTTTATAAAGAAAGAAAGGAAAAGAAAAGAAAAGAAAATAAGAATTAAGTTAATAATACTAATAATAATAATATAATAATAATAGTATTAATACTATTAGCTACTTAGCATTCCTTTGCTAAAGTTGCTCTAAACAGCAACTTGCAATTGCCACTTGCAGCCAAAGAGAAGCCCCGCCCTTTTCCCTTCAGCCAGGGACCCGAACCCCCTTCAGCGAACACATGTAAAACCCGCGGACCCACGATCCATATCCCCCTCTCTCTCCTAATATATATAATATATATATATATATATATATATATATAATAGCTCTCTAAAACCCTAACCTAAAATTCCAGACTTCCCCTTCCCATCTAAGAGCCGTCACCGCAGCCAGAGAAGCCTCCCCAAGCCATCCAACCATCCCGTCGACGCCGACCTCGCGAACTACAGTCTCCCACTCGAGGAACCTTTGCTCCGGCATGGTTTTCCGTCGACTCGCTCATCCAAATGCTGTTCTGTTTTCATAGGTATGATCATCCCTTAACCCTTTCCAATATTCGTTTTATAGCCAACCTCGGAAAACGTGTGCCCCTAGGTGAAAAACAGCGTCCAAAGTGGACGGACAAACCCAATTCTGGAATTACAGAATTCTCGAATGACCACCCATATTGCCGAGTTCGTATCTCCCACTACAGAGATTCGAATTCGGTGATTCTTTTTGATACCTGTAGAATACCTGACCTAGTTTAATTTCTGTAAAATAACCCTAGGCTAATAGTTGCTGTGGACATAGTTATATTCGTCACAAAACTGCGCACACCCACTTTTTCCAGTTTTCTAAAAGTTGGAAAACGGAGCGCGCCCCGCCAAACGGGACCGCCCCGCCGTGTGCCAAGTGTACCCAATGGTGCACACAGCATAACCGGACATGTGAAAATTTGTGGGGACTGATTCGGACGCGTGTACGCGCCGGAATTAGGCCGTATTCGCGGACACATTTCGTGTCGCAACTTTTGTGGAACTCGCACGTATTTTGTGAACGCTTGTCAGATTGCGACGAAACTTGCGCCACTGGACTCGTGGTAATGCGCTGGTCCTGTGACCCAAATTTCATGCAATTCTGAGACGGTTGACCAAATCGCCAATTGGCGGGCCCCACAGTTGACTTTTTTGGACAAAATAGTGTTCGGCTCATCGGAATCCATATTTGGACATACCGTTGGGTTCGTATTGACATCTAGGGTTGTTTGACCTATAGTTTGTCCTATTTAGAGACTGTTATCCTTGGCACGCTCTTCGGTGCAAAGTGGGCCACACGTGGACCCCACTTTTATCCGAAATTACCGTTTTGCCCCTGTATCCAAATTGAACGAAAGGGATGTAATCCCCCTAATTTTTATAAATTTAAAATTTTGGATTTATCATAATTTTCTGGGATTTTTTGGAATTTTCCTGTAATTAAATACTAGTGTTTTAATTATTAAAGGATTTTTAATTGTTAATTAATAATAATAAAATATTATGAAAATAATATTTTATGGTGTAAAATGAAAAACTAGAAATATGGTAATTTTCCGGGAATTTATTGGACCCCGGATGAATTTTTAAACACCTAAAAACTATTATTATTAATTTACCTATTTATTAAATTAATTAGATTATTAACTATTTATTTTATTAAGCCCACCGGCCCAGATCGGCCCAACCCATCCTGGCCCAGCCCAATACCAAACCCAGCCCGCTCCTTACCGGGTCGGGTCGGGTCCACCCGCCGCCCGACCCGTCGGACCCGAAACCCGCTAGCACCTTACCCCTTCCCCGACCGTTCTGCCGACGAATCTCCTCCCGCCGCTGCCGTTACGCCGCCGGCGACCGCTTCCCTTCACCTCCCGCCGTCCGCTGGCCCTTCCCCTCCCCCGTTCAACCGCCGGCCATCCGCCTTCTTCCTCCGGCTATAAAAGCCCCCAAACCCGACGCTGCCCAACCCTAGAACCGACGCCACCACCCCCGTGTCCGGCTGCCCTCGCCTCACTGGACTTCGCCCGACGCCGAGCCTAGCCGGCCGCCCGAGCTCCCAGCCACCTCACCTCTCTCCTCCAGCGCCGACTTTCTCCCGCAGACCACCAGTGCCTCCGTCCAGGACCCGCCGCAGCCGAACCCAGCACCGCCTTACCCCAGTCGCCTCGACGCCGGAGCCCTAGACCTCGACGGCCGTCCCCGCAGCCCCGGCCGCCTCCGGATAGCGCCCCCGACCCAGATCCGGCCAAGCACAGCCACCTCAGACGAGTTTCCAGAACCCTAAACGAAACCCTAGGTCGAGCAGTGGACACAGTGTCGTGTGTCGGACACGAGTGGACACGAGGAATTCACTGATTTTCGACTCTGTTCAGGTACCCGCAATTCCTTGCTCGTAACCCCATTTTCAATTTCGTCTTTTGCGTTGCGAACCCTGCATGACCCTCTAGGTGTCCGGACAAACTGCTCGGGGCATCGCGTCCTGTGGTGATCGCACACCGCGATCCAAAAACAGGAAAAACCTAAGCCCTGTTTCACCCGGAACTGGGTACGCCCCGCCAAACGGGACGACTTGGTCACGTACGGTCTTCACCGATACGTCAGCATCGTTGATACGGACGTGCGGGATTTTGCAGAAGCTGATTTGGATGTGCGTGCACACCGGAATCAGTGCGTATCCGCGGACAAAGCCCCGTATCCGTACTTTCTGAAATTTGCTGTAACTTAGTGTGTACACGTCGGATCGAGACGAAACTTGTGCCATCGGACTCGTAGCAATACGCTGGTCCTGTGGGTCAAGTTTGGTTCGATTCTGATAACGTTGACAAAATCGCGTGTCGTGGGCCCCACAGGCTCCAACTGACGGGCGATTTTGAGAACGGCTCATCGGAATCCAATTCTGAAAGTTCCGTTGGGTTCGTATCACCGTTCCTGATCTGTTGACACTAAGTTGGACTATTTTTGAGACCTTTGACCCTGACGCATTTTTCGGTGCAAAGCGGCCCACATTTGGACCCCGTCTTGGCCCGAAAATGACGTTTTTGCCCTTGTCTCCAAATTGGACTCAAGGACAGGCGTTTCTAGCTGATTGACATTTTCTGATTCTGATGGTGACGTTTGTTTCAGCAGCCGGAGTACTGCCTGCAATCCCAACTGAAGCCCAAGTGACAATTGGAACCGGAAATCCAGGCAAGTGTACCTTGCCATAAATTGCAGTTATTAGTTCATTTTTGTTCTCTTACTTTATTTTTTGTGATTATTTTACATGCTTAAACCTAGGGCCATGTGGCATACTTAGTGTCCGATTACAGTCGGGTGCCAACTCCGTACGCGGAGTTGTATATGTCATTTGAGATGGACATTCGTGACCCTTTACATCCTAGTACTTGCTGTATCAAGTACAATAACCCAGGACACTTGACACATACATTGACAGAATCCTCCTGAGATATTCAAGGTGATTCTGTGTAGGATACAGGATGGACATAGATTATATTCTTAGATTATGACTTGATGCATTATCTATGATCATATGTGACACGGACATGAGACGTTATGGACATGAGACTTGTGGTTACATTGGGTGGGGAGAGACACACAGGCTACAGGCTGATTATATATATATAAAATCCATAGTAAACACATAGTATAACACATAGTATAACTACTACCGGCTCCCCGACACAGAGCTTGTAGTGGTATCAGCCTTAGTTTTAGTGATACTCTCAACTTGCATTTTCACTTAGCATGGTTATATAGTTGTCCCTATTGTTTCATTATTTTGCTTTACTGCATTATATTTGGCTTGTTTTATCTGTACCTTGCTATGTCCCCTGAGGACCTGGATCCGGATTATGTCCCCAGGGTTAGCAGACGAGATCTACCCTGAGGGGTACGGAACAGGAGCACTTCTCGGATCAGTACCAGTACCTGAGGACGAGGTGATCGCTGAGGACTTCTCCTAAACATCTGCTTCCCTATGCTCAGTTTAATATATTTAATTAAAACTCTTTTCATGTTTATGAGAACAATTGTAAAAGACTTTATATCGGGTTGTTCCCCGAATACTTTGCTGAGACTGGATGTTTAATTTACTTTCCTTATTGTTGTTGATCTTATTATCTTTTCTGTGGATGAGATTAGTTCTGACTTGTTGTTATAGACCTTATGTACAGCTTAAGTGTGCCTGATGGATCCATTAAATTGGGTTAGTCCATCAGTGCATACTGCTGGCCATTGACACGTGTCTGGTCCCTTTATATTTTGGGACTGGGGCGTGACATGGTTTTTGTGGTGGCCCATGCAGGTCAACGACTAAATTGTTCGGTTTCAACTTAGGGACCGAACATGCCTGCAATAAGAATAGGATAAAGTTTTTAGGATCTCATCCACTTGCTTGAAAATGTTCTTGATATCTGTATCGTATTCAAATTAACTTTTGACTTGCATCTTGCCTTGAATCCAGTGCGCTTCTTATGTTTTATTTTGATGCAGACTAATGGATCCAAGAAGTGGAGACGAGAATCCCTTGAGTACACCACATGATGCTGTGGTTACTTATGATGAAGGAGTGACCCCCGAAGATCGAGGGCAATCTTCTCAAATCAATCAAGAAGCACCGCATAATTCAAGGTTTCGGCGTGATGACATCCCGCCGCCTCCGCAGTTCGTTCTACCGATGCCCGTATTCCCACAAGGGCAACCTATAGACGGGCAGCAGATATTTCAAATGATCTACGCAATGATGCAAGCCCAACAACAATTTCATCAGGAGGCGCATCGTCAGGAGGCAGAGTACCTGAGAACCAGCCTAGTAAATGCATTGGAGCAAGTGAACCCACAAGCTAGGCGACCAGCAACGGGATCTATCACCGATTTCCGTCAACTCAAGCCCCGTACCTTTTCGGGCAAGGAAGGACCAACTGAAGTGCATGAGTGGCTCACCAACATACAACACCAGTTGGAAGTAGCTAAACTTCCAAGAGAACGTTGGATGACTGCCGTCAGAATGCAATTGACGGATAATGCTCATCACTGGTGGCTGTCCGAGGAGACCAGGCTCAGACCTGACCGAGTTACTTGGGAAGAGTTCTCCAGACTCTTCCAGGAGATGTACATACCAGCTATCGCTCGATCAGAACTGAGGGACAAGTTCAATCGTCTCACTCAGGAAGCTATGACGGTGGAAGAGTACAACGCTGAGTTCATTCGTCTGAGTCGCTTCGCCCCAGCATTAATCCCAACAGAAGAAGAGAAGGCCGAAAAGTTTTTCGACGGCCTTAACATTGAGTTACAAAAGCTAATTGGATCTGTCGCACCAACTTCGTACTCGGACGTTCTCGCTGCAGCCAGACGCATGGAATGCGTCACTAGGAGAGAGATCGGTCTGAAACGGTCTTCCACATCAGCCAAAGCACCACAGGAAGAAGCTGCAAAGAGGCCTCACATACACCAGCAACCCAGAGCCTCCCCGCAGACAGTACCTACATGTCAATACTGTGGCAAGATAGGCCATTTAGAGAAGGACTGCAGACGCAAGTTGGGATTGTGCTTGATTTGTGGAACCAATCAACATTTAGCCAAGGATTGTCCTTATCATCGAGGAGGAGTACCAAGAGCAAACCAACAAGCTCTACCAGCACCAGGAGGGTATCAACCAAGGCCACCCTTGGCACCACAGGCAGCACTCTTCCAACAAACCCAGCAGCAGCAGCAGCAGCAGCAGCAACAGAGGAATCCACCAGGACGCGGCCAAGTTTTCGCAATGACTGTGGGAGACGCGCAGAACCAAGGAGTAGCTAATGCGCGTAAGTCTTTATAGTTGTTCCGTTTCTAGCATTTCTGTAGTTCGTGCCTGCTGGTTCGTGACCCTAGACCTAACCTGAAAATTTTAACTTGCTAATAATAGATAACCTAGTAATTGTGAACTTGATAAATAACCTAGAATGTTTTAAAATTGTTAGTAATTTATTTTTGAACATGCCAATAATGTAGAATGTTTATAAACGTTAAACTGATAAGTTTTTGAAAGATAAACTGGTTTTCTAAAACTGTAATTTTCTAGATTTCCCACATTTGGGAAATTGCATAATTTCTACTTAGGGAAATAATTTTTCCTATGTGTTCAAGCCCTGAACCTTGATTTTCTTTATTGTGATTCAAATAAAATTTTACAACCGTGTCATCTCTGTTGACCGGTTATTCTTTGATTGCGAGGACGCAATCCTCTTAAGGGGGGTATATTGTAATCCCCCTGATTTTTATAAATTTAAAATTTTGGATTTATCATAATTTTCTGGGATTTTCTGGAATTTTCCTGTAATTAAATACCAGTGTTTTAATTATTAAAGGATTTTTAATTGTTAATTAATTATAATAAAATATTATGAAAATAATATTTTATGGTATAAAATGAAAAACTAGAAATATGGTAATTTTCCGGGAATTTATTGGACCCCGGATGAATTTTTAAACACCTAAAAACTATTATTATTAATTTACCTATTTATTAAATTAATTAGATTATTAATTATTTATTTTATTAAGCCCACCGGCCCAGATCGGCCCAACCCATCCTGGCCCAGCCCAATACCAAACCCAGCCCGCTCCTTACCGGGTCGGGTCGGGTCCACCCGCCGCCCGACCCGTCGGACCCGAAACCCGCTAGCACCTTACCCCTTCCCCGACCGTTCTGCCGACGAATCTCCTCCCGCCGCTGCCGTTACGCCGCCGGCGACCGCTTCGCTTCACCTCCCGCCGTCCGCTGGCCCTTCCCCTCCCCCGTTCAACCGCCGGCCATCCGCCTTCTTCCTCCGGCTATAAAAGCCCCCAAACCCGACGCTGCCCAACCCTAGAACCGACGCCACCACCCCCGTGTCCGGCTGCCCTCGCCTCACTGGACTTCGCCCGACGCTGAGCCTAGCCGGCCGCCCGAGCTCCCAGCCACCTCACCTCTCTCCTCCAGCGCCGACTTCCTCCCGCAGACCACCAGTGCCTCCGTCCAGGACCCGCCGCAGCCGAACCCAGCACCGCCTTACCCCAGTCGCCTCGACGCCGGAGCCCTAGACCTCGACGGCCGTCCCCGCAGCCCCGGCCGCCTCCGGACAGCGCCCCCGACCCAGATCCGGCCAAGCACAGCCACCTCAGACGAGTTTCCAGAACCCTAAACGAAACCCTAGGTCGAGCAGTGGACACAGTGTCGTGTGTCGGACACGAGTGGACACGAGGAATTCACTGATTTTCGACTCTGTTCAGGTACCCGCAATTCCTTGCTCGTAACCCCGTTTTCAATTTCGTCTTTTGCGTTGCGAACCCTGCATGACCCTCTAGGTGTCCGGACAAACTGCTCGGGGCATCGCGTCCTGTGGTGATCGCACACCGCGATCCAAAAACAGGAAAAACCTAAGCCCTGTTTCACCCGGAACTGGGTACGCCCCGCCAAACGGGACGACTTGGTCACGTACGGTCTTTACCGATACGTCAGCATCGTTGATACGGACGTGCGGGATTTCGCAGAAGCTGATTTGGATGTGCGTGCACACCGGAATCAGTGCGTATCCGCGGACAACGCCCCGTATCCGTACTTTCTGAAACTTGCTGTAACTTAGTGTGTACACGTCGGATCGAGACGAAACTTGCGCCATCGGACTCGTAGCAATACGCTGGTCCTGTGGGTCAAGTTTGGTTCGATTCTGAGAACGTTGACAAAATCGCGTGTCGTGGGCCCCATAGGCTCCAACTGACGGGCGATTTTGAGAACGGCTCATCGGAATCCAATTCTGAAAGTTCCGTTGGGTTCGTATCAGCGTTCCTGATCTGTTGACACTAAGTTGGACTATTTTTGAGACCTTTGACCCTGACGCGTTTTTCGGTGCAAAGCGGCCCACATTTGGACCCCGCCTTGGCCCGAAAATGACGTTTTTGCCCTTGTCTCCAAATTGGACTCAAGGACAGGCGTTTCTAGCTGATTGACATTTTCTGATTCTGATGGTGACGTTTGTTTCAGCAGCCGGAGTACTGCCTGCAATCCCAACTGAAGCCCAAGTGACAATTGGAACCGGAAATCCTGGCAAGTGTACCTTGCCATAAATTGCAGTTATTAGTTCATTTTTGTTCTCTTACTTTATTTTCTGTGATTATTTTACATGCTTAAACCTAGGGCCGTGTGGCATACTTAGTGTCCGATTATAGTCGGGTGCCAACTCCGTACGCGGAGTTGTGTATGTCATTTGAGATGGACATTCGTGACCCTTTACATCCTAGTACTTGCTGTATCAAGTACAATAACCCAGGACACTTGACACATACATTGACAGAATCCTCCTGAGATATTCAAGGTGATTCTGTGTAGGATACAGGATGGACATAGATTATATTCTTAGATTATGACTTGATGCATTATCTATGATCACATGTGACATGGACATGAGACGTTATGGACATGAGACTTGTGGTTACATTGGGTGGGGAGAGACACACAGGCTACAGGCTGATTATATATATATAAAATCCATAGTAAACACATAGTATAACACATATTATAACTACTACCGGCTCCCCGACACAGAGCTTGTAGTGGTATCAGCCTTAGTTTTAGTGATACTCTCAACTTGCATTTTCACTTAGCATGGTTATATAGTTGTCCCTATTGTTTCATTATTTTGCTTTACTGCATTATATTTGGCTTATTTTATCTGTACCTTGCTATGTCCCCTGAGGACCTGGATCCGGATTATGTCCCCAGGGTTAGCAGACGAGATCTACCCTGAGGGGTACGGAACAGGAGCACTTCTCGGATCAGTACCAGTACCTGAGGACGAGGTGATCGCTGAGGACTTCTCCTGAACATCTGCTTCCCTATGCTCAGTTTAATATATTTAATTAAAACTCTTTTCATGTTTATGAGAACAATTGTAAAAGACTTTATATCGGGTTGTTCCCCGAATACTTTGCTGAGACTAGATGTTTAATTTACTTTCCTTATTGTTGTTGATCTTATTATCTTTTCTGTGGATGAGATTAGTTCTGACTTGTTGTTATAGACCTTATGTACAGCTTAAGTGTGCCTGATGGATCCATTAAATTGGGTCAGTCCATCGGTGCATACTGCTGGCCATTGACACGTGTCTGGTCCCTTTATATTTTGGGATTGGAGCGTGACAAGGGATGTGCTTTTTAGCTATTTTGCTCATTCCAGAAACGTTGGTGATGTTTATTTCAGCATCTGGAGACATTTGTTCGATGGCCATAGCTTCTGGTCTTGTGTATTGGACATTTGGGCGCGTACACTTTACAGAATCTTGCCAGGCAAGTATACCTTGCCATTGTACTGTTATTTATATTCCATATATTGCATGCATCTTTATTTTCTGTCCTTAGTTCATATATTTTAATTTTTATATAAAATGCTCGCGACGGTGACGTCGCGATAGGTTTTTATTTATGTATTGCATTGACCTTGTTCATGAGACTACCCCATTATCTTGTAGCACCATTAGGTTTCATTTGACTGTGACACATATTTTTACACGAGTTGTGAGTCTCATATAGATCACGGACGCACGTATTGACTGATCATCGGTACGTGTGGGACGTGCGTTAGGAATAACTGCTGTTAGAAACTTTGCATGCTAGTAGACTTGGCAGTTATTAGAGGTCCATGGACATAGCCTATTGTAGTACGGTGGTCCCATCCTTGTCCTTATTTGGTTGCAGGATTGGGCTAGGGTACTAGGAATAGGCTATGGACCAAATCGTGTCATGGATGTGACATGCTTAGAGAATGGGGTGGGGAGAACAACAAGTACCGCATTTGAGCTCCTTTACACTTTTTTTCCTGTATGCCTGGATTCTCCGCTGGAGATACGGGTCATGATGACCACTATATATTATGTACTATCAGGCGGGCCACCGGCGTTCAAAAGATGACGTACCTTTTAGGCCCCTGGATCTTCAAAAGAGAACTATGCCAAATCCCAGTTTTCAGCCAGATAGCTCACTTGTAGGGAAAGTTGTTCTTAAACTGCATTCACTTTAGACGGTTAGGCGACCCAGTGGATATTTATTTCAGTACTTTATTGGCATGTGTTTAAGTATACTTGTTATGTCCCTCTGAGGACCTGGTCCGCTGCCAGGTGTATCTTTTCTTGAGTATTTGCAGGAGCACAGATCGGATGGCTATATATGTTTCGTGGATGTCGTCTCTCCGAGCCCATGATTGTAGCTGGTATTCTTATGGTGTGTTTATTGTGTAGTGGTGTTGTACTTATATTGTATATTCTTTCCTTTCGAGTTGGTAGTGGATTTGTTTCCATCCAACTATCATGTTTAGATACTTCTTGTTGAGATCTAGTTTCATAGATACTGGTTATTTATTTCTATATGATTTTGGTGGATGATATTTAGATTCTTCCCTGTGACTTGTATTACATTTTTTACCACTTGTGGATTTTATATTCATATTACAGCGTACGTATGGATTTGTTTCCATATATTGGAGTTGCCATATCCATGCGGCTGGCATGCTTACGTGCCCTAGCCCTACATATTTTGGGACTGGAGTGTGACATGTTTTTGTGGTGGCCCATGCAGGTCAAGAGCATATTGTCTCGGTTACGTTACTGTGCCGAGCAAGCCTGCACCTAGGAATAGAGTATAGGATCTCATCCACAATTGACTATGATTCATTTTCCTTCCAATCCATTCTATCTGAATAATTGCATCATGCTTGATTCTTGTACTTCCCTAATAATTCTTTGAGTGTAGCCTTCTGCTAGAATATAGGAACCCCTGTTATTAGGATTATAATTAGGGTAGTACACCTATTAAGAATACAACGAGAATATAGACACCCCACTAAGTTTAGAACAATTAAGTGAACCGTAGAATTCCTTATCTATAGATTGGTTTATCATTACCCCTTTATGTATTAAGAAGACTTGAGAGTAGTATAGACACTACTAGTGTTAGTTAGAAGTTTGACCATATTGTTGACCCTAGTATTGAGGAACCAATAGGAAACCAAAACTCAATATTTGGACTGAACTAACCTTCATAGTTAGATAATATTAGAACTATAAACTTAGATCATTGTCTTATTATTAGTAGACAATACTTTAGGAAGCCAAGAGCATTGAATATAGTAGTTTCTTGAAAATACCGTAAACACAGAGAGTAGCGTAGCATCTCCCCTTAGGAAACCTTGATATTATCTATAGCCTCTCTATTTTATTTCATATATTTGTTTCCCTGAAACCCTAGCACTCGCTATTTGTGCGACGACTAAGCATGTTCTTCTTTTCTTTATCCTTCAACTCGTGCCATCTGACACTTCGGATAGTAGGCCAAGTAACTTTATTCTTTGTTAAGGGCTCATAGTTTGCTAGGATTATAGTTGTAGCCTTGAGTGTGAAATTTTTTTATGCTTGGTAGTTAGAACTTGATAAGTATAAGTTGTCTTGTAGATTATGACCAATGATTAACCCTTAGTTTTTAAACCGCGTAATTTGTACCCTCACCTCGATACAAGTTAGACCCCTCCTCCTTAAACGGCCAGTAACTCTTCTATCTTTACCATTGACATTTGCTTGTAAGTGCTATGACTAAGACTTAGGATGACCATTACCTACATAAAAAGGATACCCTAATCAGTACCAAGATCTTTCCTCATATAGCCCTTGTGATCCATTGATGAAGTGTAACTGAATGGCATTAATTGTATGCTAACATAAGATGATAGTGTTTATTCAAACTATAGAACTTAGAGGCTCATACCCCTACTTTGTCGACTATCGACTTAGACAAGGAATTAATATGATAACTGTAGAGATTATAGAGTCTTTTGTTATTGTTGCTCATGTTGTTTTATTTTTGCAACTTGAATTATTTGAACCTTCTTTCATCATAATCTAGCGTATTCATATTTACTGTACTACCGTGATTTATGCTGCTATTATAGCCTAGTTTTTGCAAGCTTATTCTTTATCAAGCTTGTTCACTACATATGTATTAGTGGGCACCCACAATAATATATTTCAGAATCAGTGTATGAAGGTCTAGCTAACCTTAGTGCGCTCGATTCGCCCTTCGTAACGCTACTTTACGTGGATTGAGATATGTAGTGATTAGTAGACGAATATACTTGCCCTAGGCATGTCTGACATATCATATCGGTTACATGACTGTACTAATACGAGCATGCAAATACGGATTTACCAAATAAGATTTCAGTCCACAACTGCCTTGACAATTCCCAATTGGATTCCTTGAAACGCCTTGACCCCCATACCTGTATTCTATCACCTCCACTTCGAATACTTTATTATTGTTTTTCCGTCTTCCCTTATTTCTGAAAGACGAAACCTCTTGCTTGGTATAAGTTTGACATATAGATAGTACTAGATATTCCCATAGGCCAATCACATTGTTGGTGACTACCTTTATAAATGATTAAGGGAACATCATCGACGATATGTTTGGTGTTAAAGACCTTGATGATTCAATAGCATGATTAAATAATTTGGGACATAGTCTTCTTAGATGTATAGCCTTAGATGAAAGATGGGTAAATTCTAAGTTGGGTAGCAGTGCATTGTCAACTCGGAAGAAATTTCTTTTAGATTATGATCGAGTAAGATTAGATTGGGAGAGGTTCAAGCCATTGTAATTTTGAGAAATTTAGAAGGATGACTAGGATGATGAGGATCAATGAATTGATATTAAGGACCCAATATTTTTACCTTAAGTGCATGAGTAATTTTTGAACAATGAAGGTAGAATCACCAATTTGAATTTAGGGGATAAATATAGAATTTCAGACTTGAATATTGGTGGACTGCATTTAATTTTTTTTTTATTTGGTGACTTGAATTAAGAATTAAAATTTTGGTTGGACGACCTATTTGAAATAATGAGGATGTGAATGGAATTTAAAGAGTTGAAGCATACAAAAATTTATAAGTGAAAATGGGAATATATTGGACTCAAACCACTTCTAAAGGAGATTATGATAGTTAGAGATCGTGAGATAAAAGTTATATGCGTATGTAAATCTTGGAGATGCTATGTGGATATGGATAATTTGAAACAAGGGGAGAAGAGATAACCATAGGTTAAATTTTGAATGGAGCAGTGGTCATCTTAACCTAAAAGTGATTGTAATGGATATGATTAGGATTTTAGTTATCGCAAGAAGATTGCGACTGACTTGCCTTATTGTACATAAAGGATTAACCGATTCTGCCTTATTTTAATTTGAGGACGGCATTGTCTTAAGTTGGCTGAATTATGAAACCCCCTCACCTAAGAATTTGACCTACTCGGCTTAGATAGTGAGACTGAGGCTAACACGAATCCACTTAGAAATAGAACACGGTATTTTATTTAGTTTTACAACATGATATCACTTAGCGCCCTTACCGTGCTCCGATAATTGGAGCACTACACTAGCCACTGCCTTCCTACAAATTCTACACCCTTATCCTAGACATGCCCATCATCCAATTCTCATTTTTGTGCAATTTTCCAATTGTTGGATACTTTTATGCAAAAGAGCATTTATGTGCCCACACCATTGGACATGACACATAAAGAAACCTAGTTTTCGCTCATATGGATTTTTCCATGATTTTCGGGATGTGCAACGTGCAACATCGCCCACCCCTTTAAACCTAGCCTTGCATTTTAAATAATGCAAATCTTATACCATCATTGCATTCTATCGTGGCTTAATTTTAATTTCGAGGACGAAATTTTTATAAGTTGGGTAGAATATAAAACCCCCTTCCTAGAAAATCGTATATACCCTTTTATTTATTAATTATTAATTAAATTATAGTAATTAGGTCTAAATAGGAGAAATAGATTTTTAATAATTCTTATGTTAGGTGTTCGGGCACTTGGATGACTTATGGGACCTTCAGAAATTTTTCGGAATTTATTCCATGTAGGAGACCCCTTGAGCTGTTGCTAGCCTAATGATGTGCAATACCCTAATCTATAATTTTCTTATGAGTATATATATATATATATATGTATATACAAATATATATATATGTATATATATTTTATAAAGAAAGAAAGGAAAAGAAAAGAAAAGAAAATAAGAATTAAGTTAATAATACTAATAATAATAATATAATAATAATAGTATTAATACTATTAGCTACTTAGCATTCCTTTGCTAAAGTTGCTCTAAACATCAACTTGCAATTGCCACTTGCAGCCAAAGAGAAGCCCCGCCCTTTTCCCTTCAGCCAGGGACCCGAACCCCCTTCAGTGAACACATGTAAAACCCGCGGACCCGCGATCCATATCCCCCTCTCTCTCCTAATATATATAATATATATATATATATATATAATAGATCTCTAAAACCCTAACCTAAAATTCCAAACTTCCCCTTCCCATCTAAGAGCCATCACCGCAGCCAGAGAAGCCTCCCCAAGCCATCCAACCATCCGTCGACGCCGACCTCGCGAACTGCAGTCTCCCACTCGAGGCACCTTCGCTCCGGCATGGTTTTCCGTCAACTCGCTCATCCAAACGCTGTTCCATTTTCATAGGTATGATCATCCCTTAACCCTCTCCAATATTCATTTTATAGCCAACCTCGGAAAACGTGTGCCCCTAGGTGAAAAACAGCATCCAAAGTGAACGGACAAACCCAATTCTGGAATCGCAGAATTCCAGAATGACCACCCATATTGCCGAGTTCGTATCTCCCACCACAGAGATCCGAATTCGGTGATTCTTTTTGATACCTGTAGAATACCTGACCTAGTTTAATTTCTGTAAAATAACCCTAGGCTAATAGTTGCTGTGGACATAGTTATATTCGTCACAAAACTGCACACACCCACTTTTTCTGATTTTCCAAAAGTTGGAAAATGGAGCCCGCCCCGCCAAACGGGACCGCCTCGCCGTGTGCCAAGTGTACCCAATGGTGCACACAACATAACCGGACACGTAAAAATTTGTGGGGACTGATTCGGACAAGTGTACGCGCCGGAATCAGGCCGTATCCGCGGACACATTTCGTGTCGCAACTTTTGTGGAACTCGCACGTATTTTATGCACGCTTGTCAGATTGTGACGAAACTTGCGCCACTGGACTCGTGGTAACGCGCTGGTCCTTTGACCCAAATTTCACGCGATTCTGAGACGGTTGACCAAATCGCCAATTGGCGGGCCCCATAGTTGACTTTTTTGGACAAAATAGTGTTCGGCTCATCGAAATCCATATTTGGACATACCGTTGGGTTAGTATTGACATCTAGGGTTGTTTGACCTATAGTTTGTCCCATTTAGAGACTGTTATCTTTGGCACGCTCTTCGGTGCAAAGTGGGCCACACGTGGACCCCACTTTTATCCGAAATTACCGTTTTGCCACTGTGTCCAAATTGGACGAAAGGGATGTGCTTTTTAGCTATTTTGCTCATTCCGAAAACGTTGGTGATATTTATTTCAGCATCCGGAGACATTTGTTCGGTGGCCATAGCTTTTGGTCTTGTGTATTGGACATTTGGGCGCGTACACTTTACAGAATCTTGCCAGGCAAGTATACCTTGCCATTGTACTGTTATTTATATTCCATATGTTGCAGGCATCTTTATTTTCTGTCCTTAGTTCATATATTTTAATTGTTATATAAAATGCTCGCGACGGTGACGTCGCGATAGATTTTTATTTATGTATTGCATTGACCTTGTTCATGAGACTACCCCATATCATGTAGCACCATTAGGTTTCATTTGACTGTGACACATATTTTTACACAAGTTGTGAGTCTCATATAGATCACGGACGCACGTATTGACTGATCATCGGTACGTGTGGGACGTGCGTTAGGAATAACTGCTGTTAGAAACTTTGCATGCTAGTAGACTTGGCAGTTATTAAAGGTCCATGGACATTGCCTATTATAGTACGGTGGTCCCATCCTTGTCCTTGTTTGGTTGCAGGATTGGGCTAGGGTACTAAGAATAGGCTATGGACCAAATCGTGTCATGGATGTGACATGCTTAGAGCATGGGGTGGGGAGAACAATAAGTACCGCATTTGAGCTCCTTTACACTTTTTCTCCTGTACGCCCGGATTCTCCGCTGGAGATACGGGTCATGATGACCACTATATATTATGTACTATCAGGCGGGCCACCGGCGTTCAAAAGATGACGTGCCTTTTAGGCCCCTGGATCTTCAAAAGAGAACTATGCCAAATCCCAGTTTTCAGCCAGATAGCTCACTTGTGGGGAAAGTTGTTCTTAAACTGCATTCACTTTAGACGGTTAGGAGACCCAGTGGATATTTATTTCAGTACTTTATTGGCATGTGTTTAAGTATACTTGTTATGTCCCGTTGAGGACCTGGTCCGCTGCCAGGTGTATCTTTTCTTGAGTATTTGTAGGAGCACAGATCGGATGGCTATATATGTTTCGTGGATGTCATCTCTCCGAGCCCATGATTATAGCTGGTATTCTTATGGTGTGTTTATTGTGTAGTGGTGTTGTACTTATATTGTATATTCCTTCCATTCGAGTTGGTAGTGGATTTGTTTCCATCCAACTATCATGTTTAGATACTTCTTGTTGAGATCTAGTTTCATAGATACTGGTTATTTATTTCTATATAATTTTGGTGGATGAGATTTAGATTCTTCCCTGTGACTTGTATTATATTTTATACCACTTATGGATTTTATATTCATATTACAGCGTACGTATGGATTGGTTTCCATATATTGGAGTTGCCATATCCATGCGGCTGGCATGCTTACGTGCCCTAGCCCTACGTATTTTTGGGACTGGGGCATGACACCAAGTATATTCGAGTGTCTCGTCAAGAGTGGAAAGATCACCCTTCCAGAGCAAAGGCGGCCCCAAGAAGTCGGCAGTACTGATAACCCTAAATATTGCATCTTCCACAGATACGTACACCACCCAACAAAGGCGTGTTACATACTGAAAAGAAAGATCCAGGGGTTAATCGATGCTAAGGCCATCACTCTGCACAACACCGAGAAGACGGTCACGGCCAACATGATCTCTCTGCGGTTTGGCGATCTGCCTTCCCAAAAGGTCTCGGACGGCGTCACACCCATTTCTCGGACCACGATGAACATCATCAATCTTCCTCCAGCTAGGGGTCAAAATCATGACCTGCTACCCCTAACCACCCGGCAGGGCGAGATTATGTGGGTTCACCCAGATTTGGTGTCAGAGCTCGAGGAGGAGACTAAAGCTACCAAGGCTACATATAGAAAGAGCTCCAAATGCAAACCATGCCATATGGTCGCAACTTCTTCGCCATCAGATGAAGATGAGGTATTTGTTACAACCCGTTCTGGGAAAGCCCACCTCAACGACTTCGGAGCAAGTCAGGAAGATGCACCGGCGGACGCCTCGGCTGCCGAACCTTCAGGACCAAGCCCCGTCGTACCAAATGCCAGCCCTTCAAAACCGACTCCGGCGGACAAGGAAAAGCAAAGAGAAGTGTGCTTTGATAAACCTGTAAAAAATATTTCAAATAAAGGTTTTGAGAAGCCCTATAACTTCGACATCCTGGCCCAACTGCCTAATATACCAGCCAGGCTCTCCATCTTTGAGCTACTCAGGCTCTCCCAAGACACTCGTCTAGCCCTGAGTGAAGCGCTGATGCAGGCGGAGGCATGCTTGACCCAGCTCACGTCCCCAGACGAAGAACCAGTGGCGTATCCTCAATGCCACAGTGTGATGGAGGTGGTCCCAAATATCACTTTTACCTAAGACGACATGCTGTTAAAGCATAACAAGCATGACAGGCCCCTCTATTACATCGGGTACATCGGTTCCATGGAGGTCAATCGGATTCACATAGATCCGGTATCGTCGATCAGCATCATCCCTCACAGTCTGCTCAGACCATTGAGGATTTCTACCAGCGAATTGGCTTATACCTCCACTACAATCGTGGGTTTCAACGCCGAAAGAAGTAAGCCGTTGGGGAAAATTCGCCTAAGGATCCAGATTGGCAACCTCAGATCGGTGGCCACGTGTTACGTCATCGATTCAGAGGTATCCTACAACATTTTGCTGGAAAGACCGTGGATCCACGACCACAACATCATTCCTTCAACTCTACATCAATGTCTTAAATATATAGACCCTCAAGGAACGGTACAAACGGAGGTTACCGACCTAAACCTGTTTAAAGGAGTAGAATCCTACTATTCCGATGCCGTGTTGTACTCTTAAGACCACAAGGAAGAAGTGTCGGGCGAGACAGAGAAGGAATCCTACCGGAAGCCAGGAGAACCCTCTGCCGCACTACCGCTGTCAATCAGAGTGAAAGGGCGAACCACTCGTCCAGAAGCCATGGAGCCTATGGCTATTCACCTGAACAAATCCAGGTCAGGAAAGGGGAGTGATCCTCTAGTGTCCGAACTAGAAGCCTCCACCTTTGGTCATCAACCTTCGACGCAACGTGCAGCCGACCCATGTAAATGCGACCAGGAACGGAGTTCCAGATGATAATAAACATCCTCTTTTCCAGTATGTTAATGCTCAAATTTAAATCAGGAATCCACTCCCCGTGACGAGGTAGAACCCATAGCACGAAAATTCTTGGAAGTTATGAGCTTCTACCGTCCATATGTCTGGAAAGTAGCGTCATCATCCAACGTCGTCACGACATATGGACCACAGGAGGATTCTATCTTCATTGTCCCGCCTACCTGCAGTAGCCAGCATTCAATAGTCTTCGGCCGCATGCGCAATCAACCAGCTATCTAGGAAGATCCTTTCGATGATGATACTGAAAAAATGCAGGTTTACTGATACAGCCCGCAAGCGTTGAGGATCATGCAAAACATGGGCTATGACTGGGAGCGGAAGCCAGGCCTCAACTACGGAAAAGACAGACGAACGCCGCTGCACGGTGACCCCCCTATCAGCAAACCCGTTTCGGGTTAGGGTATGCCACCTCCCTTACGACTTCTAAGTCAGACGAGGATATCTTTTCCTCCTCACAGAATGGCTCATCGCCCTCCGACTCACCTGATGCTCTCGAACAAGCACTATCAGTGAATATGGTAGTGGCAGATCCCTTTGAAGCAGATGAACAGGATCCTGAGCCGTTTGAGAATGACTCTTGGGCCCAACAAATGGGTACGCAGTGGGAATTCTGCTTCGAGCAAAGAGAACCTCCCACCAAAGGCGAAGTTATCCAGGTTGATGTTGGGGTTGAACTTTTGCCTAAGCCGATATTCATCAGTAACAATCTTTCCCTATCTGAAAATGGGCTATTACTGGATCGTATCAGAAAAATGGGCTATTACTGGCCCACTATGATCACAGACGCGATCAACTATGCAAGACAATGCAGAGCCTGTCAGGTTCATGCATACTTCATACATCAACCGTCTGAATATCTACATCCTACGGTTGCATCCTGGCCTTTCGAAGCATGGGGTATGGATATCATTGGTCCTATTCACCCGTCTTCTTCCAGAGGTCACCGGTTCATACTGGCCATCACAGATTACTTCTCCAAATGGGCAGAGGCGATCCCTCTTGCTGAGGTAAAGACGTCTGACGTAATCAGCTTCATCAAGTATCACGTCATTTATCGCTTTGGGATTCCCCGAAGGATAATCCATGACAATGGGCCTTATTTTATCAGCCAAGCGTTTCATCGATTTTTCGATAAAAATTGAATACATAATATTGCCTCTACGACATATTATCCAGCTACTAATAGTTTGGCAGAAGCTTTCAATAAAACCATTATAAAACTCTTGAAGAAGTTCGTCTCTTCAAACAAAAGAGACTGGAATGAGAAGCTGGGCGAATGTCTCTGGGCATACCATACAACGGTACGGACACCGACAGGTTGAACCCCATTTTTACTGGTCTACGGGAGCGAAGCAGTTCTTCCCATTGAAATCCAGATCCCGTCGCTCAGGATAGCCGTGACTAATGAGCTGACCCAAGAAAAAAATGACCTGTTAAGGCTTCAAGCGCTAGAAGGATTAGACGAGAAATGCCTCCAAGCTCAACAGTGCATCATGCTCTACCAAGCACGCATTTCCAGAGCTTTCAATCATAAAGTAAAGGAAAGAGTGTTCAAAGTCGGCGAGCTAGTTTTAGCCGTAAGAAGGCCAATGATTCTTACTCACAGGAGTAAAGGCAAATTCCAGCCCAAGTGGGAAGGCCCTTATGTGATCGAGACAACGTTCTCGAACGGCATTTATAGGTTAGCCCAGCCTAATGGAGACCTGTTAATGGCTCCTATCAACGGTAAATTCCTGAAGAGGTACTATGCTTAACCTCCTCTGCTCAAGAGGAATATAGCGAGAATCTCAAAGTCTGACCAAACTACTTCCAGAACGAAACTAGTTAGGTCATATTCTATCATGTCCGTATGACCTCTGAATAGATATGTCCTGCTAAAAGTTTATCGAGAGTCTATCATGTCCATACTACCTCTGATATCACTCTCGCCCAAACCTGTCATTTATATTTTGAAATGATGGGTCCACAAAGTCAGAAAAGATTCGCTTTATTTATTCCCGAAAAGAACAGAATTACATTGGGGAAGCAAAAAGAAGAAAAGGCATATCATTGTGGGGGAGCGGTCAGATCGCGAATCAGCTTCGCCAGTGCAGCCACCCTCTCGTCCCTGGAAACCAAGGCATCAGCGCGGGCCTGTTCCAGCCGTGCCTCGGGATTGTTCGTAATGGACAGTTCGGCCCTTGCCCGAAGAGAGCCAGCTCGGGCAGCTTCTGTACGCTTCAGGTCCCGTCGTGCTGTGCTCAGTCGACTAGTCGCTACGTCTAGACCTGCCAACGACTGAGAAGCCCACTCCTCGGCCAGAGCGAGTTTCTCCTTCAACTTGCGAACCCTCGCTACATTCCCTCCATGCTCAGATTGGCACTTCGTCTGAAGAGCAAGAGCCTCCTCCACGACAACTTTTCTTTTATCCATCTCCAGCTTATGTGCTTTGATAGAGTTATCTAGGCTCTCCAGCTGTTTGGTAAGCCGTGCAGTCATGTAGTCGTATCTGTCCTGGACCTCAGCTTCAAAACTGCCCCGAGTCAGCTGCAAGTATTCGTTAATAGGTTGCTCCAACCTATTAACCATCGCCTCCAGGGCGTCAGCTACCCCAGAATCGCTAAACTCCCTGACCGTCCCAATCGAGAACTGGGAAGCCTTCTTCAGACGCTCAAAATCCAGATTCTTCGCCAACACCATGGATATCAGCATTTTCAGACTGTTGTAAAAGAGGCCGGTATATAGCTCGGTCAGCGCAACCAGATCTGGTTGAACGCCAGGAGTGGCCATGATATTGGCGAGTTCCCCTCCAGGAATGATTGCAGACGAGGTGACCACAGTCGCCGCCTCGACTGGTGGTGCGACCGAAGAAGGTGCGACAACGACGGTCAAAGTCATCGGCATACTCGCAAGAGGCGAGGTCACGATAACGGGTTAGTCCTCCTCTGGAGGTGACGAAACTACTCCGGACGAGCTGGCCCCCGAAGGTATTTTCTCCTCGAAGTCAAACGCCTCCGTATCATCGTCAGGAGCCCGAGCAGAGCCAGAAGGCGCTTCAGCGCTATACTTCCCGTGGACGCCATCCCCTGAGAAGAGGACAAGAGAGTTGATATCAATATGATAGTAATCTTTCTAAGAGGAGACATAAAGATGACCTTTACCCGTAGCCAACGGCATATATGCCGCGTCTGCAGTCGATGTAGCTATATCACGCCTTAAGGACGCAATACGAACTGTCATACCTGGAGAAGGAGGTGGGCCAACCGACATCGCCAGGAGCTCTACCAAGCCTTCACCAAGACGCAGTCGAGGTTCGTCAGCTGGAACCTCGCTGGTCATGCTCACGGAAGCGGCAGGAGTTTCATCCGTTGTTGGTCTAGGGAAAGATTCTCCCATTTGCCTCGGCCACGCAGGCGATTTTATTCCACTACCAGAGGCAGTGGCAACAACGGCAGCCTCAAGCAGGAGTTCTCCGGTACCGCCAGCCAAAACTATGGGTCCCTCTCCGAGAGGCGGGGAACCTCTAATCAAAAAGACATCCCTAACAGGAGAGACAGCAGGTTCCTCTCTAGGAGCCTCAATGCCAGGAATCTGGAGAGGGCGATTAACCGTCTTCTTCTTCCTCTTGCGAGGGGAAGTCTGCTTCGAAGCAGGAGCCCTTCACTTCCCAGAGACCACCAAAGCCCCCGCAGGCGGAGGCACTTCACACCTCGACACCGACACCAGAGGCTCATCCGGAGTGACGGACTCCTCACCGTCGTCAGATGAAACCGAGGGAACTTCGATTCTTCCCCCAGGCTTGGAAGAAGGCACCCTAAAGCTTCTACGCATTTCAAAATTGCGATGGAAGGTGTTGATCGCCACGTAAAACTGAGCGTACGAATGGAGGATCCGCAGCTCCGTGGAGAGGGTGACGACCGGCACGGTAAAGATTGCTCCCGTGCAACCCATGATAAAATACCACCATCCTCTGGCTCCATCAATGAGTCCGCCCCTGGACCTGAAGCTGGGGACGGCATTGCCCATGTGCAGCTGATCGTACCCAAACTGCCTGGCGAACCGACTGGGCAAGTAAGGCTCGAAGAAGCAATAATCTTCGCTTTTGTACAGCAAATGGGAGGGTCTGATGCAGACCAACCAATTAAAAGCTTTCGGAGAAAGATTGGTCTTCTCTCCACCTAAATCCTCAAGCCTAATCCCCGACTGATTGCGATGCACAGAGGAGACAGTGCAGAGGAGCTTCCAGTAATGACCGAGGCTCAGCACCCACCGGCAGTCTAAGACTGTGTTCACGTTCCAGAGGGAGTCCTTGTAGTTCAGCAAGAAACTACCCTCCGCGCTACTACCAGGGCCGGGAGACATCACCCGGGGGTTGTGAAGAATTAACCATCCCATCAAGTATAGGTATGGTAACTCTACCCGGGGAAAGCTATCACGTCGAGCTTCATCAATGTGCAGCCCGTCTGTCATGGCTCTCAGGCCAGCCTGTATACGGCACACCATGGCAGGGAGCAAGCCCAGTCTTGCCCCGAACACCAGACGCACGGCAGGCTACAGGATATTCCGGTGGATGCGGTCCGCGGATGCGATACCGGGCACCACTACTCGATGCAGCCATAGGGAAAGAAAGCCAGCCAGCTTGGCTTCCTCAGACAAAGGCCTGCGGTAGCGCCTCAAGTAACTATAGGCCTTAGTGCCTTCAGGGGACTTTCCTACCCCGTCATTGAGAAACTGATCTGGAGCTTTAGCCTCCTCCATGAGATCCTCGACGACCTGGGCACTGAGCACGCCCAAACAGTTCACGGGCTCATTCTTGCCCCCCGAAACTTTCTCTGACTTGACGGCCCTGGCCCGGTAGAAGAAGACGTAGGACATCCACTTAGTGGTGTGAGCCAAATCAGAAGGCTCATTATAAAAAGCAGTGCACGCAAAATAGTGGCACATCAGCTCCTGATACACCTCCACAACCCGAGGGTCCGAGTCCTCCAACTCCCTGATGGTGGGAACATACTCTTCATACTGGGTATCCCCCATCGGCAGTCTCGAGATCACTGCCATTTCATGGAGGGCCAACCCCAACTCCCCCAGTGGGGTGGCGAAGGTCCCGGTGAGCGAAATATATCGCTCCATCAGTGCCAAAAACAGGTTAGGGTTGGGAGGCAACCCAACACTCGTCGTGCTCACGGCAGCATACAGTCCTATGACCTCCAGCTCTCTCCGAAAATGCTTCAAAGCCCAGTCAACTAGGCAAGTCCATCGGAGGTTTGCTGGAGTGATCCACCCGTTGCCCCGAGGATTCTCCTTGGAGTATACCCCCCCCTCGCACCATGAAGTCGTTGCAGAAAGTCGATAATTAGACCGGCTGGATCACTGAACTGTCTTCACTCGAGATGCTGCCCGGGCACAGTCCCCTGAACAACGTCACGACGCCAGAAGGACGGCTAACAAACGACCCCTGGTCAGCTTCTTTCAGATGAAAGATCTTCCCCGGCTTGCCATGAAGATCGGGAGTCAGCGTCCACGACATCCTCCTGGAATGTATGGCATGGAAGAAAGCCGAGATGGGATAATCTCTCGGCATCATGGGCAGACACAAGACCACACTCTCGGCAGGGAAAACCCAGGGTTCTCTCTTGGGCTTCGTCTGGGACTGTTTGTCTATCATGTCCCCAAAGAGAAAGGCCAGCTTGATGTACTGGTCCCCGTCTATGTACGTCAGGGGCTCTCCGTTAATCATGTTCAGCAATGTCTGCTCGCCCTGAGCCGATATCAAGATCCCCTTCCATTCAGGATACTGGGGTCCGGAGATAGGAAATGTCACGTGCGACAGATCCTCCAGGTAGTTCGAGTGCAGCATCCCGACAACGGAACCCATCACCTCGGCCAGTGGAGACTCATGCAAGTTAACTGCGAAAGTACAAGGAAAACACGTCATTACAAATCTTGCAACACAAAGACCAAGAAATGATAGTCTGTGCTTTACGCCAAGACTGTACAAAATTTGGTCATTTTACGCCAAAAGTCACATCCTTAAGCATAATTGGCGGTATACAGTCCGTGCTTTATGCCAGACTGCCAAAATTCTAGTTATTACGTCGGAGGTCCCATCCAAAGCGTAAAACTAAAATTTTATAGTATACACCAAGTTTTCGGCAGTCAGAGCTTTTACGCTCAAAACTGCGAAAACATGGAGTTTTTACGCTGGCATATTAGAAATATGGGCGTAAAAGATGAAAATATCTCCGTGCGTCATCTTCCTCAAAGAGACTATCAGCACAGGAGACGACCTAGCGCGGTCACGTTCAACGTGTGCGAAGGATTTTTTGTCGTTCTTCATCATCCCAAAGGCTATACCTCTAAGGCCGGGTGCGCTACTCGTCGGCAGGATGCTTCGCTCAGAAGGAAGTTCACCTTGCCCGACCGAAGACTCTCTCGCTGGGGCAGAAGAACGAGAAGAAGAGCCTATACTCTTTCCCTTGGTGGAGGGGGTTTGTTTCGGTGCCATTTCTGAAAACTCGGAGTGCTAGGAGAAAGAACGAGGGGAAAAACTCAAACAATCGAATGCTCTCTTTAGCAGAAGACGGATAAAAAGTTTTTCTCTCAAAAGATTGGGATATATAGAGAGTTCGGGTCGACTCCTCGAATCCTCAGACGGGCTCCTCGAAACCCTAACCAAATCTCACAAATTAAATATTTGGTTATGATTGGGTACTACGTCAGCCCACTACTCTCGAAAGACGGACAGTCAGCAAATTCGAAGAGTTTTTCGTGCAAAAGCAGGTCAGCAGTTCCTATGCTAAAAGAGCTTTCTATGCTCGACAGCAACAGATCTACGGTTTTACGCTCGCAAGCTACAAGTCTATGGTTTTATGCCCGGATGCCTTTGCGCTCGGTAGCTTTTATGCTCGAGAGGCTACAAACCTACGACTTTACGCTCAGCAGATACCAAATCGATGATCTTACGCTCGATGGTGTTTAGTTTACGCTCGACAGATCCGAAACCTTACGCTCGGAAGATTTCTTTTTCACAGGCTACAAATCTACAGTTCTACGCTAAGGAGCTTTCTATGCTCGACAGCAACAGATCTACTGTTTTATGCTTGCAAGCTATCAGTCTATGGTTTTATGCCCGGATGCCTTTGTGCTCGGTAGCTTTTACGCTCGAGAGGCTACAAACCTACGACTTCACGCTCAGCAGCTCCGAATCTACGATCTCACGCTCGGTGGCTTTCTACGCTTAATAGACTACGAACTCAGGATTTTCAGCTCATCTACACTACGGATCTCTGACTTTCCGCATATCCGAATAGTTCTCAAGACGGTCGATTACAGGAGTTCACACAGAAGATACTCTTTCTTGACCTCAAGATATCCCAAGTACCCGAAACATACAGAGTTCAAACATTGAGAAATTACTCTTCTCGGGTCAAATGGAGGTTCATCCAGGCTCCAGTCTGAATATCTCATCTATCAAGATGGCAAACTCAGCTCGATAGCCATTCCTCGACCATGTTTCAAGGGATTTTTTGAGAAGTCATTCTTGAAGACGAAGTCTGAAAAAAAAATTATGTTCATCAGAAGTAAAAAAAAACAACAGTTCAGAGCTCTACGTGGTTCCTCAGTCCTAGCAACAGGACAGTTCTAAATGTTCAAAATGTTCAACAGCGTTCTATGGACTATTCGCTATGCGCAAAAGGACAGGACCTAGCACTCTTTCTACAGAGTCGGCATAAAGAATCAAACGTGTCAAAGCTACACATATTTAGACTTCACAGCAACGTATGGCAAAACGATCATGTGCACGGAAGCAAGATGATTTTTATTAAAGATGAAGGTCATGATTACATATGAGGGAAATCCTCTCTACAAAGGTTTTTTTTTTCATTTTCATGACTACATATGAGGGAAATCCCGTCTATAAAGGGCTTCCTCATTATTGTCGTCGGAAGATCGCACCCAAAATCTGTTCTACGAGGTTCTCGCATCGGTGCAGGTCTTCCTCTTCTTCCATGGCAGTTCATCGACCACCACAGTCATGAACAAGAAGATCGATGGCGGGAGGATACAGAACTGGGCCTGCAAAAATAATGCAGATCCCATATTCCGTACGCCATGACCGATCCAGTTGAGGTTTCTTTAAGACCCAACTCGATCGAGGACAGTAGTTATAGTTTGTCTGCTCTTGTCCACAGATGTCTTTGGGGAAAATATACAACTTGCAAGCCGTGTGGTCAAATACGACCCTTCCCCTCTCCCGAAGAACCACCATACAAAGTTACTGATTATCCCGAGCAAGGGAGGCTAAGATATCCTTCCATGATCTATCATTGCAGTGGAAACTTGCTCGAAGACGCCGTCTTTTTGGCTCCTTACACGCTGGAAGAACATGATCTCCTTCTTCCTCAGATCGACCCGACGAACTCCGGCGATCATCTCTGCGTGGTAATAGAAATGTGGGGAGAACAGGTTAACTCCCCCAGCATTTTTATAGGCAAAAGAGGTCACACCGGTCCCCAATAAATCCGCCATAAAGTCAGCATCGACCGTTTCAATGCTCCATTCAGAAACGTTTTGAGTCACAAGGAGCGGTTCATGCTTCATTCAAAGCGTTCCAAATTCCGAGGAATTTGAAAGCTTTGAAGGAGGTCTTGTAGAAGCATGAAAAATATGCCGGATGACTATACGCGACATGTTGGTGCAGAGCAGCGTAAGCAGAGGCCTCCAGAGCCATCAAGCGTGCAACAGAGCTCTTTTCGCTAAAATGCAGTATGAAATATGAAAGCTCAAAGGACCATCCGCATAAGGCAGTAAGTCCAAGCCGCTTCAGCGTAAACAGGGTGCGCCATCGCCTCCAGGGCGTAAAACTCATCCTCTTTCAGACGCAGCATTGAGGTGTACAAGAGACGCTTCGTATTCTCCAAAGTGAACCTGTCAGACCCTGCAATGAAGATCCTGCAATGAACCTGACGTCTGGACTTCTGACAAAGGGATACGGCTCGACTACCCAGACGACGGCTATAATGATGGCACAGCACTGCGACCCAGGCTGTCAAATACCGCTATCTTCTTTGCGTAAACTGCTTTTACAAGCACGAAGGGATACGCTGCCTTGTTTTACACAGGCAGACATGACCTGTTTATGTTCTATAGTAGACAAACCACCTGCCACATCAAAATCTGTACTCCGTACGGGGTCGAGGCACGTCTCTACGTCTAATGCACAGAGCGGTGACAGTTTCTCAAGGCACGTCTCTGCGACTGATGTGCAGAAGGGGTTGCAGACCTTCAAAGACACGCCTCCACATTTAATGCACAGGATTATATCTTCAAACACCATAATTTCGGCTAAGACGTCCCCATCAGCACTCTGGCACGGTACGCAGCGGCTTCTACGCCCATTCGGCTTCTACGCCTACTCGGTCTCTATGACCACTCGGCTTCAATGCCCATTCGACTTCTACGCCTGCTCGGCCTCTATGACCACTCGGCTTCTACGCCTGCTCGGCCTCTATGACCACTCGGTTTCAACACCCATTCGGCTTCTACGCCTGCTCGGCCTCTATGACCACTCGGCTTCTACGCCTATTCGGCTTCTATGTCGGTTTGATAACTATTTGGCTTCTATGCCATGGTGACAGACATTTGGCTTCTATGCCAACCTCTTCTACACAATGGATACCTACCTATGTGGCTTCTACACCGTGATCTTTGTAGCGATTATACGCATTTTGTCCCTTAGTTGGACCCGCGTCACACGCTCATTCAAAGGATCATCTATATGCAGGCATTGGTTACTTTAACCATTGTGTAAAAGGGTGCTGTACTTTTTACTCCTCGGTTTCTACACCGATGGACTGGTCAATGTCACTAAAACTCTATAAATAGAGACCTCTATCAATGAGGAAAAAAGGTCAAAAAATTGGTCAAGAAACCAATATCAGATCCAAGGTTGAACTTCCAAGAAGGATCGAACCAGAGGTCAAGAGAGAGAGAGAGAGAGAGAGAGAGAGAATCCGGAGCTCAGGCAGAGAGTAGGGATCGACGACTTTGGCATCGTGCATCCACCCTCTTTTGCAACCCTCGAAGCTGCTTTCTGTCTTCTATGGCACTTCTTCAACATCGTGTGGTCCAAGGGCTAAAGTGATCGACTGCAGATCAGATACCTATAGCAATATTTACCCAGATTAAATAAATTGTACTTCCATATCCTCGTATAGGATCAAATTATACAAGTTTGTTTGTAAACCAAAGAAGGCGGGTTTCGTATAAACCCCATCCTGAATATATTTTTTATTCTTTCGTTTAATACCACAAACACATAACTGTTCTGATATGAACATGCATATAGGAATTTACCAAAATAAGAATTCAATCCACAACTGCCTTGGCAACTCCCTTTCAAAATTCTTTAATCCCTTCGAATCCCGTACTTGTATTATATCACCTCCTCCTTGAACTCTTTATTGTTGTTTTCCGTCTTCCCCTATTTCGGAAAGACGAACGTTCGTGCTTAGTATAAGTTTGATACACGAATAGTACTAGATATACCCCATAGGCCAAGCACTCATGATGACAAACCAGAGAGCGCGACCACAGGAAGCCGTAGATACAGGTACGACCTTAGTTATATGTGTCATTGCATACTCATAACCCCCTTTATGATACGAGATCTTAGGTACATAGTGGACGTAGAGTTATATAGGTGTTGGTTTAGCAGTTATGAGGATATACTGATATTTTACCCAAATGGCATACACGCTATGCTAATAGATGACGCGAAAAGCAGTAGTAGTATTCTTTTTCTATCACCATCTTGGCCCCCTTGGGTGGCTCATCTTCTCTTCTCTATCCATTCATTATCTTGTGCTTAATTCTCCCTATCGTAGTTACGTCTTTTTCGTGCCAACATGAATTGTTGGTCTACTTCGACCCCATCCTTAGTTTTGTTAGTTAAACGTAAATGGTTTAGTAGATGATTAATAACTAAAGGATGAGTTCTTAATAATAACCCTTATGTATATGACCTATAGCAATATCTGTATCCTCTTATTATTTTAAAAACCATATATAGCATCCCTTAGGCTAATAGGGATTTGTTAGACTGTTTGAACTAATTTATACTTTTAATAGTTTTATAAGTTAGTGAAGACTTTAACTGTTGCTCAAAAACTTAGACTATGCCTAGGAAAGAATTGATGGCACTTGTTACGAACTGACAACTATGACAAATCGCTGGCAAAGTAGCGACAACTGCAGCTAGACCGTTGTAGTAAAGTAGTCGAAGTATTTGCAGACATATTAGTCAGGTGGCATGGCAGTATTAGGCTACGATACTTGACGGTTGCAAAAAAAAATCATGGTTGTGAGAATCAAGACAAGTACCCCAAAATTCTCGACCCAATAAATATATTCGTCTTACAACCTAGACAATAGCCTCAAGAGACTGTGACTACTAGTAGAACTTTTGTAAGTTGGGTAGTGTAGACGAGTTAGAGGATAACATGATAGTGTATGGACAATAAATGAGAAGTGTTAGAATGACAGACCATGAATTTTAAGAAGCACTGCTAGATAGCTATGTAGTGTAAAAGCTATAGTGATTATTATGAATATGGATTAGTGTCAATTTTGAGGACAAATTTTTTGTAAGTTGGGTAGATTGTAAACCCCCACACCAAAAATAGATATTTTGTGTGTATTTTATATTATTATATTAATTATAGATATTAAATTTCTTTTGAGTATTCTCTTAGTTAATTAGAAGATAAATTTTTTGATATATTTACTTATATAAATATTTATTTAGAATTATTTTAGGTTATTTTAGATTTTTGGAGATTTTTCTAGAATTTTTGGTAATTAAAACTTAGAAAACATAAATTTCTAGGACTTCTATGATTTACTATAGGACCATACTTGCATGTTGCTCCTAGCAAATATTTATTTTAGTTTAAAATATTTAATTATATTTTTCAGTCATTTATTTAGAATTTTAAGAAATTTATTTAGATTTTAAAATTATTTAGTATTTATTTGGATATATATAGTCTTAATATTAGATAGATGGTAATTTAGTGTTAATAGATATTAATAAGATTTTATAAATTATTTGTATTACCTTTTATTATATTTAATATTATAAATTATTGAGATAAATTCAAACTCTATTTTAAATTAATTCAAATTTTGAACCTATTAGGAAATCAACTTCATGCATATCCTATCCTTATTTAAATTCATCATAATCCAATCTAAATTAACCAATCTTAGTGATATTTAATTAAGTAGTGTCCACCATTATAAATACCTCATCCTTCATATTTTTCTTCCCCAAATTCCTCTCTTTTTCGTCCAAAAATAGTCAAAATTTGTCATAAATTCAGCCTCATTTTCTACTAGTTATGACGAATTAAAAAGATGATATCTCCTAGCTCCGGACTCCAAATGTGCTCCAGATTTTTTGTTAGAACCATATCAAGGTTAGTTTTCTGAATATATAAATTATTTTAATAATTTTAGAACCTTTTTTTTCAGAAAATTCTAAAATTGCCAGTTGTCCGAAATCAGACGCATTTTGGTATTTTCGAGATTTCGGGAGATCCCGAACTCGGAATTACAAACGTTTGAAGTTTCGGAAAGCTGACATAATGAACTTCCAGAAAAGTATTTCTACAGAATTTAAAATATAAGTTTAATCTACTGTAAAATTTGTGCAACGTAGACGTAAATAGGAAACCACTAAAAATTATCATCTGTGTGCCCTTGTGGACATAACTCTTTACCGACTTGTGATTTTATGAAACCGTCGATTCCGGTGTTCATGTAGCACTAAATCTATATATTTCTACACATAAATCAAGAATTTGAGTCGGTTGACTTTTTGGTCAACGGATTGCCTCGATTTGCGTGCCATGGATCACAAATCCGTAAAGTTGACTTTCGTTGGACCAAAATTTGGGTTTAACAATAAAATTAGATTATAATAAGATTAAAATACTATTTTAGGTTATTTTGTTCAGAATTAAAATAGATTAAAATGGAGAAACCTATTCACCCATTTTTGTAATCTAACTTGTTTAATTTATGTGACGGGTAGATCGGACGACGACTTGAGTTTCGACTTCATTCTTGTTCAGATCAGGCAAGATACCTTGCCAAATTACTTATAGTATTTTGCATGCTTAATATATTTTTGTATATTTATTGCATTTCGGTATATTTCTTGCATGTGTACTTTTCTTCCAGTCATTACTATGTATTAGATATGTTGACACACACATGGCACTTAGTATCATCGAGGACAATCATTAGGAGTATGGGCTTTTAGCCACTCTGGTAAACTATACTAACTAGCACGCACTATGGTGGTCGTATCTGATGGTCGCTACCCCCAAGGTATGTCGATTGATGGAGTCCGAGGGTCGCTATCCCAGAGGTATGTCGGCTGATGATGTCTACTGACGAGTGCATGAGTTGTGAGATTTAGATCGAGTAGCCTACCCTTGCCCATACGTCGAAAAGTTGTCCTCATTTGCATTCATATAGATTGTCTTGTACAGCGTACTTATTTATTTTCAAATTATATGCATGTTTACTATATTCAAGTTGGCTTGCTTTTCTGTATCTTGTTACGTCCCTCTGAGGACCTGGTCCTTTGCCAGGTGTATCTGTTCTTGAGTATTTGCAGGAGCGCAGATTCGGATGGTTACATATATTTCGAGAATGTCTTTTCTCCGAGCCTATGATTGTTAGCTGGTATTCTTACATTGTGTTTATTTTGTTGTACTTTTTCATTCGAGTTGGTAGTGGATTTGTTTCCATCCAACTATCATCCTTAGATACTCATATTGTAATCTAGTTTCATAGATACTGGTTATTCATTTATATTGATTTCTGTGGATGAGATTTAGATTATACCCTGTGACTTATGACATATGTTTATACCACTTGTGGATTGATATTCATATTACAGTGTACGTGTGGATTTTGGTTTACATATATTGGAGTTGCCATATCCATACGGCTGGCATGCTTACGTGTCCTAGTCCTACGTATTTTGGGACTGGGGCGTGACATATTTTTGTGGTGGCCCATGCAGGTCGAGAACATATTGTCTCGGTTACGTCACTGTACCGAGCAAGCCTGCGCATAGGATTAGAATATAGGATCCCATCCACTTATTTATTACCTCCCTTGATTTCATTTCGCATTCTCATTTGATTGCTTTCATTGCATCTTACATGATCCCTTCTCTACGTCAATCTTATCTTATCTTTCGTGCTTGATAGGGATTATGAAGATGATTTATACTAAGAATATATACTCTAGTATGCAATAACACTATTAGTTAAATTATTGTAAGTTGGGTAGTATGCCTCATAACCTAGTAACACATAGACCTATTACCCCATTAATAAAGTATAATTGAATGACACGAACTATAGACTTATATAAAAAATAGTGTTTATCCAGACTATAGAACTTTAGTGTTATTCTGGACTGTAGAACATAGAGGCCCATACACCCATTTTGTTGACTTTAGACTTGGATAAGAAATTAGCTTGGCAATTGTAGAGGCACAACACCGATCTTCTTGGTGAACTTAGATTATTCAGTACCTTCCTCCATCATAATCAAACGTACTTATATTTTTACTACCTCGACTTATGCTGCTATTATAGCCTAGTTTTGCAAGCTTATTCTTCTATTAAGCTTGTTCATGACATATGTATTATTGGGGGCCTACACTAATATGTTGTCTAAATCAGAATCGGTGTATTATGGTCTGATCAACCGTAGTGCACTTGGTTCGCTCTTTGTATCACTACTTTATGTGGATTGAGATATAGTTGACTCAACTTGTTAGACGAATATACTTGCCCTCTAGACTGGTCAGAGCATATCATGTCAGGTATATAACTGTTCTGATATGAACATGCATATAGAAATTTACCAAAATAAGATTTCAATCCACAACTGCCTTAGCAACTCCCTTTCTAAATTCTTTAATCCCTTCGAATCCCATACTTGTATTATATTACCTCCTCCTTTAACTCTTTATTGTTGTTTTTTGTCTTTCCCTATTTCGGAAAGACGAACGTTCGTGCTTAGTATAAGTTTGATACACGAATAGTACTAGATATACCCCATAGGCCAAGCACTCATGATGACAAACAAGAGAGCGCGACCACAGGAAGCCGTAGATACTGGTACGACCTTAGTTATATGTGTCATTGCATACTCATGACCCCCTTTATGACACAAGATCTTAGGTGCATAGTGGACGTAGAGTTATATAGGTGTTGGTTTAGCAGTTATGAGGATATACTGATATTTTACCCAGATGGCATACATGCGATGCTAATAGATGATGTGAGTAGCAGTAGTAGTATTCTTTTTCTATCACCATCTCGCCCCCTTGGGTGGCTCATCTTCTCTTCTCTATCCATTCATTATCTCGTGCTTAATTCTCCCTATCGTAGTTACGTCTTTTTCGTGCCAACATGAATTATTGGTCTACTTCGACCCCATCGTTAGTTTTGTTAGTTAAACGTAAATGGTTTAGTAGATGATTAATAACTAAAGGATAAGTTCTTAATAATAACCCTTATGTATATAACCTATAGCAATATCTGTATCCTCTTATTATTTTAAAAACCATGTATAGCATCCCTAAGGCTAATAGGGATTTGTTAGACTGTTTGAACTAGTTTATACTTTTAATAGTTTTATAAGTTAGTCAAGACTTTAACTGTTGCCCAAAAACATAGACTATGCCTAAGAAAGAATTGATGGCACTTGTTACGAACTGGCAACTATGACAAATCGCTGGCAAAGTAGCGACAGCTGCAGCTAGACCGTTGTAGTAAAGTAGTCGAAGTATTTGCAGACATATTAGTCAGGTGGCATGGCAGTATTAGGCTACGATACTTGACGGTTACAAAAAAAAATCATGGTTATGAGAATCAAGACAAGTACCCCAAAATTCTTGACCCAATAAATATATTCGTCTTACAACCTAGACAATAGCCTCAAGAGACTGTGACTACTACTAGAACTTTTGTTAGTTGGGTAGTGTAGACGAGTTAGAGGATAACAAGATAGTGTATGGACAATAAATGAGAAGTGTTAGAATGACAGACCATGACTTTTAAGAAGCACTGCTAGATAGCTATGTAGTGTAATAGCTATAGTGATTAATATGAATATGGGTTAGTGTCAATTTCGAGGACGGAATTTTTGTAAGTTGGGTAGATTGTAAACCCCCACACCAAAAATAGATTTTTTGTATGTATTTTATATTATTATATTAATTATAGACATTAAATTTCTTTAGAGTATTCTCTTAGTTAATTAGAAAATAAATTTCTTGATATATTTACTTATATAAATATTCATTTAGAATTATTTTTGGTTATTTTAGATTTTTGGAGATTTTTCTAGAATTTTTGGTAATTAAAACTTAGAAAACATAAATTTCTAGGACTTCTATGATTTACTATACGACCATACTTGCATGTTGTTCCTAATAAATATTTATTTTAGTTTAAAATATTTAATTATATTTTTTGTAATTTATTTAGAATTTGAAGAAATTTATTTAGATTTTAAAATTATTTAGGATTTATTTGGATATATATAGTCTTAATATTAGATAGATGCTAATTTAGTGTTAATAGATATTAATAAGATTTTATAAATTATTTGTATTATCTTTAATTATATTTAAGATAATAAATTCTCGAGATAAATTTAAACTCTATTTTAAATTAATTCAAATCCTGAACCTACTAGGAAATCAACTTCATGCATATCCTATCCTTATTTAAATTCATCATAATCCTATCCAAATTAACCAATCTTAGTCATATTTAATTAAGTAGTGTCCACCATTATAAATACCTCATCTTTCATATTTTTCTTCCCCAAATTCCTCTCTTTTTTGTCCAAAAATAGTCAAATTTCGTCATAAATTCAGCCTCATTTTCTACTAGTTATGACGAATTAAAAAGACGATATCTCCTAGCTCCGGGCTCCAAACGTGCTCCAGTTTTTTTGTTAGAACCATATCAAGGTTAGTTTTCTGAATATATAAATTATTTTAATAATTTCAGAACCTTTTTTCAAAAAATTCTAAAAGTGCCAGATGTCCAAAATCAGACGTATTTTGGTATTTTCGAGATTTCGGGAGATCCTGAACTCAGAATTACAAACCGTTTGAAGTTTCGAAAAGCTGTCATGATGAACTTCCAGAAAAGTATTTCTATAAAATTTAAAATATAAATTTAATCTACTGTAAAATTTGTGCAACTTATACGTAAATAGGAAACCACTAAAAATTGTCATCTGTGCGCCCTTGTGGACATAACTCTTTACCGACTTATGATTTTATGAAACTGTCGATTCCGGTGTTCATGTAGCACTAAAATCTATATAATTCTACAAATAAATCAAGGATTTGAGTCGGTTGACTTTTTGGTCAACGGATTGCCTCGATTTGCGTGCCATGGATCACAAATTCGTAAAGTTGACTTTCGTTGGACCAAAATTTGTGTTTAACAATAAAATTAGATTATAATAGGATTAAAATACTATTTTAGGTTATTTTGTTCAGAATTAAAATAGATTAAAATGGAGAAACCTATTCACCCATTTTGTAATCTAACTTTTTTAATTTATGTGACGGGTAGATCGGACGACGCCTTCAGTTGGGACTTCATTCTTTTTCAGATCAGGCAAGATACCTTGCCAAATTGCTTACTGTATTTTGTATGCTTATTATATTTCTGTATATTTATTACAATTTGGTATATTTCTTGCATGTGTAGTTTTCTTCCAGTCATTACTATGTATTAGATATGTTGACACACACATGGCACTTAATATCATCGAGGAAAATCATTAGGCGTATGGGCTTTTAACCACTTTGGTAAACCATAGTAACTAGCACGCACTATGGTGGTCGTGTCCGATGGTCGCTACCCCCGAGGTATGTCGATTGATGGAGTCCGAGGGTCGCTACCCCAGAGGTATGTCGGCTGATGATGTCCACTGACGAGTGTATGAGTTGTGAGGATTAGATCGAGTAGCCTACCCTAGCCCATACGTCGAAAAAGTTGTCCTCATTTGCATTCATATAGATTGTCTTGTACAGCGTACTTATTTATTTTCAAATTATATGCATGTTTATTTTATTCAAGTTGGCTCGCTTTTCTGTATCTTGTTATGTCCCTTTGAGGACCTGGTCCTCTGCCAGGTGTATCTGTTCTTGTGTATTTGTAGTAGCGCAGATTCGGATGGTTACATATATTTTAAGGATGTCTTCTCTCCGAGCCCATGATTGTTAGCTGGTATTCTTATATTATGTTTATTGTGTTGTACTTTTTTATTCGAGTTGGTAGTGGATTTTTTCTATCCAACTATCATCCTTATATACTCATATTAAGATCTAGTTTCATAGATACTGGTTATTTATTTGTATTGATTTCTGTGGATGAGATTTAGATTATACCCTGTGACTTGTGACATATGTTTATACCACTTGTGGATTGATATTCACATAACAGCGTACGTGTGGATTTTGGTTTCCATATATTGGAGTTGCCATATCCATACAGCTGGCATGCTTACGTGTCCTAGTCCTACGTATTTTGGGACTGGGGCGTGACATGCTGTGTGCAACATGTATTGTGCAATCAATCTAACTCTTGGGCAAGCTTATCTAACAAACTGATCATCTCGAATCAAGGCAAGCATGTCAAGTGGACTATCATACTCTCAAACAATTAAGGCAACACATCTATATGATTTTGGTCCCCGAGAAACTCTGGATTGGCAGCGGTAATCTTGTCACGCCCCAATCCCAAAATACCGAGGGACCGGACGTGTGATAATGGCCAGCAGCACACACCGAAGGACAAACCTAATTTAATGGATCCATCGGGGCATACTTAAGCTGTAATAGAACAATAAGTAGGTCCAATGATACAAATCACAGTCTAATCTAATCTCATACACAACAGATAATCAAGATCCAATGCCAGAATAATGTAAATAAAATAAACTGACATATCTCAATAAAAGTGTCTCGGAGAACAATCCGAGAACAAGTCTGATACATCAATGCAATAGGCTGGAAATAAAATAACTAGAAACAGAAATAAATAAGTATCTCAAGCCAATACCCAGGAGAAGTCCTCTGGTACGATCTCGTCCTCGGTGTCGGTACAGCTCCTGCTAATGGTCCTGTACCGTATAACTCTGGGTGGATCTCCTCTGCTAATCTTGGGGACATAATCCGGATCTAGGTCCTCAGGGGACATAGCAAGGTACAGATAATATAAGCCAAAATAAATGCAGTGCAACAGATAATAAAATAAATAGGGTAAGTATGTAACCATCTATGTGAAAATGCAAGTGAGTGCATCACGAGTACTCAGGCTGAGCCACTACAGGCTCTGTGTCGGGGAGCCGGTAGCAGTAATATCCGGTAATGGGCCAAGCTCGGGTTTCAGAGTTTTGTGGCTTACAATAATAGGGGGTTTATATATATATGATCAGCCTGTAGCCTGTGTGTCTCTTCACACCCAATGTAATCACACGTCTCATGTCCACGATGCACCATGTCCATGTCACGCATAATCATATCTAATGCAATAAGTTATAGAGAATCTAGGAATATAATGTCAATGCCATAAAGTCTGTATCCTATACAGAATCACCATGAATATCTCAGAAAGATCCTGTCCATGAATAGTGTAAAGTGTCCTGTGTTATAGTATACTTGATAAGACAAGCACGAGAATGCATGGGGTCACGAATATCCATCTCTAGATGACATACACAACATCGCGTACGGTGTTGGCACCCGACTAATAATCGGACGTTAAATAAGTCACACGGTCCTAAGTCAAGAATGCACAGTAATATAAATAAAGCAAGGAAATATGCAACAAGAACTGCAGAGTTGGCAAGGTATACTTGCATAACAATGTATAAATAAGTTAAGGGAATAAGTAGCAAAGCTGCAAGATTTGGCAAGGTACACTTGCCAGGGGTTCTAGCTCCAACTGTAGCTCTGGTCTGAGTGTGATTTACAAGGACTCCTTTGGTTGCTGAAATAAATATTACCATTAGATTCAGGAAATATCAAATAGCTAGAAATGCCTGTCCTTAAGTCCAATTTGGACACAAGGGCAAAAATGACATTTCCAGGTTAAAGCGGGACCCACAAGTGGGCCACTTTGCACCGAAAACCGTGTCAGGGTCAAAGGTCTCCAAATTCATCAAAATTAGTGTCAACAAGTCCAGAACGATGATACGAACCCAACGGAACTTCCAGAATTGGATTCCGATGAGCCGATCACAAAATCGCCCGTCAAGTGGAGCCGCTGGGGCCCACGATACACGGTTTTGTTAACGTTCTCAGAATCGAACCAAACTTGGGTCACAGGACCAGCGTATTGCTACGAGTCCGATGGCACAAGTTTTGTCTCGATCCGACGTGTGTACACAAAGTTACAACGTGTTCTAAAACGGACAGATACGGGGCGTTGTCGGCGAATACGCGTTGATTCCGGTGTGCACGCACATCCAAATCAACTTCTGCAAAATCCCACACGTCCGTATCGATGGTACGGACGTTTCGTGAAGACTGCACGCGACCAAGTCGTCCCATTTGGCGGGGCACACTCAGTTTCGGGGTAAAATAGGGCGTTGATTTTTCCTGTTTTTGGATCGCGATTCGCGATCACGACAGGACCGACGCACCGAGCAGGTTGCACGGGCATCGAGGGGGTCACACAGTCTACGCGACGCAACTAACAGAATGGAAAATGGAATAACGAGGAGAGAGGAAACGCTACCTGAAGAGGGCTCCATGAAATCTGAATTTCACTTGTCCGCGAGAAGATGCGACACGGGAAAACTGTGTCCTGTGTCCACTGTGTCCGTCTAGGTTAGGGTTTCTGTTTGTGTTCGATTCAGGGGCTGATATGTCCGTGTCAGCGGGCGGCCGGAGGTGGCTAGGGCAGGGGAGTCATCGTCGGCTCAGGCGGAGATCGGGTGGAGGACGTCGGCTGTCGAGGGGCTGCTGCGGTGATGGCGCCGGCAGGGAGAGTCGGGGAAGGAGATGCCGTCGGCTGTGGAGGTAGTATTGGTGCTTGTCGCGGACGGGTGGAGCAAGGAGAAGGTAGACGGCTGGGGAGATTCGACTAGGTCGGGCAGCGGGGAGGTTCTGGGGATGAGTCGAGCAGGGGTCGTCGGTGGCAGTCGAGGAAAGAGGCGGGGACGAAGGCGAAGGGGCTAGGGCGTCGGGACGAGCGGGGCTGGGCGGACTTGGGTGGTGCGGGGAGAGGTCGAGGGGTGATGGCGTTAGGGTTTAGGGGTCGGCGAGGCGAGGGGTGCGATGGGGGAGCGGCGGCGTGGAGTCGTGGAGGCGGTGACCGGTCGAGGCGGAGGGTGTGGGAGGAAGTCTGTCGACTGGTCGAGCGGCTGAGCGGAGGGGAGAGGCGGAGAGTCGAGCGGGGCTGGGCGCTGTGAGTCGGATAGGGAGTCGAGTTAGGGTGGCTGGAGATTAGGGTTCCGATCGTGGGGAGAGGGTGGAGGGAGGTGGTCGGGCTGAGGAGTTGATTCAGGGGACGGGTCGAGCTCGGCGGCGGGGGGGTAGGGTTCAGTTCAGATGGCTGCGGCGGCAGAGCTGGAGAAAGGTGGCGGCGACGGAGAATTAATTAGGGTTGCGGCCCGGCTGGGCACAGAGTTCGAGGCATATTTAAGGGCTGCTACAGTAATCTCGATGAGAATTGGGATTAGGGTTCAGGCATGGGTTTGGGTTAGGGTCCGCGGGTCAGGTTCAAATGAATCCGGCCCGACCCGCTTAGTGTTTAAGTGTGGGTACGGGTTGTCGGGTTTCGGGTTCGGGTCTAGATCCGACCCGACCTGATACGATTTGGGTTTGGTTCAGTAATCCGGTCCGGGTTGGTTTTAGTTGGTTTGGTTCAATTGAATCGGGTTTATTTAGGGGTTTAATTTGGTTCATTTATTTAATAGTATTTAGGGCTTTAAAACTGCTTCCGGAGTCCAATAAATTCACAAAAAAATATCCTATGTCCGATTTTCTATTTTACACCATAAAATATTATTTCTATAATATTTTAATATTAAATAACAGCAATTAAAAATCATTTAATTACCAAAAGTCTAGGTTTTAAAAACAGAAAAATCTTGAAAAATTATGAAAAATTGTGAAAATCTAAATTAATAATTACTGAAAATCAGGGGGCTTACAATCTACCCAACTTATAAAAATTTTGTCCTCAAAATTAAAATATGGTAGGGTTCTCTCTATCAAATCTTACTTGATTACAGTCTAAAGTATTCCTCTCAAGTGAACATTGCGGTCTCTACCCAACTTAGAATTTATCCATCTATCATCTAAGGCTATACATCTAATAAAGCTATGCCCTAACTTATTTAATCATGTTATTGAATCCTCAAGTCTTTAACACCAAATATATCACTTATGATATTCCCTTAATCATATATAAAAGGGTCATCAACAATGCGACCGGCCTGTGGGGTATTTCTAGTACTGTCTATATATCAAACTTATACCAAGCACGAGGTTTCGTCTTTCCGAAATAAGGGAAGACGAAGATCAATAATAAAGAGTTCAAGGGTGAGGTAATAGAATAGAAGTATCAGGATCAAGGCGTTTAACGAATTCAAATGGGATTTGTCAAGATAATTGTGGATTGAAATCCTATTATGGTAATCCTTTATTCGCATGCTCGTATGAGTACAGTTATGTAACTAATACGATATGCTCAGATATATCTAGAGGGCAAGTATACTAGTCAACTATATATCTTAATCCACGTGAAGTAGTCGTGCGAAGAGTGAACCAAAATGCACTAAGGTTGATCAGACCGTAATACACTGATTCTGAATAGACAATTATATTAGTGTGTCGACCCAATAATACATATGTCATGAACAAGCTCGATAAAAGGATAAGCTTGCAAAACCAGACTATATTAGCAGCATAAGTCAAGGTAGTACAACGAATATAAGTACGCTAGATGATGATGAAAGGAGGTACAACTTAATTCAAGTTCATAAAACAACCCAAAATAAGCACAATAACAAAAGACTCTATAATCTCTACAGTTATCAATTATAAGCAAGTTAAAAATTACATAGGTTAAGGCTGAGGTCACGAACCAATAGGCACGAGATAAAATAAATCTATAAACAGATAATTATGAAAAATTATGCGCATTAGCTACTCCATGGGTCTGTGCGTCTTCCAAAGTCATCGCTGGAGCTTGTTCACGTTCTTGCAGTTGATTCCTCTGCTACTGTTGAGCCTGCTGGAAGAGTGTTGTTTGTGGTGCCAAGGGTGGCTTCGGCTGATTCCCTCCTGGGGCTGGTGGGCTGACTCTTTCAACTCTCGTTTGCGGTGCTTCCAATGCTGGAGAGGCTGGCCTTGGTGCTGGTAACGCTCTTTTTCGACGTTCGGGGCATTCCTTTAATAAATGCTGACTGGATCCACAAGCTAAGCATAATTTCCTTTTTCGCCTGCACTCGTTCTCTATATGGCCTCGCCTGTGACAATATGGACAGACAGGTAGTACTTGAGGAGGTACTTTTGGTGGCTGGTGCATGTGAGACTTCCTTGCAATTTCTTCCTGTGGTGCTCCGGCTGGTGCTGATGTGGCTGGTTGATGAATCATCAATGCTTTCTCTTGATGCTGAGGACAATCCTTGGCTAAGTGTTGATTGGTTCCGCAAATCAAGCATAATCCTAACTTGTGTCTGCACTCCTTCTCAATGTAGCCTTTCTTGCGACAATACTGACAGGTAGGTAGTACTTGCGGAGATGCTTCTAGCGGCTGGTGCATGGGAGAAATCTTCGCAAATTCTTCCTGTGGTGCTCCGGCAGGTGCTGATGTGGCTGGTTGATGAATCATCACTGCTTTCTCTCGACGTTCAGGGCAATCCCTTACCGAATGCTTTTTGGATCCGCAAGATAAACATCGTCCCAATCTGTGTCAGCATTCTTTAGTGAAATGGCCTACCTTGCCACAGTAGTGACAAGTAGGAAGGAGTAGTGGGAGTGGTGTAGATGCTCTCTGCGGTGGATTCATCTGTGGTTGCTTCGTAACTCTTTCTTGTTGTGCTTGGTCTGGTGCTGATGCATACGGCCGCTTCTGGCTGGACTCTATCCTTGTGTTGCACTCCATGGGTCGTGCTGTAGTAAGAACATCCTCGTCTAAGGTAGTTGCATTTGAACTGATTAACTTTCATAATTCCGAGCTAAATCTGTCGATGAACTTCTCCGCTTGGTTTTGCTGAGCTTCTTCATGAACCTTCTGATGGGCTTGCATCATCGCGTAGAACATTCGAAATATTTGTTGTTCGTCCATAGCCTGTCCTTGTGGAACGGTAGGCGTCGGTGGAGCCAATTGCGTCGATGGTGGAACGTCATCTTCCTGAATTCTCGAGGGATGCTGACTTGCTTGCTGTGATGATGGACCTTCACTAACTGGTGTCACTTCATCTCCGTTGGTTATCACAGCACCTTGTGGTGTTTCTGGATGAGTCTCGTCGTGTGCTTGTGAATCCATTGCTCTGCATCAAAATAAACTATAAGAGGCGTACAGAAATCAAGGTAGGATGTAAGTCAAGAATTTAATTCGAATCCGATATAGATGTCAAGAACGTTTCAAGCAAGTGGATGAGATCCTAGAAACTTATCCTATCTTTATTGCAGGCTTGCTCGGTCCCTAAGTTGAAACCGAATAATTTAGTCGTTGACCTGCACGGGCCACCATAAAAACTATGTCACGCCCCAGTCCCAAAATACAGAGGGACCGAACGCGTGATAATGGCCAGCAGCACACACCGATGGACAAACCCAATTTAATGGATCCATTGGGGCATACTTAAGCTGTAATACAACAATAAGTCGATCCAATGATACAAATCACAGTCTAATCTAATCTCATCCACAACAGATAATCACAGATCCAATGCCAGAATAATGTAAATAAAATACACTGACATATCTCAATAAAAGTGTCTCGGAGAACAATCCAAGAACAAGTCTGGTACATCAATGCAATAGACTAGAAATAAAATAACTAGAAACAGAAATAAATGAGTATCTCAAGCCAATACCCAGAAGAAGTCCTCTGGTACGATCTCGTCCTCGGTGTCGGTACAACTCCTATATCAGCTCCTGCTAATGCTCCTGTACTGTATAACTCTTGGTGGATCTCCTCTGCTAATCCTGGGGACACAATCCGGATCCAGGTCCTCAGGGGACATAGCAAGATACAGATAATACAAGCCAAAATAAATGCAGTGCAGCAGATAATGAAATAAATAGGGTAAGTATGTAACCAACTATGTAAAAATGCAAGTGAGAGCATCATGAGTACTCAGGCTGAGCCACTACAGGCTCTGTGTCAGGGAGCCGGTAGCAGTAATATCCGGTAATGGGCTAAGCTCGGGTTTCAGAGTCTTGTGCCTCACAATAATAGGGGGTTTATATATATATGATCAACATGTAGCCTGTGTGTCTCTCCCCACCCAATGTAATCACACGTCTCATGTCCACGATGAACCATGTCCATGTCACGCACAATCATATCTAATGCAGCAAGTCATAGAGTATCTAGGAATATAATGTCAATGCCATAAAGTCTGTATCCTATACAGAATCACCATGAATATCTCAGAAAGATCCTGCACATGAATAGTGTCAAGTGTCCTGGGTTATAGTGTACTTGATAAGACAAGCACGAGAATGCAAGGGGTCACGAATATCCATCTCTAGATGACATACACAACATCGCGTACGGTGTTGGCACCCGACTAATAATCAGACGCTAAGTAAGTCACACGGTCCTAGGTCAAGCATACACAGCAGTATAAATAAATCAAGAAAATATGCAACAAGAACTGCAGAGTTGGCAAGGTATACTTGCACAACAATGTATAAATAAGTCAAGGGAATAAGTAGCAAAGTTGTAGGATTTGGCAAGGCACACTTTTATGGGGTTCTGGCTCCAACTGTAGCTCTGGTCTCAGTGTGATTTGCAGGGACTGCTTCGGTTGCTGAAATAAACATTACCATTAGATTCAGAAAAAATCAAATAGCTAGAAACGCTTGTTCTTAAGTCCAATTTGGACACAAGAGCAAAAATGACATTTTCGGGTCAAAGTGGGTTCCACATGTGGGCCACTTTGCACCAAAAACCGTGTCAGGGTCAAAGGTCTCCAAATTCGTCAAACTTAGTGTCAACAAGTCCAGAACGATGATACGAACCCAACGGAACTTGCAGAATTGGATTCCGATGAGCCGATCACAAAATTGCCCGTCAAGTAGAGCCGGTGGGGCCCACGATACACGATTTTGTCAACGTTCTCAGAATCGAACCAAACTTAGGTCACAGGAACAGCGTATTGCTACGAGTCCGATGGCGCAAGTTTTGTCTCGATCCGACGTGTGTATATAAGTTACAACGTGTTCCAGAACGGGTGGATATGGGGCGTTGTCGGCGAATACGTGTTGATTTCGGTGTGCACGCACATCCAAATCAACTTCTGCGAAATCCCACACATCCGTATCGACGGTGCAAACATTTCGGTAAAGACCGCACGCGACCAAGTCATCCCGTTTTGCGGGGCGCACTCAGTTCCGGGGTGAAACAGGGCGTTGGTTTTTCCTATTTTTGGATCGCGGTTCACGATCACCACAGGACGTGACGCACCGAGCGGGTTGCACGGGAATCGAGGGGGTCACACAGTCTATGTGACATAACTGACGGAACAGAAAATGGAATAACGAGGAGAGAGGAAATGCTACCTGAACAGGGCTCCGTGAAATCTAAATTTCACGTGTCCGCGAGGAGATGCGACACGGGAAAACTGTGTCCTGTGTCCGCTTTGTTCGTCTAGGTTAGGGTTTCTGTTTGTGTTCGATTCAGGGGCTGATGTGTCCGTGTCAGCGGGCGAACGGAGGTGTCTAGGGCAGGGGAGTCATCGTCGGCTCAGGCGGAGATCGGGAGGAGGACGTCGGCTGTCGAGGGGCTGCTGCGGTGATGGCGCCGACGGTGAGAGTCGGGGAAGGAGATGCGGTCGGCTGTGGAGGTGGTGTTGGTGCTCGTCGGGGACGGGTGGAGCAAGGAGGAGGTAGGAGGCTGGGGAGATTCGACTAGGGCGGGCATCGGGGAGGTTCTGGGGACGAGTCGAGCGGGGGTCGTCGGTGGCAGTCGAGGGAAGAGGCGGGGACGAAGGCGAAGGGGCTAGGGCGTCGGGACGAGCGGGGCTGGGCGGACTTGGGTGGTGCGGGGAGAGGTCGAGGGGTGATGGCGTTAGGGTTCAGGGGTCGGCGAGGCGAGGGGTGCGATGGGGGAGCGTCGACGTGGAATCGTGGAGGCGGTGACCGATCGAGGCGGAGGGTGCGGGTGGAAGTCTGTCGACTGGTCTAGCGGCTGAGCGTAGGGGAGAGGCGGAGAGTCGAGCGGGGATGGGCGCTACGAGTCGGAGAGGGAGTCGAGTTAGGGTGGCTGGAGATTAGGGTTACGATCATGGAGAGAGGGTGGAGGGAGGTGGTCGGGCTAAGGAGTTGATTCAGGGGACGAGTCGAGCTCGGCGTCGAAGGAGCTAGGGTTCAGTTCAGATGGCTGCGGCGGCGGAGCTGGAGAAAGGCGACGGCAGCGGAGAATTAATTAGGGTTGCGGCACAATTGGGCACAGAGTTCGAGGCGTATTTAAGGGCCGCTACAGTAATCCCGATGAGAATTAGGATTAGGGTTCAGGCATGGGTTTGGGTTCGGGTCCGCGGGTCGGGTTCAAATAAATCCGGCCCGACCCGCTTAGTGTTTAAGTACGGGTACGGGTAGTCGTGTTTCAGGTTTGGGTCTAGATCCGACCTGACCCGATACGGTTTGGGTTTGGTTCAGTAATCCGGTCCGGGTTGGTTTGAGTTGGTTTGGTTCAATTGAACCGGATTTATTTAGGGGTTTAATTCGGTTCATTTATTTAATAGTTTTTAGGGCTTTAAAACTGCTTCCGGAGTCCAATAAATTCACAAAAAATTACCCTATGTCTGGTTTTCCATTTTACACCATAAAATATTATTTCCATAATATTTTAATATTAATTAATAGCAATTAAAAAATCATTACAGAAAAATCCCGAAAAATTACGGAAAATTGTTAAAATCCAAATTAATAATTACTGAAAATCAGGGGGCTTACAAATCCAACTATCCAAAGACTCACATACTGGTACTATTAGCAGCTGTGACCAAGGTTCAGCTCTGCACTAATAGCCATTGTCCAACCGATACAAATGCATGAAGCTCTATCAGATAAATCACGATGCATACTGAATGATCAAGCAGGCTATACATAAACTCATTTCATTTCTCTTACCCACAACCGAATGGTTATCCCTACAGCAGACACACAAGTTAGCCACAATTTGTATAACATAATGTATACAATTCTCTAGTTTCCTGTTCGTCCCTGCATCAAACAGTTAGGTATGCAAGAAGGCTAGCCTAGCATGCGCCTAACTATATGATGGTCCCATCAATGGGATTAGTAGTTGGGACATACAAGCCCATCTCACTAATAGACGGTCTACCCTCCCGTAAGTAAGGACATTCAAGCCTCAGGGTATCTAGATCTCTCCTAGGTCGAACGATCCCAGTGCCCTAGGAAACGTTCGAGAGATAACCTTTTGCACAAGTTGTCCTGACCAAATGCAATGCAAGCTCCTATCCATACTAGATGATGTACATAATCCAGAACAAATAAGCAAACACATCTATCAAGTCCAGATAGCCGAAGCTCACTCTCTCAATACACATTGCCTAATAGCCACACCCCCCCGTAAGTAAGGTGTATTAAGCCTCAGGGTGGACTATTAGTCTAGATCACAAGTTCACTCCATTCTCCAAGTTCCAACTTATGGCAAGCAATCAATGAAGCATGTTCAAGCAAAGCTAACTCATTAAACAAATAACAAGCAAGAACAGTTCTTATAACTCAAGCATGCAGTTTTATCTCTTTTTAGGACAAGCATTCAAGTATTCCAGTCTAGCATACGATATCAATAATATGTGCAAGCAATCCTCTTTACTCTTGTTATTAGCATGGCAAGGTTCTATCTCATTTCAGACAAGCATTTCTAGTTCTCTTATTAGGCAAGTAAGCAGATTCATTTTAATGACAAGCTATGTGAGTTCTCTTATTAGCATACTGAGTCGGTTCTATCATTCTTCTTATGAAATAATCTTCTTAAGCAACAAGCATTCAAAAACTCAGATTCATTATTAAGTCGTGCAAGAATCAGAGAATGCAGTTCTGCCCACTCACTTTGATTAATCGGTCGGGAACTCTCCGAAAAGACTTCCGTTCGAGCAAGCAAGGCGATCTCACTTGTACGTAGCGTCGATGCAGAGCGGGGCGCTACATACTTACCCACCAACAAAGAATTTCGTCCTCGAAACTCAAGGAGAAACTCACAAAAATGCAGAGCAGCGATAGTCCTCATCCCTCACATTCCTTAATCAAAACTCAGCAATCCAGAAATCATATATCATATCTCAAGCAATGAAAACAAATCCAGAAAACTTTTGTGCGTATCTTTGAGAGTATCTATGGACTTATTGTATGGAACATTCATTGCAACACAAACACAACTTAGAGTCGGAGGCAACGGAAAGGGCAAAGAATCGAGTTGCTCTGATACCATTATATCAAGCCCCGGTCCCGAAGGGCCGTTCGTCCTCGCTTTGGTCCCTACGGAACCGATCGTCCTCGCATGGGCGTGATGTCATGCTGCCTAAAGTGCGCTTGCACAAGGCCAAAGCTTTGATACAAGGGCAAGTAAGCTATTTCATACTGAAGCAGCGGCACACATATTGCAGAAAAGTAAAGAACACAATGGCATATGCAAAACAAGCTCTTTTATTGATATTCACAAATGTTACAAGCGGCACATAGCCGAGGTTATAATTCGCTTAGGCACTCTGTCTCTCGATTACAATAACACCGTTCCATACATCATGTCCCTCTATACAAAAGCAGCTCAAAGCAGGCATAGCTCGATACGGCTCAAGGCATCGACTCCATATTTCTGGTTCCTTGGGATGAGGCACGGCTATCGCTTCCTCGGACGAATAGGCACCTGAGAACAAGCAAACTGTTGGTGGGTCGGCACTTTATACAAGTACTGGTGAGATAAAACAACTAAACAAAAGCTACACCCCCTGAAACCAACACTAAGTAATCAAGTGGCAAAACATTGCATTACTAGTGATGTTGCTAGTTTTACCTAAGTTCTTTTTATGCAGCTCAGAACTAGTCAGATTATATCTTTTTGTAACACAAGTTGGAAACCAGTTTTGCACATTCAAACTATAAGCATTCAAGCAACATATAAGGGACAATATCCTCATCGTGCAGTGCGCAGCATGTATTGTGCAATCAATCTAACTCTTGGGGCAAGCTTATCTAGCAAACTGATCATCTCGAATCAAGGCAAGCATGTCAAGTGGACTATCATACTCTCAAACAATTAAGGCAACACATCTATATGATTTTGGTCCCCGAGAAACTCAGGATTGGCAGCGATAATCTAGCTATCCAATGACTCACATACTGGTACTATTAGCAGTTGGGACCAAGGTTCAGCTCTCCATTAATAGCCATTGTCCAACCGATGCAAATGCATGAAGCTCTATCAGATAAATTATGATGCATACTGAATGATCAAGTAGGCTATACATAAACTTATTTCATTTCTCTTACTCACGGCCGAATGGTTATCCCTGCAGCAGACACACAAGTTAGCCACAATTTGCATAACATAATGTATACAGTTCTCTAGTTTCATATTCGTCCCTGCATCAAACAGTTAGGTATGCAAGAAGGCTAGCCTAGCATGCGCCCTTACTATATGATGGTCCCCTCAACGGGATTAGTAGTTGGGACATACAAGTCCATCTCACTAATAGATGGTCTATCCTCCCGTAAGTAAGGACGTTCAAGCCTCAGGGTATCTAGATCTCTCCTAGGCCGAACGATCCCAGTACCCCAGGAAACGTTCGAGAGATGACCTTGTGCACAAGTTGTCCTGACCAAATGCAATGCAAGCTCTTATCAATACTAGATGATGCACATAATCCAGAACAAGCAAGCAAACATATTTATCAAGTCCAGATAGCCGATGCTCACTTTCTCAAAACACATTGCCTAATAGCCACACCGCCCCGTAAGTAAGGTGTGTTAAGCCTCAGGGTGGACTATTAGTCTATATCACAAGTTCACTCCATTCACCAAGTTCCATCTCATGGCAAGCAATCAATGAAGCATGTTCAAGCAAAGCTAACTCATTAAACAAGTGACAAGCAAGAACAATTCTTACAACTCTAGCATGCAGTTCTATCTTTTTTTAGGACAAGCATTCAAGTATTCCAGTCTAGCATACGATATCAATAATATGTGCAAGCAATCATCTTTACTCTTGTTATTAGTATGGCAAGATTCTATCTTATTTCAGACAAGCATTTCCAGTTCTCTTATTAGGCAAGCAAGCAGATTTATTTTAATGACAAGCTATGTGAGTTCTCTTATTAGCATACTGAGTCGGTTCTATCATTCTTCTTATGAAACAATCTTCTTAAGCAACAAGCATTCAAAAACTCAGATTTATTATTAAGTTGTGCAAGAATCAGAGAATACAGTTCTGCCCACTCACTTTGATTAATCGGTCGGAAACTCTCCGAGAAGACTTCCGTTCGAGCAAGCAAGGCGATCTCACTTGTACGTAGCGTCGACGCGGAGCGGGGCGCTACAAGAGGAAAGAATATGTGGCCCGTTCGATTATCGGGATGTGATGCCGTACGAGCCTAGGGTTGTGCCCGTACAAGGCTTCATCGTTTAAGTTTGTTGGCTATCATTGCATCAATCGAGTAAGTAGCGAAAAGGGATATTATTGTAATATAATGTATTTAGCCAACTGAGTATTTTGGGACAAATTGAGGTAATTGGGTTTCCTTTAGCAAGGCATCGTTCCATACATTATACCCCTTTATACGATAGCATTTAAGAGGCAACAATCAAAACCAGGATTCTGGGTCTTAGGGACTGAGGCATGCCTATCGCTCCCTCGGACGATCCAGTTCCTGCAAGCAAGAAAACTGTTGGTAGGTCAGCACTTTTATAAGTACTGGTGAGATAAAACAACTGAACAAAAATAAGCATTCACTAAAACCAACACTAAGTAATCATGTTATAAAATATTACATTACTAGTGATCTTTCTAGTTTTACCTATATTCGTTTCATGCAGTAGAAGAACGGAGTCATATTACACTATTTTGGAAACATCTTCTAAAACAGAGTTTCATATGCGATATAAGGCAAGCAAGCCTTTCGTTCCGTTTTAGGGTGTGCGCAGCGTGTCTCGTGAGGCTCTAAGGACAAATGCATAGCTAGACACACATGCACATCTTAGGGGCAGTCCATCTATCCAAGCCAACACAATGAGCTAGCTATATGCAGGGCGGTCCCCGAGTATCTCAGTATTGGCAGCTGTTGGACCAGCATACCAATGACTCATTATCTGATTCTAATGGCAGCTGTGACCCATGATGGCTAATGACGTATGCAGTTCAGCTCTCCACCAATAGCCATTGTCCGACCGATGCGAATGCATGGAAACACTATCAAATAAACTTTAGTATGCAGATGAGATAAACCATCAGAATAGTCATCGTTGTTGTGGGGCAAGTCGACTTATCATTTGAACACATTCAGGCACGATATAGTTCTCTCGGAGCATAGGTGATAGTGAACATGTTCATGCACTCTTAGATAAGTGTTTCTTTAAGCAGACATGATCATTTCAAAGACAAGCTAGGTGAGTTCATTTATTAACATGCAAGGCAGGTTCTATCATTCTCTTATGAAAATATTGCAAGCAAAATCTCAGATTATTATTAAGGCATGGAAGAATCAGAGAACGAAGTTCTGCCCACTCACCTGATAGATAATACCGACGCGGAGCGGGATATTACAAATACACTCCAAAATATCAAACAACCCAATATACCTTGGGCTCAGCTTACCTCTGCTCCCGAATGGAATAGTACCTCGAGTAGGGGAGATCCTTAAGAACACATGTTTGCCTTCGTTAAACTCCAATGGTCGACAGTGTGTATTAGCCCAATTCTTTTGTCTATCCTGAGCTGCACATAGATGACTCTAAATTTGCTTCACCTTCTCAATTGTCTGCATCACTAACTTCGGACAGAGTATCTGACGTACACCAACGTCACTCCAATATTTTTGTGACCTGTAGTTCCTGCCGTACAATGCCTCAAAAGGTGTCATCTGGATGCTCGCCTGATAGCTATTATTTTAAGAGAACTCTACCATGTGCAAATTGTCTTTCCAAGAACCTCCGAAGTCTAACATATACGACCTCAGCATATCCTTTAGGATCGGAATAGTGCGCTCTGATTGGCCATCTGTCTATGAATGATAAGCCATGCTGAACTTGAGTCTGGTGCCTAGACTCTCTTCCATGCTCCGCCAAAAATGTAATGTGACTCTAGAGTCACGATCTGATACAATACTCACCGGTACTCCATGTAACCTTACAATCTGACACATATACATATCGGCTACAATCTCTATAGACTTTCCAACTCGAAACGACAAAATATGTGCCGACTTGGTGAGTTAATCCACAATAACCCAAACTGCGTCCTTCCCACTGGGGCTTCTCAAAAATCCTATAACAAAATTCATTGTGATATATTCCCACTTCCATTCAGGGATAGGAAGTAGTTGTAACATAAAGCGGTCCTTTGCTGGTCGGCCTTAATCTGCTGAAAGACTAAACATTTTACCATGAATCATGCAATCTCTTTTTTTATTCCATGCCACCAGAAATACTGCCTTAAATCTCGCTACATCTTCGTATCTCCCCGATGAATAGAGTAAATAGAGTTATGTTCCTCTATCATCAACTCCTGTCTCATCTCTCCATTCGGAAGATATAGGAGATTTCCACACTTTAGTGTTCTGTCCTGTCATGACCCGTACCAGCTTTTCATATACGAGTACGTGGCCAAGCCTAGCCTACGCCGCAGCATCGGCGGTAGTACGCTCTCTATGATAACAATGGTCCATCAATCCAAATAGATAATATTTAATCATAAATTTAAATTTATTGCTCATTCACAATATTTACATAGTTTTATAAGATTCTTAATTTATAATTAAATTATAACTCGGGAATAAACCCGCTAAACATCAAATCCAAAGAAGTTGCTAAACTATTTAAATTCTAATATTGGCCTCCACAAGCATCTCGATCTCCAACCAAATCCAATGAGCAAGATAGCAAGTCACCTAAAAATGTTTACCTAGTCAGGATGGAACGAGTACAACCCAATAGCAGTTCCAGTTAATTTACAAGTACTATGAATAATAAATAGTTATGAAATACTTGATGAGCATATAATAATGGAATAGGGTACATCATAGAGGAACAGTTAAATAAATAAAGAATGAAAGACAAGAAATAAGGACAGAGAAGCATGTAAAGACAGACAAATATGTGAACTAGGAAGCCTATCATACAAGTGTATAATCAGCAAGTATAGATTAATCTAGAATGACTGAATCTAACTAGTGTTTTGAAATACCAAGTTGACATGTGAATGGCTAGGGGATAATATCCGACAAACCAGACGTGTCGTGTGTGGTTGGTATTATTCCAGAAAGACCATGGGATTGAAATGGTAGTTCACATGTCTCCTAGGTATTTTCCCGCCTGACTAGTACTCATGGATCCAAGTCCAAACACGAATAATCTCAACAGTCCAGAAGATATCAACAAGCTAGAAAATACATTAATCCAGTAATTTATTAGTCCAGAAAAAGTCAATAGGCCAGAAAATACATATCTCACAAAAATGAATCCATACAATACCAATCCGTGTATCCATCGTATCAGAAATCAGGTAAAACAATACTTTAAACATGTATCATAGAAAATATAAAATAATAGAAACTATCAAAGAATGTACACGTATGTGGTCCTTAGATGGTACGAGTCGGAATCCAAGTCCAAGTCCAAATAGCCTATGTATTACGAATTATCATGTCAAAAGATATTTTATTTTACTTTATTTAATTCTGGAATAATTACTCTAAAATCCTATTTTAATCTTATTATTCTAATTTTTATGTTAATTCCTAAATTTTGCCAAAAGAAACTAAAATTTATCAACTCGAGACTCATGACACGCAAATCGAGGCAATCTATTGACCAAAAAGTTAATCGATACAAACTTGACTTTTATGTATGGTTTCCTGTAGATTTTAGTGTCACAAATATGCTGGAATTTGTGGCTCATCCGGATTCAAATTCGTTTGAAAATTATTGTACATACAAAATTGCATTGTGCAACGGTGTTTGATTGCTAACCTAAAAGTTCTACAGAATTAATAGCACCAAAATATTTTATATTAAATCCTGGGAAAAACATATGTCAATGTCTCAACATTAGCTTCCAAAACTTAAAATGGTTCGTGAGACTAATTCCTGGTTCTCCCGGAATCGCAAAAACACCGAGATGCATCTATTTTCGGACATGCTATGCTCTACGAATTTTCTAGAATTTAATATACAAAATTTTGTGAAATCATTTATGTATTCAGAACACTATCCTCAATATAGTTCTAACGCAAAAAACTGGGCCATGTTTGGAGTCCAAAGCTATGAGCAATGACTTCTGGAAGATGAAGGAATCCCTAGATGACAATTCTCAAAAATTGGCTTAAAGAAAATCCTAGAAATTATAAACTAAATACTATATATATATATATATATATATATATATATATATATATATATATAGGAGAGAGAGACCAGATGCGGCTCGGAGTGCGCCATATGGAAGTAATCCATGCACTTTCGCTCAGATCGAACGGCCAGGATTCAACCCGGCTTGGCTCGGTAGAGTCCGAGTCGGAATTGGAAGCGGCTCGGCTCGCGGTCGGCTCGGTTTCTCGCACCCACGCCTATAATCGCTCACAGGTGGGTCCCACCTGTTTTCTGCGGGAAGCTGACGGGTGGGCCCCTGTTGGCTGATTGGGCAGAATAATTACTTTAATGGGTTTTCTTTTTCAGAAAATAGTTTTTAATTCAATTTTTTATAATTAACTCAAACTAAATGCTAAAAATAATAAAAAAGTTCCCAAAAATTTCTAGAAAATATATTTTATTATTTAAAACCTAAATTAAAGTCTGGAATATTTTAATTATATTTGACACTAAAATAAATTCTTAAAAGTCCAAAAAATTTACTGTTACTAGTTTTTAATTAACCAAAAACTTGTGAAAATTTTTCAATAGCCCCAAATTAACTAATAACAACATTTAAGCAAGAATTTTAGGACACAGAGGTTACAAGTCTACCCACCTTAAAAAAATTTCGTCCTCAAAATTTAAAATCCTTAATAAATTTATAATCATAAAATTTAAGCAATATATTCATGAAGTCAAACCACTACTATAATCATGAAATTAAACCACTATTGTTATTTAACAAAGTCCTTAAAAATTAACTTCATCCTCACAACTTAAAATTTTAAAGTAAATATTCGAAATTTCAATTGATCTTCAAAATTAAAAATCCAATATCATTTTTCTCTTAAAATAATTTTTAAATATAATCTAACCTTATTTCCTTAAAATTTAAATCTTATTTATAACTAAAATTATTTATTTGAAATTTAAATCCTATTTATAACTGCCTTCAAAAAAATTCTAATTAAATTCTTCAAATTTATTCTCATATCCAAACAAAAAAATTAAATCCAATCTTGAAGTTTAAAAAGGAAATTTAATTATATCCTTAAAAATTGGAAACTCATATTGTAGCTATTTCTCATAATAATTTGATTTGTCCCCATAGCCATAATTTATTTTGTCCTCACTACTATTAGGATTACTTGTACTGTTACTTCCAAATGATTTTATATCCATATTAACTGATACACCAATCTAATATTATTACCCAAGGTACTTACTGTTACTAGCATATTACTCAACTAATCCCTGATATAGAAATACTAGCACTCTTGATATAGTAACACTAGCTTTCTTACTACACAACATATGCCTTTAATGTTCTAGGATAATAGCTTCATCTTTAGATCACCTCATCATACTCACTAGAACTCATGATCACTTGCACTTTCTAAAATACACATGTTTCACTTCACTCTCAAAGGCAGGCATATGGTTCCATATCTTGATTGATGTATACGTATTTTTCTTTAAACCTTTTACAGACTGATACACTAATCAGTGATACACTACATATCTTCCATGGCCAATCTTTATATTTCTTAACCCATCACACACTATTAGAATTTTAAATACTCAGGCTTCCACTTTCATGAACTTCCACACTGACACTCATCACCCACTGTACATCCTGTACACAATTTCTAGACACTTTTTCCAACACATCACTGGCCTAAATATTAGGTGATATATATATCACTAGTCATATACTGGTACACTCCTATCTACTCACACCAAGGCTCTACTTCTAAGCTAAAGAATAATGGAACAAATCCTACAATAACAGGAGTGGATAAGTATTGAGATGATACTTCAAGAACCAATTTAAGATACAAACTGATAATCATACACGTCTGACCAAAATCATGACACTCAGAATCCTCGGCACTCCAGTAAGCATAGCTGCGATAAACGATAGGTTCCATAAATAAGGTATGCAACTCTATCATTATGTCATCTAGAATCCCCACCATGTCAACCGGTATGGCTGTGAGAAACTCTAAATTTTATAATTAAGATATGCACATCCAAAGTCAGGTTCCTACGTTTCTTCCATGACAGCTAATATGGCTGCGATAAACTCTAGGCTCCATAACCAAAGCAGACATTTCACCTTTCTCACTGTCCTCATCAACATATGTCATTAGATGATACCATAATTTAGTCCATAAAATTTATCTCGATATAATATCTAACTCAACAACGACACCAAAAATTAAATTTAACAACCGATCACCAAAAATCAGATTCAATAACAACAAGTGAGAACAGACGAAAAAGGGAAAATATTTGAATGAGAATTTATAATAAGATTCTCAAGGGTTGTCCCAGGAATCTCTCAAAAATTTGTAATTGAGTATCCCTCTCTCATCCTAGTGTCCTATGTCCTATATCCTATCGGAGTCTCGCGGTAGTACAACTAAGTCGTCGCACTACCACGACATCGTACAACTTGCGAAGCTTGACCTGCGTAAATATCGATTAATGATTCAATCCTAGAAATTTAAAAGTTAATTCCAATCTTCAAAGTAAATCCTACTAATTTATATTTCATAAATAAAAAATTAAAAAAAATCAAAGTCTCATCCTCAAAATTTGAATTCCAAATCTACTCCATCAATCTTATCCCTCGAACAAATTTAAATTTTGAATTCAAATTAAGTCCTTAAAAGTCAAATTCAACAAGTTATAAAATCTATCTTTGTATTGTTATTCTTTTGGTCTAACTCAACACATAAACTAAATTTCAATATTATATTGAACTCGTAACACTCAAATTCTCAATATTATCCTTGAATTTCTTAAATTATATCTCAAAACTTTCAAGTTTATCCACAATTTTAAAAACTTTCAACATTATCCTCAAATTTTTTTTTTTCAATAATCAAATATGACAACTTCTACCCACCTTATAATTTTATTCTTAAAATAAAATCCTTCAATTTTATTCAAAAAATTAAATAAAATTTATCATACTTTCCTAAAAATTAAAACTTCAATTAATAAAATAAAATTTTAATCACTTTCAGAAATTTTTATAGCTTAACTATATTTTTTTTAATTGGTCTTTAATCTTCAAAAATTATAAATCCATAAAATCTCAACTCTTCAAATTTCTGAAAACTTAAAATTTAATTTTAAATCTTCAAAATATAAAGTTTAAATCCACATCTTGTATGCTAATAGCTCTAATGTTAATCCTTTTAAATTTCTCAAAATCATAAATTAACTAACCAATACTCTAAAATTTTAAATCAAATCTTCAAACTTTAAAATCTTCAAACTTAAACTTAAATCCACTATCTCAATCTTCAAAAATCTAAAATTTATTAAATCTCCAACTTCTTATCTTTATCATCATTTACGTTGAAAACTATATATTTTTTAAACAAGAATTTAACCTTATTTTAGCAAGAAAATCATAATCATCAAACTAGATAGAAATTTAAATCTCAGAGCACAGAATAATAATAATAATTCTTAGCTTCAACAATTGATTAACCCCAAAAAAATAATTCGTTAATCGAGAATTCTACCCCCACCTTTGGTCACTCCTACTTATCAAAATACCATAATATATAACACTTAATTTTCTTTAATTCATCTACTAGAGTTTACCTAAAAGTTCAACATGTATATCTATTTTAATCACGTAGCCTATATAACACCTTAACTACCCAAGCAATAAAATTAAAATAAGGCCTTTCAATTGTATACCTAGTCCTAGCCATTCCCCTTAATTCAAATCAATCCTAATTATGAATGAGCATCTCCTAGTCGCAGGCTCATAGCTAGTAATACTAAGTTAAAGTACTAACCATGACATCGCACAACTTGGAAGACTGACCTGCATAGGCTACCATAAAAATTTGTCACGACCCGCACCCGCTTTTCGGATACTAGTACGTGGCCAAGCCCAGCCTACGCGGCAATATCGACGGTAATACGTTATCTATGATAACAATGGTTCATCAATCCAAATAGATAATATTTAATCACAAATTCAAATCTATTGCTCATTCACAATATTTACATAGTTTTACAAGATTCTCAATTTATAATTAAATTATAACTCGGGAACAAACCCACTAAACATCAAATCAAAAGAAGTTGCTAAACTATCTAAATTCTAATATTGGCATCCACAAGCATCTCGATCTCCAACCAAATCTAATGAGCAAGATAGCAAGTCACCTAAAAATATTTACCCAGTCAGGATAGAACGAGTACAACCTAATAGCAGTTCCAGTTAATTAACAAGTACTAAGAACGATAAATAGTTATGAAATACTTGATGAGCATATAACAATGTAATAGGTTACATCATAGAGGAACAATTAAATAAATAATAATGAAAGACAAGAAAGAATGACAAAGAAGCATGTAAAGACAGATAGATATGTGAACTAGGAAACGTGTCATGCAAGTGTACAATCAACAAGTATAGATTAATCCAGAATGACTACATCTAACTAGTGTTTTGAAATATCAAGTTGACATGTGAACGGCTAGGGGATAATATCCGGCAAACCATACGTGTCGTGTGTGGTTGCTATTATTCCAGAAATACCATAGGATGGAAAGGCTAGTTCACACGTCTCCTAGGTATTTTCCGCCCAACTAGTACTCATGGATCCAAGTCCAGACACGAATAATCTCAATAGTCCAGAAGATGTCAACAGGCCAGAAAATATATTAGGTCAGTAATTCATTAGTCCAAAAAAAGTCAATAGGCCTGAAAATACATATATAACGAAAATGAATCCATACAATACCAATTTGTGTATCCATCTTATAAAAAATTAGGTAAACAATACTATAAACATGCATCATAGAAGATATCAAATAATAGAAACTATCAGAGAATGTACTCGCCTGTGGTCCTTAGTTGGTATGAGTCGGAATCAAAGTCAAAGTCCAAATAGCCTATGTATCATGAATTTACCATATCAAACGATATTTTATTTTAATTTATTTAATTCTAGAATAATTACTCTAAAATTCTATTATAATTTTATTATTCTGATTTTTAGGTTAATTTCTAAATTTTGTCCAAAGAAATTGAATTTTATAAACTCGAGACTCATGGCACACAAATCGAGGCAATCTATTGCCCTAAAAGTCAACCAATGCAAACTTGACTTTTATGCATGGTTTTTTTGTATATTTCAACGTCGAATATGCTAGAATTTATGGCTCATTCGAATTCAAATTCGTTTGAAAATTATTGAACATACAAAATCCCTTTGTGCAACGGTGGTTGATTCTTAACCTAGAAGTTCTATAGAATTAACAGTAATGAAATATTTCGTATTAAATCCTACGAAAAACATATGTCTATGATCTCAAAATTAGATTTCGGAAAATTTAAACGGTTCATGATTCTGATTCTTGGTTCTCCCGTAAACGCGAAAACACCGAGACGTATCTATTTTTGGACATACTGTGCTCAACAAATTTTCAAGAATTTAATATTCAGAATTTCGTGGAACCATTTACATATTCAAAAAATTAACCTCAATATGGTTCTAACACAAGAAACTGGGATATGTTTGGAGTCCGGAGTTATGAGTAATGGCTTCTGGATGATGAAGAAAACCCTAGATGACAATTCTCCAAAATCGGCTTAAAGAAAACCCTAGAAATTTTATACTAAATACTATATAAATATCGGAGAGAGAGAGCAGTCGTGGCTTGGAGTGTGCCACATGGAAGCAATCCATGCACTCCCGCTCAGATCGAATGGCCAGGGTTCAACCCAGCTTGGCTCGGCTGAGTCCGAGTGGGACTAGGACGCGGCTCGGCTCGCGGTCGACTCAGTTTTCCCGCACCCACGCCTACGGTTGCTGACAGGCGGGACCCGCCCGATTTGCTGTGGGAGGCAGACGGTTGGGCACCTGTTGGCTGACTGGGCAGAATAATTACTTTGATGGATTTTCTTTTTTCAGATAAATAGTTTTTAATTCAATTTTTCATAATTAACTCAAAATAAATGCTAAAACTAATCAAAAAAATCTCAAAAAATTCTAGAAAATATATTTGATTATTTAGAACAAAAAATAAATTTTGGGACATTTCTAATTATGTTTGACACTAAAATAAATTCTTGAAAGTCCTAGAAAATTACTGTTACTAGTTTTAATTCACCAAAAATTATGAAAAAATTCAAATAGACCAAAATTAATAACAACATTTAAGAAAGAATTTCAGGATACGGAGGTTACACGTCCTCATGGATCCGAAGTCCCATTTGTATACCGGCTTTCATCCTCTTTCTAAGTCTCCAAAATCTAGCATATGTAGGCAATGCCGCATTTATTCTCTCTACTAGTGATGACTAAACCTCATGGTTAGCCAATTGTCCATTCTGTCCTGGCATGATGACCTCGATCCCAAGATCCTGAAGATCCTCTAATAACTGGGTCTGCGATGTCAAGAGATAAGTTGTGGGCTTTCTACTAAGAACGTCGGCTACAACGTTCGCCTCGCCTGGATAATACTGCAATTCTATGTCATAATCGTCCATCAACTCTAGCCAGCACCTCTGCCTTATGTTGAGCTCCTTTTGAGTGTATACGTACTTCATACTTTTGTGGTCAGTCAAAATTTCTACCGTCTCTCCGTATTAATAGTGCATCCATATCTTTAGTACAAAAATCAATGTTGCTAGCTCATGATCGTGCATCGGGTAATTCTTCTCATGCACCTTCAATTATCTTGATGCATAAGCGATAACTTTGCCATATTGTATCAAAACGCTTCCCAATCCACAGCCTGACGCATTACTATATTTTATAAATCCTTTTAATCCCGAAGGAAGGGACAAAACCGGTTTAGTCGTTAACCGCTTCTTCAGCTCCTCAAAGGCCTTCTGACAATCCTCTTTCCATACAAAGTCCTGGTATTTATACGTCAATCGCGTTATAGGCTCTGTAATCCTAGAGAAGTTTTGCATAAACCCCCGATAATATTCAGCAAGTCCGAGAAAACTCCTAACCTCTACAACTGATGTAGGTGTGGGCCAAGTCTCTATTGCTGCAACCTTCTCCGGATCTACTAAAAATCTTTCTCCTGAGATGATATATCCTAAGAAAGGCACTCTATCCATACATAACTCGTATTTGCTGAGCTTGGCGTATAACCTCTCCTCTCTCAATGTCTCTAACGTGATCCTAAGATGCCCTTCGTGCTCTTCGTGGATCTTGGAGTATACCAAGATATCATCAAAGAACACTACCATGAACTTGTCCAAGTACTGATGAAAGTCTCTGTTCATCAGACTCATAAACACAGTTGGCGCGTTGGTTAAACCAAACGGCATGACTACGAACTCATAGTATAGATAATTGGTCTTGAAGGTTGTCTTAGGTATATCTTTCTTTCGCACTCTAATATGATGGTAACCAGATATGAGGTCAATCTTTGAGAATATACGGGCACCACTCAACTGATCGAACAGATCATTAATGCGCGGCCGGGGATACCTGTTCATGATGGTTATAGTGTTTAGTGCTCTGTAGTCATAGGCGTACTATCCCATCCTTTTTTGGCACAAATAGTATGGGTGCTCCCCACAGCGAGACACTAGACCGAATAAAACCATTCTTTAAAAGTTCATTAACCTGCTTCTTCAATTCTACTAACTCCTTAGGTGCTAATCTATACACAGCTGAGGCGATAGGCTCTGCTCCTTAGTCAAGTCTATAGTAAATTATATTTCCCGATCAGGTGGTAAGCCAGGAGGATTATCAGGAAATACATCCACAAATTATTCTACAACTATTGGGTGCTCTGGTTCTCCTTCTGCAGTGAGTGTCTTAAGTGTAAGCTGGGCAACTTGTTCTCTGGCTCCCCGAAGAAACTCAAACTCTGGATGACTAGGTGGTCTAAAGATAATGCGTCTATGCCGATAATCTAGAGTCGTATGGTACTGACTCAACCAGTCCATACCAAGTACAACATCGTAGTCCAACAAAGAAAAGATCAGAAATTAGGCTCTTATCTCTCGGCCAGAAACTATTACCGAACAAGATCTACAAGTGTCACTAACGGGAATGATTCTGCCTCCAGTAAGAATTTTATGGTCTTCAGAAGGGGTGTGGTAGCAACTCTATGTGTGGCTACGAAACTAGAAGCTATAAAAGAATGCGATACTCCAGAATTGAATAAAGCTACAACAGGTAATGAAGCTACTAATATGGTTACTGCGATGACCTCTCCTGTAGTAGCTGCATCCTCAATAGTCTTGGCGAAAGCATGTCCTCATCCTTGGGCAGGAATGTACATCTCCTAGAAGAGTCCAGAGAACTCCTCCCAAGTGACTCGGTCTGAGCCTAGCCGACTCTCCTCAGAAAGACACCAATGACGCGCATTGCCAGTCAACTGCATCTTGACAGCAATCATCTAACGTTCTCTAGGAAGCTCAGCTGCTTCCAATTGAAGTTGAGTGTTTATGTGCCACTCATAAACTTTAGTGGGCTCCTCATTGCCCAAAAATATACGTGGCTTCAACTGACAAAAATCTAAGATAGATCATGTCGATGGTTTCCTGGCTGGTAGGGTCGAATGCTCCAGTGTTGTCACTATGTTGTTCCTTAAGTTCTCCGCCTGGCGTTGGTGGGACTCTTGATGAACCTGATGTTGTGCTTGAATCATTGCGTAGAACATTTAAATTATTTATTGTCCGTCCATACGCTGTTCGAGTGGAAAAACTGGCATCGGTGGAGTAAACTGCGGTGGTGGTGGGATATCGTCTTTTTGGAACCTCGAGGTGCGCTGATCTGCTTGATTACTTTGTTGAGTGGATGGATCTCCATCCAGTGGTGTAACCCCATCATCATAGGTAACCATATCACCTTGTGGTGTACCCACGGGAGTCTCATCGCTGGCTCATGGATCCATTACTCTGCACACAAGTAAACTATGAGGATCACACAATGATTCAAAGTATGATGCACGTTAAGGATTATTTTTGAATTCGGTATAGAGGTCAAGAACGGTAAATTTATGGATGAGATCCTATAAATTTATTATTATCCTAATCGCAGGCTTGCTCTGTCCCTTAGTTGAAACCAAAGCAATATATATAATAGACCTACATGGACCACCACAAAAATCTAATCACGCCCCAGTCCCAAAATACCGAGGGACTAGCCATGTGGCAATGGCTAGCAGCACAACTCATATGGACAAACCTAATTTAATAGACCCGTTAGAGTGCACTTAAATTGTAATATAGATAAATAAGATCTACTACTCCTGTCACAGTATATAATCTAAACTAATCTCATCCAAAGACAGTAATCATAATACCAGGAAATAGAATAGTCAAGAAAATAAATTAAGAAAACTGTCCAATACAAGTCCAAAACAATATAGCGTCACGGGGAACAACCCGTCATCAAAACTAAAGGCAAGAAATAAAACTGAGTATATCTATCCAGTGGTCACGGAAACAAGTCTCTATATCTAAAGAACATGTAAGAGTTAATAAAATAGTAATTGTTCTCAAGAGAAGTCCTCAAGCACAACTTTGTCCTCTGATACAAGTACTGCTCCAACGTCAGCTCCTGTCCCGTAAACCTCGTGGTGACTCTCCTCACATATACCTGGGGACATAATCCAAATCCAAGTCCTCAGGGAACATAGCAAGGTACAAGAATAACTCAAGCCAAGTACAATAAATGATAAGAAATAATGAAAAGTGGTGTGATCAGGGTATCTAACAAAATCCATCTATGTGTATGCAACTGAAAACGTACTTGTCTGCTAAACCACCGGATTTCATACATATACTAGGGGTACTAGTGTTAATAGTAATAATAGTAGTAGGTACGTACAAGCCCCGTCAAGGTACCTGTATTACTATAATACTAGTAGAATTTGGTAGCCCAGTGGTACGGTAAGTTCTTCCCAACCCCATGTATCTCATGCCTCATGTAACAAAATGCAAGTCAATCTCTATCTATCAAGTCAAGGTGTAAATAATAGCACTAGTACAAATCTCCAGGCCTGTCCTAAAACAGAAGGCAGGATCCTCGAATATCTCAAGAGTGGCTCATGTGCATAAAAGTTGAGTACAGTGTCCTATGGTAAATCATACAAGAGTAGCACGAGTAGGTAAGCGCTGACAATGCAACTAACGAAACCCAAACTCCACGTACGGAAGTAGGCACTCGAATATAATCCAGAAGCTAAGTATCGTGGCGGTCCTAGGTTATGACAATTACAAGCAATAAAAGAAACAACAAAAATAAAATAACTAGAGCATAATCTATTGTGAACAAGGAAAGGTACACTTGCCTTTTGTCTGCTGTTGTGATGTAGCGAGTCCCAAGTCCACGTCCAATGGTGCTGCGTCTCCGACGTGACCTATCAGTAATATATAAATAAATAGTTAATTCTAATATTTACTACTTATATATAAATTATAGAGTCGTCACGCGCTCATCAACCATGTCGCGTTGTTGGTGCTAATGACACTACGGATGACTAGTGTGGTATGTCGTACGCTATTGTACATCCCATGTTACGTTCAACCATAACATGGATAACACGTATATACGTATATAATATATATAAATTAAAATTATAATTGCATGCATATTATTATATATATATTCGTTATTTTACGCATGCAACACACACACACAAGTTCCTTACAACTTAGTGATCAATTGTCCATAGTCAAAGTCCATATTATACATGCTTTAATATATTTATATATATAATCTGAAATAACACCCAATAATTTTTTAAATTAATATTAACAATTTGAATTTAAATTCTGTAAAATATAACAATTCATATTGCATGCTACAACTTAACAAAACCTATAAATGTGCTTGCATGATCAACTAGTAGGTTGAAAAGGTTATATACAAGAAGGAAGGGGGTTCTTGATCATCATGGATGGATTCTTGGTTCTCTAACATATACATACATACATAAAGAAGGAGGGTTTGATCAACTTACCAAGTCTTAATGCCTAAGGTGTTCGGTTAAAGTCTGACTGCTTTCCGACTTCACGAAGGAGTTACTTTGCCTTTAGGTCGACCCGTAGTCGACGGAGAGTGACCGTGGGGTGGTGGATAGATGGTGCACGATTGCTAGGGGCGGTTGATGCTGCGGTAGAGTTAGGGAAGGAGGTCGATGGTGGTGGTGTAGTCGGTGGTGGGGTTGTAGTTGTCGAGTGAGATGAGAGATGGAGATGAGGGGAAAAAGATGGGAAGATGATGGAAAGATGAAGAAGAACACATGAAAATGAGGGAGGGGTGGGCTGCTAGTTGCATGGGGGTGGGATCCCTAGGTTAGAATAGGTTATATATATGTTGGTATTAAATGAATGAATGGATAGATGGTTATAGGCTAAAATCCAATGGTTAAAAGGAGGTGAGGGTGTATAAACTTGTATAACCGGTAGGAAAATCCCCTTAGGCTGCGTGTTGGTCCCCACTCTCTCATGTGGTGTACATGAGGTACAATATAAGTAAAATGGTCTATTGGAACTTGCCAAAATAGGTAAATGCTGAATTTAAATTAAAAGAGAGTAAATTATGCGATTTGGTATGAAAAAATAGTGTTTGGTATGTAAAATATGGGAGATGGGTGTGTGGTATTGTGCATGGACTAGACCAATTGGTTTGCAAGTTCAAGTTCAGGTTCGGTCTCGGTTTGGTTTAATTATTCAAGAAAGGTCGACTTTTAACTAAATAAATATGCGGTGTGTTTAATATTATTTTTTGAGCCTGTAGGGACTCGACTAAATGTAACACCGAAATCATGTGCTTAGCAAGTCGTGTTTGGGTAGGGGTTATATAAATCAGTTTCAGGATTTGAGGTCATGTTGCCCATGTAAATTGATTGCAACAAAAAAGGGGTTTCTAAAATCAAATAACTGTTTTGTAAATACACTAATAAAATGTTAATACTTTTTAAATTAAATAAAATATACAAATTTTTCCTGTAATAACCTTAGTTGAATTTCAGGTGGATTACACTTTACTAGAAAACTGCTTGAACATGTTTCATTGATCGCATTGTATAAAAGATAGATCTGTTTGAATTGTTTGAACTAAAACAATAGTTGATACAGGATAGTACTTGATGGTTATGACTCTAGTACATCGATTGTTATGTTTCCCATACATCGATAATTATGTGTCCCATACATTGAGTACTGGGCTAAGTAAGAAGAAGAAAATTAATGGTTACGTGCCCCGTACATCAATATAGAAGAGTTTACTTGATTATTTCTTGCTTGTTTTGTATGTTATCTGATAGAAGTGCATTCATGCATTGGTCTGGACAAACTTGTGCACAAGGAAGTACCCTCTCGATCGGTTCCTGGGGCACTGGGAATGGTTCGACCTAGGAGAGGATAGGACCCCCTGTTCGTGGATTAAAAAAGGGTGTCAGTTTATTAGTGAGATAGGCTTGAATGTCCCAAATGCTAATCATGAGTTTCCATGGGTCATCATATAGTTAGGCTGCATGCTAGGTTAGCCTTCTTGCATACCTAACTGTTTGATGCAGGGACGAATAGGAAATAAAACCTTATTTATGTATGCAAATTGTTGCTAACTTGTTTGTCTCCTGCAGGGATAACCGTTCGGCGAAGCGTAAGAAACACTGAATAACTAATGTACTCACTATTGAATTATACTTGCTATCTCATATTGCTCCTAGGCATGCATGTTTGACTTGAATATTCTACTATTCTTTCAATTAAATTGAATAAGTCCAATAGATTCATTCTTTCTTGCAATGAGAAAAATAGTCCACTAGAGATAGCTTATGTTCCTAAGAGTTAATGAATATGGTGCACGAGATATGTTGTGCACTGCACGATAGAACACTGACCCTATCGTATGCTTGATTGTATCATACATGCAAACTATTTTAAAAGATATATTTTTGAAAGAAGAAATCTGACTCAAATCTAGTACTGCATGAAATAAACTTAGGTAAAAGTTGCAAGATCACTAATAATATAATATTTTGCCACATGCTTACTTAGTATTGATTTTAGAGGGTGTTGCTTCTGTTCATTAATTTTATACTCACCAGTACTTTCCCCAAAGTGCTGACCCCCCACCAGTTTGCTTGTTCGCAGGTATTGGATCTCCGAAGAAGCGATAGCCGAGCCTCATCCTAGGACCCAAAAATCTGGAGTAGATGCCTTGAGCTGTATCGAGATATTTGAGCTGCTTTTGTATAAAGGGATACAATATATGGAATAATGTCATTGTAATCGAGAGAGATAGATTGAGTTAATTGTAATCTTGGCCAAGCTCCATTTGTAACACGTCTTAAATATCAATAAAGAGCTTATTTTTACATTTCATTATGTTCTTTACTTTTCTGCAATATTGTGCCGCTGCTCCCATCTTGAATAGTTTACTAGCCCTTGTTCAAAGCTTTGACCTTGTACAAGCGCAAATAAGTCTTGTACGGCATCACGCCCATGTGAGAATGATCGATTTCACAAGATGCTAAGCGAGGATGATCGTCCCCTTGCGAGAATAGGGGCATGACAGTAACAACTTCGTCAAGCATGTATTTGCTCATCGACAACACAAATATCACCCATCTTTCCGGCAGAGAACTCAAAAGTAGAAGGGCCTAAAGCTCATCATCAATCACCATCTTCATCGCAGACAACTAATTGATGATATCCTAAACCTCGTTTAGATGTTGTGCCACCGGGGCACCCTCCGTATACTTCGAGTTGCCGAATAAGAAATACCTTGTTGCCAGTTGTCTTCCTTTCTTATAATGAATATAGCTTCTCTCATAATGCTTACGACTCTAACGAACACCAACCACAAATCAAAGGCAACATAAATCGACTTGTGCCTGTGCACATGGATGAGCAGCTACATGTTGCTGTGATGGAGCTTGTTGAAAGCTCAGACCTATGAACAGCATCTAGTAGCAACAGTGGTTAGTAGTATCAGGCTTGTAGGTGGTTGGGCAAGGGGTGCAACACAGCACAGGGCATGTGCACACTACTGTGTACTTAAGGAAGTGTGGCGGTCGGGTTTTAGGTAGTGACTTGGTATGGTGTACAGGACTCAAGGAACTGTGTGTATGTTTGTTGGAATAAATTGAATTTTGAATTGGGTGTCGGGTTATTAAGAATAGTACAATAACAACAAGGTATCAGTCAAGAGGAAATAGGTATCAGGGCACTGATTAGTATCAGTAGTAGCAGTGATAGACTATTGTGTATCACACTAAGGAGGGAGACCTGATAATGCTTAAGTTTTTTTATTAGCAATTTGCACTTTTATTTGTGTGTCACAGCAACATCGGTCCAGTAATAGATGGAAGAAAACTACAAATGAGTAGCAGTGGTACTCGGGTAAAGGCTACAGATGAAGATGAGAGCTCAAGTTATATTAGAATAGTAGCAGTTGCAAAGTAAGGGGTGTATGTGAGTGTTCTACGGTGTTCATCAGTCAAGTTGTGTCAAGTAAAGAATATGAGAGTTGTTGTGTGAAGGCAAGGGGTTGTATTAAGGGTTGGACACTATCAGACATAGAACAGAGGATGCTCAAGTGGGCCTCTTGGAACTAAGATGTTGGTGCATAGTCAGAGATCAGAGTGTGAGGTAAGTGCAAGGGAGTGTTGAGAGTGTTAGTGAGTTGGTATTAGGGTAATAGTAAGGTAATAATTAGAGATAAGATATCTAAAGTTGGATATTGATACTAGATAAGGTATATATGTTACTACCTATAATTCTATAGTATAACTAGTTGATACTTAGTATTTATGTAACTAGTATAGCAAAACAATAACGTACTAACTAGTTTTGGATCTAGAAACCTAGGTACAACCTAGTATTCATTAGTTTAGACTTGAAATCAACCAAAAACTTGGTACGGACAAAAAATTAAGGTATTGGCTTAGTTTGACATAGTTTGACTAGTATGACCTAGAAATGGCCTAAAAAATTATATTTGTACTCATGTAGCATATTTATCACTTCTTTACACCCAAGTGATATAATATTTCATATATAGGATTGTGTGACACCATCTTGGGCATCGAGAGACATTCATTGCTCAGGACCAGATACGAGTATATCTCTTTGTTAATTTTTATTTTATGATAGTGTATATATTGAATGTTTTAGAACTGTATACCTAATTTCGAAATAGTAGTTACACAGACTGCTACTATATGGATCATGTCATGGGATGTTATCTCCTTCCGTGTTCAGTGGGTATTCCTTCACATATATTTTATCGTGTGTATTCGGTATTGATTATCGTGTACTTCAAGTTCACATATTGCTCGTGTTCAGTGTGTTTATATTCGTATTCGTAACATGTCGTGATTGGATCCATGAGTATTAGTTGGGGACGGGAGAGTAGGAGTTGGTTATGTGATCAAGCTCAAGTGTATTCGTATACATGTCGATTACATATGACACGTGTAATCGAGTTACCATATTATATTCGTGTTCAACCCAAACCGATCACATAATGAACTTGTATTCTATGGAACAATAGCTAGTTTACCTATTTTTATCACTTGTTGCTATTCCTATTATCAGTTCTTCGTTCCAGTATATTACCTATTCACTCTAGTTCATTACATTTCTTATTGCTAATTATTTTGTATTATTTTCTATTAATTGTTATATGTTCTCTATGATGTATTTGGAACTGCTTTCCGAGGTTTGTACATGGCTCCAATCTTGACTGGATATTTTTTTTTGATTATTGGCTTGTGGATCAGTGTCCCACTTATTATGGGCCGTAAGACAGAGAGCCATTAGAGGATTCTCCACTAAGGCAGGAGGACCTCGTGCTTGTGACCGAGGAGGCCTAGTTGCATATTTTTTTGATATTGTATTAGTCTCATTCTAGACTCATGTCATGTATATATTATTTTGGGAGTGGCTATGTCTTGACTTATGGATTTTAATTTGTGGATGTATTATGACTCTTATTTTCTTTCTTTTATTCCATATCATGCTTTTATCCTTATTTAGTTTTATATTATGATTGAGTATTGTTTACCATTATCATATACTATATTGCTCTTCCGTTTAGAGTTGAGATGATATTGACAGGTACCTTATATATATTTTATGAGATGTTTAGATAGTATGGTTGACCCAGACAGCGTTCTACCATCGATGTTGCGGCATAGGTTAGGAATTTTTAATACTTGTGCCCTAATTTCGGGTGCGGGTCATGACACATTTTTAGTGGTAGCCCATGCAAGTCCAAAGTCGCAATAAGTGCGATATCATAGTATTACTCTAAGTCTGAGATACTTCTATGAGCCTGCTTTAGGATATAGGATGTAGAATGAGAGTATACTCAATCACAACTAGGAAACAATTCCAAATATCTATTTTGCTATCCTTATCTATTTGAATCCTTGCTTTACTTTGAATAATTTTATCCTTCCTTGATGATACCGTATGTTACTCAATATTGATTCCTATATTTCAATCTATCTTCACGATGTCGTCGAAGACGCGTTTCCAACACTCAAGCGTAGTGTCAGCGAGGTCGGTCACTTCGTCGCCTCAAAGGGCAGCACTAGTAGACACTGTTCCAGCAATTTTGGTTCAGAGGTCCGCTTCACCGATCCAAGTAGGCATTTTTGCAGTAGCTTTTGGGGGTGATCCACCTCCGGGACAGAGGACAGTGCAGAAAGTCTCAGAGGATCTTCCACCTCCACCACCAGTAGTTGATCCAACATAGGTGTTTGCACTCTTTCAGCAGACAATGGAGGTACAGCGGGCCCAAGAAGAGGCCCTGCAGCTCCAGTTAGTGGTTATAAGACAGGGCATTGAGAATGACCACCAGCTTCCACTCGCCGCAGTCGAGAGAGTTGCCTTGGTCCAGCCATAAGTAACTCTACCTCAGTTTACCCCACATCAACCAAGGTCGAGGACTATCATAGACTTCAAGAGGATAGGGCCAAAGGAATTTAAAGGCACTGAGGGGATTCTTTATGCTGATAATTGGATCAAATATATTTAGAGGAACCTGTGGCTGGTGCAGATTCTAGAGAGATTGCAGGTAAAGGCCTTAAGAAGCATGATGTTTGACATCACATTGACTTGGTTCTGGACGGATTCCAGGATCTTAGCTCCAGGACTAACTTGGGACGGAGCCCTTCAAGAAAAAGTTTTTCCTAGATATGGCTCTGACATCTCTAGAGAGTGAGTTTCACTATCTCGTCGAGGGCAACATGACGGTAGACGAGTATGCGGCAAAGTTTTGTATAATTGGGCCACTTTATGGAGGGACAAAATCTTCGGGGGAAGGCCCGAAAGTTCAGAAAGGGTATGAACAGGGAGATCAAATCCTATACTAGCGGTCATCGCACCACTACATTTGAGGAGATCCTAGCACAGTCATAGTAGGCAGAGGATGATTTGGAACTTGGCTCCAAGAGGATGAGTGATCCCTTACGACCTAGCAGTAGTGTGGGGCCAGCAAAGTGGTTTCACTTACAACAGCAGCTTCAGAGACACTTCCAACAGGCGAGGCAGCAGTTCCTTATACCACCTTGAGCGCTAGTACACCAGGTACAGCAGATCCAGAGGTCATTTATTCCTTGCCTATTATGCAAGAAGCAGGCACATAGATGGGATACGTGTGGGATAAGATTGGGCCAGTATTTGTTCTGTGAATCAGGAGACCACCAGTTGACGGATTGTCCTATAGCTCCATCTCATCCAGCTCAGGGCAGGGCCCAGGCACAAAGAGCACCCGTGAAACCACCAGTGGGACAGTAGAGAGGACCCTCATTACCGACACAGCAGTAGAGGTTTGTACAGTACCAGCATCAGCAAAGAGGTGCGCAGTCGGTGCAAGATTTTGCCTTAACAATAGAGGAGGAGGAGCAAGTCGGAGATGTCATTTCAGGTTCAGTCTATCTTAATTCTTTTCCAGCTCATGATTTCTTTGATTTTAGTACTTTACATAGTTTTGTATCGGTATCTTTTACTTTGAAATATCATCTTAAGACTGAACCTTTGGCGAGAACTTGCAAGATCATGATCAGGGATGGCATTATCCTGTTCAGTGATGTTTACAAGGATCGAAGAAATTCTCTGGGAGGCCGAGAGTTGAGCGCGTGTCTACTCGTAATGCTATTTTTTAGCTATGACATAGTACTCGAGATGGATTGGTTGAGTTGGCACCATGCTAGTATCGATTATCATGGAGGCAGAGTTTTGTTTCAGTCACTAGGAGAGCCAGAGTTTGAGTTCGATAGAGAAGCAGCAGAGCGGAGCGAGGGAGACTGTAAACCCCCCTCAATTAATATTTTAGGTAGACTACATAGGGTTAGAAATATTGTTGTAGCGTCAGGGTATTTGAGGTTGAGAAGTTATGTTGTAGTTGTCTGATTCTTTATTTTAACCCTTGGTGCACCCTACCGTTGTTACAATATTCGGAGTCCAACAATAACCCATAATTTCCAACTAATTATTGCACACTTGACTTGACAAGCCAACCTAGGCGCTAGACTTTTCTATCACTCATAAACATAATCCCTCGTGCTCTAATTTAATTGCACAACTTTCCAGTCCCAAAATCCATTCTTTAATCCTGTGTCGCGTACCTTTGTCATTGCCATCAATTTTGGGACACAAACTCAACCCGTTTAGCAGAACCAATTAAAGGGTCCAAGACTGACACTAAACCTACATTGTTCATGACCTTTGTGTCACTCCTAATTGAGACCCCATGTGCCCCCATTTATTTTAAGGGCACATGATATTTTATTTTAATCAAATTGGGGATACCAACATTGACTAATCCCAACTTAACCCCAATTTAACCCAATACACCATTCATTAAGCCCATGCAAATACACACAATACCCCCTCACCCTACATAACACCAAACACTACTTCCCACACCAAATCCCCATCATTTTTCATGCATGTTCAAATACCCAAAAGTAAAGGAGCTCATTTGCAAATTTGGTGATATGTGTCACCACCCTATTGGTCAAGGCCAATGAAGAAACCCCCTCACCCTTTTTGACCAGTCAAATCAACCCTCTCTCTCCCCTTTGGTTTGTGCATTTCCTTCATGTGAAATTTGGACCCTCCATTCAAAATATGGCATCATCCTCACCACACACTCACCTATATAATCACTCAACCTCACCCCCTTTCCCAATGTGCCGGCCCTAATCCTTAGGAACCAAGGAAACCACCCCCTATCTTTCTCCACCCTCTTTCCTTCACAGCCGACCACCCCTCCCTTTCTCTTCTTCTTCTTCTTCTTCTTCTTCTTTATCCTCTTCTTCCTTTTAGTTCCTTCCTACAACTCCTTCTTTGAAATCCCAACCATCACTATACACTACTCCTCCAACACCCAGAACAAACTCGGCTTCCATTTTGACCAGTGGTAAGGCTCCTCATCGTCGAGCCGACAGGTGTAGTCTTTGCACAACAGTAGTGGCCTCTCCGCCATCCTCGCCTCGGAGCTATGGACACCCAGAAGGAGGATCCGACCAGTTCAGTCACTACATCTCCTTCGCAGCTGACGTCCACCCGAGATCCACCCATAGCAGCTACTCTAGCGAGCAACCGCTGCAACTGCACCCCTCTCCCCGCTGCCACCATTGTCATCTCCATGAACCAACAACCTCCACGAGCGTCGACCACCTCATCTAGTCTGGTCGGCCACTGCCATCTCCCCAAACCGACCACTGACAACCCGCCATCACCTGCAGCTACAATTCTGGCCAGTAACCTCTACGAACGTCGACCACCCTCGGCCAACACCCACTGCTACACCAACTTCTCCTGCCAACCGCAGCGTCGACGCTGCCACCATACGCCGCCACCAGGGTAACCCCTCACCCATCTCCTTATTTAGAGTAGTGATGCTTATTGTTAAATAGAACTTAGTTAGGGTTTATAAATGCTACATTAAGTTTTAGGGTTTATGTTATATGCATTGTTGATAGGTATTATTTGAGTATGTGATATCAAAACATTAGTCATTTATAGAGAGCTGAAAATTAATAATAAATTTATTTGAGGAGTATGTGTTGTGATATCATAAGTTGGTCATTGTTGAGGATTTGATAACTAATAATGAATTGATAGAGGAGTAGCTATGTATATGTGAGCTATGTATATATGAAAGGGTGTTCGAATAATAAAATAATGGTTTTATAATTGAGAGTTTAATAATTAATAATTATTTTATTTGAGAATGATATATTTAAATATGCATGATAACGTCTATGAATACCAGGGTAGAATCTGAGGGTGATCATAGCTTGAACTAATGAAAAAACCATGATAATTATAGGGGATAGAGGATTTGGTTTGATGATGTTATATGGGTGATTGATCGTATTAGATGCAACATACCTCTAATCAACCTTGGTCAATTCCCTAGCTTAGTGTCTATGTGAGCTTATAACAAAGATTAAATCCTATGCTAGACATGTGTCACCTCTTATTTTAGCATCGTGATAGTTTATTGATTGAGCTTGTATCTCGTCTCTAGGTACTACGGGACCTGCAAACTTGGACGTTTACCGGAGACCCATCTTCAGCAGCCGGATCCAGGCAAGTTTACCTTGCCATCCTGTATTTCAGTTACCAGATTTTTATTTATTTATTATATGCATTGTGCATGATTTGGATCAGAATTGTTACTTCACGTCCAGATTATAACCGGGTGCAGACATTCGTCGGTAATGTTTGGTAACGATTGATAGATGTTTGCAACACCTAGATGTACATACTTTGTTACATCATAACCCAAGGACACATTCAAACACCATCATCGTGCCAGATTTCCTAAATCCTAATTCTGTCAACATAACCAGAATCAGGGACGACTTTAGGGTCATGATCATTGATAGTTACTTCAGTATGACGAGACTGTTAGATAGAGGTTCAAGTTCAACGAATACTCATTGACCGCTTTAGGAGGAAAAGACAGCTACTAGATATTTTGGCTTCTCTGCACGCGCTATATATATGTATATGTCCTATTTATGTAGTATTCCTGTATCCTGAGTAGTAGTATCATCCGTGTGACTCTTTGCTCGGAGCTACAGTATGTTCCGTGTGTCCCCGTATCCGGAGCTACAATTTTATTTTAGACAGCCCACGCATCGAACATTGTCTTCAAAATTGTGTCTCACTTAGGTGGTTATGCTAGATTACACTGGCGTTGTACTTCATTTTTTCTGATATACTATGGCATGTTGTATTTTGTACCTTGTTACGTCCCTCTGAGGACCTGGTTCCCTTCCAGGATTAGGCAAGGAGGACTACCCGGAGGAGTATGGACTGGGTGCATATCCAGGAGAAGGACCTATTGCAGAGGACGATATCCTTCCTGAGGACTTCGTTTGATCTCTGGTAGTGACTTCACCCTGGGACGGTATTACTATCTAGTTTCGAATACCGTTCTTAGTTATCTTATTGTTTCCTTCATTTCAGTATTTGTATTAGCGGGTTTATTCCCGTGAACTCTTCTCATATTTGTATTATGATATTTTTCCTGTGTTATATCCCTTCTGCACATTAGTAGCTATGTTCTTCTCTTTGTGCTCTATATATCTATTGTTTGTGGATAAGATTTAGTTCACTGTCTATGTGTTATGTGTTGGGTTTTATCATTGTACTTTACAGCTTAGGTGTACTCCGTCGGGTCCATTAGATTGCGATGCCCGTCAAAGTGTACCCGCTGGCCATTGCCACATGTCTTAGTTCCTTATATTTGGAACTGGGGCATGACAAGGTTTTTCTGGTGACCCATGCAGGTCCAATTTAAATCGTCTTGGTCACCTGATTGTGCCAAGTGAGCCTGCAAATTAGGAATATATATTATGAATCTCATATACATGTTTGAGTCCTACATATAATACCTCTATTTTGATTTCTTTTGCCAATTTTCATCTTGTTTAAATTTCTCAGCGCTGATCTTAATCATGACTTCTTTTCAGAGTTATGAATCTCCGTAGAGGACGTATCGCGCAATTGGGCGATGTCCCCCGTGACGCAAGGTCATCCGAGGAACCAAAACTGGGGCATATTCTTCTGTTGACTATAGCTCCCCAAGGGCAGTTCTATGAAGGCCTGAGTTTCGAGACGAAAAAATTTATTGGGTCTATAACCCCCACCTCCTACTCCTAGGTGTTATTAGCAGCACGACGCCAGGACCGCATGAATAAAATGGAGGCCAGTCTGAAGCACTCATGTGTATCATCATCATTAGTTCGAGCTCCGTAGGGAGGACCTGCGAAACGTCCAATGGTATAGCAGTAGCAGAGGGCAGCACCCCTGTAGGGACCAGCGATTCCCACATGCCATTATTGAGGCAAGAAGGGACACTTATTGAGGGACTGTCGACGGAGGTTGGGCGTATGTCTGAGATATGGGTCAGACTAACATACAGTCCAGGATTGCCTAGACCAGAGGGCTCAAGTACAAATGGGTCATCGGCCAGCCCTGCCAGCACCGAGGCCTTATCAGCAGCTTCCCGAACCGAGGCTGCCTTATGCAGGTGCTGGAGCACCGCGACTACCAGTACCATAAGGAAATCAGAGGAGGCCACCCTTGGTCTTATAGGCAGATTGATTCCAGTAGGCTCTATAGCAGCCGCGGGCACCAGCACCGAGACATGGCCAGGCCTATGCGATGACCATAGAGGAGGCGGAGACAGCCGGAGAAGTGATCGCAGGTACTATCTTAGTAGCTTAATTACCAGCAGTAGTATTATTTGATTCTGGTGCCACACACACTTTCATAGCTGCTAGTTTCATGGGCACCCATAGAATAGCAACTGCACCCTTTCCGAAGATTAAGAGGATTCATATGGGAGGTAGAATAGTACCAGTTAGCTACACTTGTAGATCATGTTCAGTAGTTGTCTGCGGGCGAGAGATCCATGCCCGATTTTTGGTCTTCTCTATGCTGGACTATGACATTATCCTAGGCATGGATTGGTTGATCCAATACCACGCAACGCTATATTGCCGTCATGGTTGCGTTATCTTTAGACCACTAGATCACCCTTAGTTCGAGTTTCTTCGGGGAGCCCGAGAGCATGGTGTACAACATACCTTAGCGACACATATTGCAAAAGGTGAACCGATGTACCCTCACTTTATATCAGAGTTTGACGATGTATTTCAAGATGACCTTCCAGGCATGCCACCTGACAGAGAGATAGAGTTCACTATAGAGTTGACTCCTAGAGCAGAGCCAGTTACTTCCCCCGTCTACAGACTAGCACCGAAGGAGTTGGTTGAGTTGAAAGCCCATGTAGATAATCTCTTAGATAAGGGTTTCATTCGAGCTAGAGTTTCTCCATGGGGAGCACCCATCTTATTTGTGCTGAAGAAGGATGGGACGGTACATTTGTTAATCGATTACTGGACGTTAAATGCTGTAACGATAAAGAACAAGTACCCATTGCCATGCATCGATGATTTATTTGATCATCTTAGTGGCGCATGTGTATTCTTGAAGATCGATCTCAGATCCGGCTATCATCAGATCATGGTACGGAGAGAGGACATTCTGAAGACGGCTTTTTGGACGAAGTACGGACACTATGCATTTCTAGTCATGCCATTTGGTTTAATCAACGCGCTAGCAGTATTTATGAGCCTGATGAACAATGCTTTCCACCAGTACTTAGATAAGTTTGCGGTGGTATTTATCGACGATATCTTGGTATATTCCAAGATTCAGGAGGATCATGAGAGGCATCTCAGGATCATGTTGTAGACGCTGAGGCAGGAGAGGCTGTATGCCAAGCTCAACAAATATGAGTTCTGGTTGGATAGAATACCGTTCTCGGGACATATAATCACCGAAGATGTACTATCAGTTGACCCGGAGAAGATTGCTATAGTGGAGATGTAGCCTACCCCTACATCAGTTTTAGAGATTAGGAGTTTTCTCGAAATTGCCGGATATTATCAGAGGTTCATGGAAAACTTCTCGACGATCACTGCGCCTATGACGCGACTGACGTATAAAGGCGAGGAGTTTATCAAGACTGAGGAGTGTCAGACGGGTTTCGATGAGCTGAAGAAGCGTCTGACATCAGCACCGATTTTGACACTTTCTTCAGGATCGGAAGGCTTTATAGTGTATAGTGATGCGTCTAGTATCGGATTAGGATATGTTCTAATACAATACGGTAAGGTGATAGCCTACGCATCGAGATAACTGAGAGTTCATGAGAAGAACTATCTGACGCATGATCTAGAGCTAACTGCAGTGATATTTGCACTAAAGCTATGGCGGCACTACCTTTATGGAGAGCGTGTTGAGATTTACACAGATCACAAAAGTCTGATGTATGTCTACACTTAGAAGGAGCTCAACATGAGACAGAGGCGATGGCTAGAGTTGATGACAGACTATGATATAGAGTTGCAGTACCACCCTGGCAAGGTGAATGTAGTAACAGATGCCTTAAGCTCGAAGCCCTTGGCATACTTTTTGACGACTCAGCAGCAATTGTTAGAGGATCTTCAGGAGCTCGGGATAGAGGTTATATTGTCAGGCATGGATAGACAGATGGCCAGTCTAGAGGTTCAGTCTATATTGGTTGAGAGGATCAAGGCAACCCTCCAACAGATACGAGATTCCGACGATTACGAGAAAGGACAGAGGCCAGCATGTAGACAGGACTCCAGATTCATGAAGACGGAACATTGAGGTATGGAGATCGCCTATACGTTCCAAACGGTGAGCTACGCTAGGAGTTGATGACCGAGGCTCAAAGCTTGATTTATTCTATTCATCCCGGGGGTACGAAGATGTACCAAGATTTGAGACAACACTACTGGTGGCATGGGATGAAGAGGGAGATTGCGAGATTCATGGCGAGATGTTTGGTCTGTTAGCAAGTCAAGGCTGAACATCAGAGGACTATAGGTATATTGCAGCTGCTTCCCATTCCTGAGTGGAAGTGGGAACATATTACTATGGACTTTGTTACAGGATTACCGAGGAGCCCTAGCGGGAAGGATGCAGTCTAGGTTGTCATAGACTGTCTCACCAAGTCTGCAATTTCTTGCCCTTTAGAGTTGGACAGTCCACGGAGATATTAGTTGACATATATATGAGGCAGATAGTACGACTACATGGAGTTCGAGACAGCATTTTATCGGATCATGATTCCAGATTCATGTCATATTTTTGGAAGAGTATGCAGGAGAGTCTAGGAACTCGTCTCAAATTCAACACTGCATATCATTCATAGAATAATGGTTATTCAGAGCGCACGATTCAGATACTAGAGGATATGTTGAGAGCATGCATGATCGACTTTGGAGGATCTTGGAAGGACCATCTATACTTGGTAGAATTCTCCTATAACAACAGCTACCAGGCCAGCATATAGATGGCACCTTATGAGGCACTGTACGGTAGGAAGTGTAGGTCATCGGTATATTGGAGTGACGTGGGAGAGCGTCAGATACTTGGTCCAGAGTTAGTGACATAGACAGTGAAGAAAGTAAAGCAGATTTAGAGCCACCTGCGTGTAGCACATGACAGATAGAAGCATTGTGCAGATGCGCACTGCAGACCTTTGGAGTTCAAGGAAAGTGACCATATATTTTTGAAGATATCGTCCACTCGTGGTACCATCAGATTCGGGAGCAGAGGCAAGTTAAGACCGAGGTACATCGGACCTTTTGACATCTTGGAACGAGTTGGCAAAGTGGCATATCGTCTTGTATTGCCTCCATCTTTAGAAGGAGTGCACGACGTATTTTATGTATCTCACTTGAGGAGATACGGGGCAGACCCTAGCCACGTTCTTGATCATTCTGAGATTACAGTCGGGCCCAGTTTATCATATGCAGAGCAGCCAATGGGGATACTCGATCGCAGAGAGAAGATTTTGAGGGGTCAGACTATTCGACTGGTCAGGTTTGCATGGAAGTATCATTCATCAGGCGAGTCTACCTGGGAGCACGATGATTCCATTCGACAATATTTCCTATATTTATTTGAGGACCAAGGTACGAATTTACGTACTGCATTTGATTACCTGTTTACTTTTAAATTCTTGTAGCTATCATTCGTGCTTTACTTTTAATTTAGTGGACAAAATTCTTCTAAGTTACGAAGGATGTACACCCCCAGAATTATTATTTTATGTAGACTAGATAGGGTTAGAAATATTGTTGTAGCATCAAGGTATTTGAGGTTGAGAAGTTATGTTGCAGTTGTCTGATTCTTTATTTTAACCCTTGGTGTACCCTACCGTTGTTATAATATTCGGAGCCCAAAAATAGCCCATAATTTCCAACTAATTGTTGCACTTTTGACTTGACGAGCCAACCTAGCCGCTAGACTTTTTCATCACTCACAACCACAATCCCTCGTGCTCTAATTTAATTGCACAACTTCCCGGTCCCAAAATACATTCTTTAATCCTGTGTCGCGTACCTTTATCGTTGCCATCAATTTTGGGACTCAAACTCAACCCATTTAGCCGAACCAATTAAAGGGTCCAAAACTGACACCAAGCCTACACCGTTCATGACCTTTGTGTCACTCCTAATTGAGACACCATGTGCCTCCATTTATTTTAAGAGCGCATGAAATTTTATTTTAATCAAATTGGGGATACCAACTTAGACTAATCCTAACTTAACCCCAATTTAACCCAATATACCATTCATTAAGCCCATACAAAACACACAACAACTCCTCACACTACATAACACCAAATACTACTTTCCATACCAAATCCCCATCATTTTTTATATATTTGTAAATACTCAAAAATTAAGGGGCTTATTTGTAAATTTAGGGATAGGTGTCACCACCCTATTGGTCAAGGCCAATGAAGAAACCCCCTCTCCCATTTTGACCGGTCAAATCAATCCTCTCTCTCCCCTATGGTTTGTGTATTTCCTTCATATGAAATATGGACCCTCCATTCAAAATGAGGCATCATCCTCACCACACACACACACACATATATAATCACTCAACTTCACCCCCTTTCCCAATGTGCTGGCCCTAATCGCTAGGAGCCTAGGAAACCACCCCTTCTCTCTCTTCTCCCTCTTCCCTTCACAGCTGACCACCTCTCCCTTTCTCTTCTTCTTCTTCTTCTTCATCCTCTTCTTCCTTTTAGTTCCTTCCTCTATCTCCTTCTTTGAAATCCCCACGATCACCATACACTACTCCGCCAACACCCAGAACAGACTCGGCCTCCATTTTGACCAGTGGTAAGGCTCCTCATCATCGAGTCGACTGGTACAGTTGCTGCACCACAGCAGAGGCCTCTCCGCCATCCTCGCCTCGGATCTGTGGACGCCTAAACAGTGGATCCGACTAGTTCAGTCGCTGCATCTCCACCGCAGCCGACGTCCACCCGAGTTCCACCTACAGCAGCTAATCAGGAGAGCAACCACTACAACTGCACCTGTCTTCCTGCTGCCACCACTGCCATCTCCATGAACCAGCAACCTCCACGAGCGTCGACCATCTTATCTACTCCGATCGACCACCGCCATCTCCCCAAACAGACCACCTACAACCAGCCATCACCCGCAGCTATAACTCCAGCCAGCAACCTCCACGAGCGTTGACCACCCTCAGCCAACACCCACTTTTATACCACCTTCTCCGGCCAACCGATGCGTCGATGCTGCCACAATACGCCGCCACCGCGGTAACCCTTCACCCATCTACTTGTTTAGAGTTGTGATGTTTATTGTTAAATAGAACTTAGTTAGGGTTTATAAATGCTACATTGAGTTTTAGGGTTTATGTTATATGCATTATTGATAGGTATTGTTTGAGTATGTGATATCAAAACATTAGTCATTTATTGAGAGATAAAAATTAATAATGAATTTATTTGAGAAGTATGTGTTGTGATATCATAAGTTGGTCATTGTTGAGAATTTGATAACTAATAACGAATTAATAGAGGAGTAGCTATGTATATGTGAGCTATGTATATGTGAAAGGGTGTTCGAATAATAAAATAACGATTTTATAATTAAGAGTTTAACAATTAATAATTATTTTATTAGAGGATGATATATTTAAATGTACATGATAATGTCTGTGAATACCAGGCTGAAATCTGAGGGTGATCATAGCTTGAACTGCTGAAAATACCATGATAAATATAGGGGATCGAGGATTTGGTTTGATAATGTTATACGGGTGATTGATCGTACTAGATGCAACGTACCTCTAGTCAACCTTGGTCAATTCCCTAGCTTAGTGTCTATGTGAGCTTATAACAAAGATTAAAGCCTATGTTAGACATGTGTCACCTCTTATTTTAGCATCGTGATAGTTTATTGATTGTGCTTTTATCTCGTCTTTAGGTACTACGGAATCCGTGGACTTGGACGTTGTACCGGAGACCCCTCTTCAGCAGCCAGATTCAGGCAAGTGTACATTGCCATCCTGTATTTTAGTTACCAGATTTCTATTTATTTATTATATGCATTGTGCACACTTTGGATAAGAATTATTACTTCGCGTTCGGGTCATAACCGGGTGCAGATGTTGGCAATACCTAGATGTACATATATGGTTATATCATAACCCTAGGACACATTCAGACACCGTTATCGTGCCAGATTTTATGTATTCTGATACTGTCAGCATGACTGAAATCAGGGACGACTTTAGGGTCATGATCGTTGATAGTTACTTCAGTATGATGAGAGTGTTAGATAGAGGTTCAGGGTCAACGAACACTCGTTGACCACTTTGGGAGGGAAAGCCAGCTACTAGACGTTTGGGCTCCTATGTACGCGCTATATATATGTATATGTCCTATTTATGTATTGTTCCTGTATCCGGAGAAGTAGTATTTTCCTTGTGACTCTTTGCTCGGAGCTACGGTATGTCCCGCGTGTCTCTATGTCTGGAGTTATGGTTTTATTTTGGACAGCCTACGCGTCGAACATTGTCTTCAAAATTATGTCTTACTTAGGTGGTTATGGTAGATTACACCAGTGTTGCACTTGTTTCTTTCTATTATACTATGGCATGCTATATTTTTGTACCTTGTTACGTCCCTTTGAGGACCTGGTTCCATTCTAGGCTTAGACGACGAGGAGGACTACCCGGAGGAGTATGGACTGTGTGCATATCCAGGAGTAGGACCTATTGCAGAGGACGAGATCCTTCCCGAGGACTTCGTTTGTTCCTTGGTAGTGACTTCACCGTGGGACGGTATTACTATCTAGCTTTCGGATACCGTTCCTAGTTATCTTACTGTTTCCTTCATTTCTGTATTGTATTATCGAGTTTGTTCTCGTGTGACTCTTCTCTTATTTGTACTATGATACTTTTCCCCTGTTATTTCCCTTTTGCACATTAGTAGCTATGTTCTTCTCTTTATGCTCTATATATCTGTTGTTTTTGGATAAGATTTAGTTCACTGTCTATGTGTTTTGTGTTTGGTTTTATTATTATACTTTACAGCTTAGGTGCACTCCGTCAGGTCCATTAGATTGGGATGCCCGTCGAAGTATACCCACTAGCCTTTGCCACGTGTCTCAGTTCCTTATATTTGGAACTAAGGCATGATAGAGACTTTTGTGGAGCTATGGTGGAAGAGAAGGAGCCGCCACATCCATTGATTACAGAGTATATGGACGTCTTTTCGGAGGTGTTATTGGGGTTTCCACCAGACCGTGATGTGAAGTTCTCTATAGACTTGGTGCCAGGCGTTGAACAAATATCACAGCACGTCTATTGGGTGAACAACAACGAACTATCAGAGCTGAAGAAGCAGGTGGATGAGTTACAGGACAAGGGCAATATCTGCTCTAGTTTATCATGGTGTGGTGCTCCTGTATTATTTGTACCAAAGAAGGATGGATCGATACGTATGTATATTGACTACATGGCTCTCAATAACCTAACTATCAAGAATAAATACACGTTGGGAGGGATTGACAATTTGTTTGATCAGTTGAGCGGAGCGAATGTATTCTCGAAGATAGACTTGAGGTCGGGGTACCACCAGGTGAAAGTGAAGAAGGAAGATATTTCGAAGACGGCTTTCATGACTCGATATGGGCAGTTTGAGTTCTTGGTGATGCCGTTTGGGTTGACCAATGTCTCAACAGGATTCATGAATCTGATTAATAAGGTGTTTCATCCGTACCTGGATCAGTTTGTTGTGGTCTTCATTAATGATATATTGATATATTTGAAGACCCCGGAGGAGCATTAGAAGCACCTGAGAATAGTTTTGGAGACTCTCAGGCATGAGGGGCTGTATGGCAAGCTTTCAAAGTATGAGTTCTTCCTTATAAGGTTGAATTCCTTGGGCATGTGATTACAGGAGAAAGGATCTCAGTAGACCCGAAGAATATTTCAGCAGTTGAGTTGTGGTCTACCCCAAGTTCAGTGGCAGAGATCAGGAGTTTTCTTGGATTGGCTAGCTATTATCGAAGATTTGTTCAGGATTTCTCCAAGATTGTAGAGCCAATGAGTAGACTGACCAAGAAGGACATAGAATTTGTTTGGACTGAGGAGTGTCAGGTTGCTTTTGTGGAGCTGAAGAAGAGGTTGACTACTTCTCCAGTGTTGGCGTTGCCATCGAGGACAGGAGGATTTTTTATATACAGTGATGCTTTGAGTAAGGGTTTGGGATGTGTATTATAGAAAAACGGAAAGGTGATTGCCTATGCTTCCAGATAATTATGCATTCATTAGAAGAATTACCCTACCCATGACTTGGAGTTGGCAGCAGTCATTTTTTCTCTAAAGCTGTGGAAACACAACTTGTACAGAGAGCGTATGGAGATTTTAACAGACCACAAGAACTTGAAATATGTGTTTATACAGAAAAAGCTCAACATGAGGCAGCGGCGATGGTTGGAATTGATGAAGGACTTCGATATTTCTTTGCAGTAGCATCCAGGGAAGGCCAACGTAGTCGTTGATGCCTTGAGCAAGTATTTAGTGGCTATGTACTTAACAAGGGATAGATATTTATTAGCCGATCTTGATAGCTTGGGTATTGGGATGAGAGTTCCTGGAGTTGCGAAACAGATATGGGGACTTTAGGTATAGTCATAGTTGATGGACCGGATCAGAGCCACATAGTTCGAGGATGAGTCTCTAAGGAGCATCAAAGCGCAGGTCTGAATGGGATTGGCAGAGGGCTTTATTATTGCGGAGGATAGATCATTGCGGTATTGTACCAGATTGTGTGTGTGAAGCATTGCGCATGGAGGTACTTTAGGAGGCACTTCGATCTCAGTATTGTATGCCTCCAGGTGCCAACAAGATTTATATAGACATGAGAGAGCATGTTTGGTGGTATGGTATGAAGCGGAAGGTGGTGAGCTTTGTATCCAGATTCTTGGTATGTCAGTAGGTAAAGGCGGAGAGACAGAGGCCAGGTGGATTGCTTCAGCCTTTATCCATTCCAGAGTAGAAATGGGAGCATGTGACGATGAATTTTGTTTCAGGGCTTCCGCATTCTTTTGGAGAAAAAGACGCAATTTGGGTCATCATAGACAGGTTGACAAAATTGGCCCACTTCTTGCTATTCAAAGTGGGTACGTCTAATGAGAAGCTCGCAGAGATGTATGTGCGGTAGATAGTCAGATTGTATGGAGTTCATGTAATCATAGTCTCGGATCGGGATAGTCATTTCATGTCCCACTTTTGGATGAGTTTGCAGGTTAGCTTGGGCACCCAGCTCAAGTTTAGTATCGTATATCACCCTCAGACAGACGGACAGTCGGAGAGGACTGTCCGGACTCTCGAGGATATGCTACGCATCTGTATTTTGGATTTGGAGGATGTTGGGAGGATCACCTTCACTTGGTAGAGTTTGCTTATAACAAAAGCTACTAGATCAGTATCTAGATGTTACCATTTGAGCCGATGTATGGACGAAGATGTCGTACTCTATTATGTTGGGACGATGTTGGTGGGAGAGCCTTATTGGGACCGAATATGGTGGTGAATGCAGCTAAGCGGGTGAAGCTTATCAGGGATAGACTTCGAGTGGCGCAGGACATACAACGGTATTGTGTCGATAGCCACCAGAGACCTTTGGAGTTTGAGGTATAGGTTTTATTTTTTGTTGCTTGAGTTTGCCTTATTTTAGTCGGAGTGCTAAGCCTTTGTTTTCTTCTAGGTTAGAGATCTGGTATTCTTGACGATTTATCTGACATGTGGCATGATTCGCTTTAGTGGAGGCGGGAAGCTTAGTCCACGGTACATTGGAACCTTCGGTATCCATGTGAGGGTCGATGGAGTGGCCTACAGACTAGACTTACACTTGCACTAGAAGGAGTGCACAACGTGTTCCACGTATCGCAGCTGAGACGGTACGTGGCAGATCCTAGCCATGTATTGGTCACTCAGATATCGAGGTGGGTCTGACTCTCAGCTAATCAGAGCGGCCTGTGGAGATTCTGGATCGCAGGAAGAAGGTATTGCGAAACCAGATAATTTCTTTGGTACGCGTCATGTGGAGCATCATTCTCTAGGGGAGTCTACCTGGGAGCGATAAGACGAGATGCGCGAGCGATATCCTTACTTGTTCAAGCCGTGAGGTATAATTCTTTCTTGCTTGCTGTGATTACTTGTTGTAGTTAGTTCTTCCTTAAATTTTGAGGACAAAAATTTTCTAAGGAGGGTAGTTTTGTCACCTCCACTTTTTTAAATAGAGGTAATTTATTCATTTAACATAATTATATTATTTTAGTAAAATAATAATTAATTAGTATGCTATATTAATATTTATGGATAGGGCTATATTATTTATTAGTTAGTGGGCTAGCCTATTTGTTATACTAGGCACTTGGGAACCCAATTAGACTTGCCATGACAAACAATTGAACCAACTTGGATCAAGCCAAATAGACCCTTTTTACTAATTAATTAGGAGGATTAGAGTTAATTTGGGTTAGTTAGAAGCTTTTCTAATTTACCCCTTCATAATTAGGACCTACATGACACTAGGGGAGGGGCAACTTGGACATTTGATATTACTTGAGGAAGAAGGAAGGGGGGCAGCCACTTTAAGAGTGGGTCTCATCTCTCTTCCCTCTTTATTTGTATTCATTTTGAGATCTTCAATTCTCTAGATCCCCAATTCACTCCATCTCTCCATCAATTGAAGTTTAATTCACCCTCATTTCCTTTTATTTTTATCCCTTAAGGAGCTTTAGAGCTTGAAGTAGCAATGAGCACAAGAAGAAGGAGCTTTGGGGAAAAAATTATGTCCGGATTGTATCCATTATGTATTTCATTGGGAATCCATCCCCCAATAGGTACAATTCTGAATTCACCTTCATTCTAGCTTCTAAATCATGCATTTAACCATTAGGAATTATTCTTTGACTTAGGGCTACCCATAGGATCAAGAATTAGATTCATTTGACTTGTATTATAGAAGTTATATGGTATTTTGTGTCCAAATAGGGGGAATTACGAGATTAACACATCAATCGTGTGTCATAAGACCAATTAGATCTAATTAGGCTTAGATCGGGGTTGTGGGACTAGCTATGTGTCCACAATTGGATGTGAGTAGGCCGTATCGCAACACTTTGTGATACGAGATAATTTTGGGGGTTTTCCTTCGACACGTGTGATACACATGCTATATTTTACCATGACACCTATATTAGCTAACTAATGATTTGTTTAGGCTTTAATCATCATGTGTGACATGATTGTAGGCTTTGGGTTAGGTTTGGTTAAATTTGGAGTGAGTATCAAAAGCGTATCCTAGTGTATCACTTGTGCACCACAAGTATTTGGTGTAATGCCTTTTAGCATGTATTAGTGTAAATATTCATTCAAATACCTATATCTATATAAGTATATGTATATAACTCATTACTAATTGCTATGTATGTGTATGAGTATATATAAATATATATACTTTGATGGGTGTGTGCATCGGTGTGATAAGCGGGATGCTTATGTGCATGTGAGATTGTATTATGGAGGTAATGAAGCTTGTGCCTGTGCACATGGATGAGCAGCTACTTGTTGCTGTGATGGAGCTTGTTGCATGCTTAGACCTGTGAAAAACATGTAGTAGTTACAGTAGTTAGTAGCATCAGGCTTGTAGGGGGGTTGGGCAAGGGGTGCAGTACAGCGCAACACATGGCAGGTGCACACTACTGTGCACTTGACGCAGTCTCGGGGTATGGTTTTAGGCAGTAAATTGGAGTAGTATATAAGACTCAAGGAACTGTGTGTGTTTGTGTTGGAGTAAACTAAATTCTGAATTGGGTGTCAGGTTATTGAGAACAGTACAGTAACAGCAAGGTATCAGTCAGGAGAAAATAGCTATCAGGGCACTAATTAGTATCTGTAGTAGCAGTGATACACTATTGTGTATCACACTACAGGGGGAGACCTGATAATGCTCAGGTTCTTGTATCCCTAGTGTGAACTGCTATTTGTATGTTACAACAACATCATTCCAGTAACATATGGAAGAAAACTATAAATCAGTAGCAGTGGTACTCGAGTAAAGGCTGCAGATGGAGATGAGAGCTCAAGTAATATTAGAATAGCAGCAGTAGCATGGTAAGGGGTGTGTGTGAGTGTTCCTTAGTGTGTATCAATCAAGTTGTGTCAAGTGAAGAATATAAGAGTTGTTGTGTGAAGGCAAGGGGTTGCATTAAGGATTGGACACTGTCAGACTGAGAACAGAGGATGCTCAAGTGGGCCTCTTGGAACTGTCACTACCACATTTCCAGGAAAGGGTATTTTAGTCATTTCATAATTAATTAAATATTGTGCATATTAAATAATTATTTGTTGTATTATTTAATTATTGTTAGATATTAGTATATTATTTTGTACTTGTGTTAGTGGACCTAACTAGTTTAGTTTAGACTCATGGACCAACATGTATTAATTGTTAGAATTGAGCCCAACTAGAAGTCTATTGTTGAGGAGGAGGATTAGTTTAATTAAACCATTAGAACCTTCCCAACTTAATTATTTCTTCATGAGAGGCCCCAAGGGGTATAATGGACATTTTATAGTGACTTGAGGAAGGGGTAAGAGGAGGCCGGCCTATTAAAGATGAGGGAAAAAGTTTCTCTCTCCTCTTTTAATTTGAAAACTAGATCTAGAATATCCCTCAACCAAATTCCTTCAATACACATCATTTTCCCTACCAAATTTTATCCTAATTTCTTCCTAAATCATTATTGGAGACTAGTGGAGCAAGAATCTGGAAGGAGGAAGCAAGGATCTACAAAGAGGAGCAAGGATCTACAAGTTAGAGGCCAATTTTATCATATTTGGAGGTTGCAATGGAATCCATCTCCCAATAGGTACAATTTAGTTTTTCCCTTCAATTTAGGTTCTAAATCTGAGATTTAACCATGATAAATCAACCCATATTCATAGGCTACCCATAGGATTTGATTTTGAGTTCATAGGAGGCCTATTGAGAAAGTTATGGTACTTGTTGTGTCAATTTTAGGAGAATTTCGAGATTCACACTCGTTGTATTTGTCAATTGGTCCTATAGATTAATTTGGAATATGTTTGTTTGTTTGGGGCTAGTGTTGTATCCATAATTGGGTATGTGTATGTCATATCCCAATAATTTGGTGATACGTATTGATTTGGGGATTTTTTCTCCGACACGGGACGTTGTACATGTCATATTATGACACGGACACGTAGATTTGTGTTTGACTCTTTGTATTATTCATAAATAATATATTAGACTTTTTTTTGTCCTTCGGGGTACTCTTTGATGTGTGGTGGACTCGTGTCATAAGTGTATCCTAGATCTAGTGGGATACGGGTGTGATGCACTCCACGTGTTTGTGTATTTTATTTCTAGATCTATTTTCACATTGTTCTTAGTCATTATAGTATGTAATTATATGCATATATATATATCATGCAAGTATATATATATATATATATATATATATATATATATATATATATATATATATATATATATATATATCATGCAAGTGTGTATATATATATATATATATATATATGATACTATAGATAACTATATATGTTATACTATATGTATTATTGTGGAGATGTATATACATATATAGAGGAGCATGTATATATATATATATATATATATATATATATATATATATAAATGTACTTAGTATATATATTAGTATATATTTATGTTTATGCACTGTGTGACTAGGATCAATAAATAACAGAAAGAAGAAATTTGAGGAATACACTTTTAGTGAAAATTTTGAGAAGGAGAATTTATACATTAGGCAAGGAAGAATTTTTTTTGGAGGATTAGTGTTGTAAACATAACGGAAGAATTTATTATGAGGTTTATTCTAGACTATGACATCGTCCTAGCATGAGTTGGATGAGCCAATACCACGCGACACTAGATTGTCGACGTAGTTGCATTATTTTTAGGCCACCAGATTACCTAGGGTTGAGTTTCTTCGAGGAGACCGGGAGTATGGTGCCCATCTACCTGAGGGGCAAACAATGCAAGGTGAACCAGTGTACCCCCGCATTATATCAGAGTTTGAGGATGTGATTCTAGAGAACCTTCCGGGCCTACCACCTGACAGAGAGATAGAGTTTGCTATAGAGTTGACTCCAAGAGCCGATCCGGTTATTTTCCCGTCTTTAGACTAGCACCGATAGAGTTGGTTGAGTTGAAGGTCCATAGTAGAGGATCACTTAGACAAGGGTTTCAGTCGGGCTAGTGATTCTCCATGGGGAATACCCATCATATTGTACCGAAGAAGGACGGGACGGTACGTTGCGTATCAATTACATGGCGTTATGTGCTATAACGATAAAGAACAAGTACTAGTTTGCCGTGCATCGATGTTTTATTTGATTAGATTAGCGGTGCATGTGTATCCTCGAAGATCGATCTCAGATCAGGCTACCATCATATCAAGGTACGGAGAGAGGGCATTCCGAAGACGGCTTTTCAGATGAAGTATGGACACTATAAGTTTTTAGTTATGCCGTTTGGTTTAACCAACGCGCCAGTAGTATTTTTGAGCTGGATGAACAATGGTTCCCACCAGTACTTAGATAAGTTCATGGTGGTGTTCATTGACGTCTTGGTATATTCCAAGAGCCAGAAGGAGCACAAGAGACATCTCAAGATCGTATTGGAGACGCTGAGACAGGAGAGGCTGTACGCCTAGCTCAGCAAATGTGACTTCTGTTTGGATAGAGTACCATTCCTGGGACACATTATCACCGGAGATGGACAATCAGTTGACCCGGAGAAGATAGCTGCAGTAGAGACATGGCCTACCCCTACATCAGTTACAGAGGTTAAGAGTTTCCTCGGACTTGCCGAATATTATCGGAGGTTCGTGAAAAACTTCTCGAGGATAGTTGCGCCTATGAGGCGACTAACGCGTAAAGGCGAGGAGTTTATCTGGACCGACGAGTGTCAGGCGGCTTTCGATGAGTTAAAGAAGCGTTTGACATCAGCACCGATTTTGACACTATCTTCAGGATCAGGAGGATTTGTAGTGTACACACTACTAGAATAAGCGGGATTAGCGATGTTTTTTAGCGACTCCAGATAAAAACGTCGCTAATTTAGCGACTCCATGTAAAACGTCGGTAGACGTCGCTAATTGGCGACATTTAACGACGTTTAGCGACTTATGTTCAGTTTTTATAAGATTAGTCGCTATAAGTTCAATTTTGGTCGCTAAACGTCGCTAATATATCTAAGTTAGCGACGTTTAGTGACGCAAATAGCGACGTTTATATTAGAAATATTTAGCAACGTGTTTAGCGACGACCGTAACGTCGCTATAATTTAATTTAGCGACGTCCTTATTTGACGTCGCTAAACGTCCCTAAAATTTGGTTAATTAGGGCTCGGTTTCATTTTTCCCCATGTGTTGAAATTTCGAAACGAAACAAAATTTCCCCCGCCCCCCCCCCGCTCCGTCGACCGCCTGCTCCGTCGACCTCCCCCGCGGCTACTCCGGCATCCCCCTCCTCTTCCTCGAGCTCTAGGTAAAGCCTAACTCTCTCTCTCTCTTTCTCTCTCTCTCTCTCAGAACACATGTGATACTGACACAGACACGACACACACACACAGATGGTGACACAGACACGACACGACACACACACACTAACACATACACTGATAAGGACCTAGGGTTAGGATTAAGTTTTTTGATATGGACACAGACACTAATATCACATGGACACAGACAGACACTAATATCACATGGACACAGACACTAATATCACATGGACACAGACTTGGGGCTCTGGCATGGGGTACTGCAGCAGTGCACCCAAATGGTGCCTGTCAGTTAGGCTTGGGGGCAGTCCCTAGGCAGTGCAGAGGCATGCCTTAGTGCATCTCAGTTTCAGTTTGGTATCAGTCATCAGTACTTATACACTGATACGTATCAGGGACTGTGTGAGGTATCAGTACAGGCAATTGTAGGAGTTGATGCAGGCAAGGTATAAAGTCAAGTGTTAATAGGGTATATATAGATATGTAGGTTAGTGATGTTTAGAGATGTTAGATAGGAGTGTACTAAGATGGTATCTAGAATAAGCGGGATGGCATGCTCGAGCCTTATAGTGGGCAGTGAGAAGGAGGTCTGCAACAGTGAGCAGGCAACCGAAGAGGAAAACCATCAGCACTGTGTCATTTCAGCAACCATGTATCAGTAAGTATCAACAAGTCCCACTGTATCAGTATCCGTTTTCAGTTGCATTTAGTGAGCTATGTATACTAGTTTTAGTTAGCTTAGTGTCCAGGTATTGGTTAGTTGGTTTAAGATGGGTTAGCATGAATATTGCTTATTTTAGACTTTGATAAATGAAAGTATGTATTATATCAGATATGATTTTTATAGTACGGTTAAGTTATGAAGCTAGGTGATAAACCACTGTATATAATGATTTATATGATACATACTGTCATTTTTGTAGAAGTATCTAGAAATGGATATGAATTACTATCTGCGTCATCGTTCGTGGATGTACAACCGTCATCCTGATGACATGTGCGGTATGCGGGATGAATTCATTGAGGGTGTACAGCAGTTCCTGCAGTTCGCCAAGGCGTTCCCTCAGTACATGGACGATACCAAAATTAAGTGTCCGTGTGTGAGATGTCGCAACAGGAAATATCATCCATAAGTGGAAGTTACGTATCATTTATACTCGAAGGGCTTTACGCCAAATTACTATCAGTGGACCGCGCACGGAGAACTTGTATCTCTAGCATCGGAAGTCGGAGCCCTATGTGGAGCCGTATATGGATGTCCAAGACCACGATGCTTACGACGACGGGTTGGTGAAAATGGTTTATGATGCGGCGGAGCCTAGTTTCAATCCTGACAATTATGATACGGAGGGACCGAGTTTCAATCCGGACAATTATGATACAGTTGAGGAGGCACCGAATGCCGATGCTGCAAAGTTTATGGAGTTGCTTGAGAATGCAAGGACTCTACTATATCCTGGTTGTGAGGATCATTCACCGTTGGAGGTGGTTACAAGATTATTGAACATCAAGTCCGATTTTAACATGTCGCAAGAATGCTATAATCGACTGCTCGATTTGATTATAGAGATCTTGCCCGAGGGTGCAAAGTTGCCTAAAGACTTCTATCGATCTAAGAGGATGGTGAGATCACTTTGAATGGGATACGAGAAAATCGATGCATGTCGCAACGGGTGCATGTTGTACTACAAAGACGACAAGGATGAAGATGCATGCAGATTCTGTGGTGCTGATCGCTACAAGGCCACTGTTAGAGGAAAGTCTGTCGGTGCAAGAAAGCCTACCGATTCGATGCACTACTTGTCTTTGACGCCGCGGTTGCAGCGGTTGTTTATGGTTAAGGAGACTGCAGAAAACATGAGTTGGTACAGGCGAAAACAGATCGAAGGAGTATTGGATCATCCATCCGATGGAGAAGCATGGAAGCACTTTGATCGAGAGTATCCACATTTTGCCGAGGAAGCACGTAATGTCAGATTGGGGCTCTGCTCTGACGGTTTTACCCCATTCAGACTTTCGGGCTCCCAGTATTCGTGTTGGCCTGTGATCGTCACTCCGTACAATCTACCACCTTGGATGTGCATGAAGACTCCGTATATGTTCCTAACCGTTATTATCCCGGGTCCGAACAATCCGAAGAGGAACATCGATGTGTATTTACAGCCTTTGATAGATGAGTTGAATCAGCTGTGGGAAGTAGGTGCCAACACGTACGATGTTTCTAGGAAGCAGAATTTTCAGATGAGGGTAGCACTTATGTGGACCATCAACGACTTTTCGGCCTATGGAATATTATCGGGATGGAGCACCCATGGTCGTCTCTCATGTCCGTATTGCATGGACCGTTCTCAGGCTTTCCGTTTGAAACACGGAGGCAAACCGTGCTTCTTCGATTGTCATCGACAATTTTTGCCGAAGGATCATCCGTACCGGAGGAATCGGAATGCTTTTCGTGCGGGAGTTGTGGAGAAGGCCAATCCACCGCCAAGGTGGCCCGGATGCACGATATGGGAAGAGGTAAAAGATTTACCAAGTGCTATCGAAGAGCCTGCTAAGGGGTACAAGTATGACGGATTTGATCGCACCCATAACTGGACGAAGAGGAGTATATTCTGGGATCTGCCATATTGGAGCACCAATCTGATCAGACATAACCTTGATGTCATGCATATCGAGAAGAATGTGTTTAATAACATAATTAATACTGTAATGGATGTAAAGGGGAAGACGAAAGATAATCCGAAGGCCAGGTTGGACTTAGAAGACATATGTAGACGTCCTGCATTGCATTTGATAGAGGGGGGAATGGAAAGTTAAAGCAACCTAAGTCAGTTTTCTCACTGGATAAAGAGGATAAAGGTAGACTTTGTAGGTGGATTCAGGGTCTCAAGTTTCCAGACGGGTACGTGTCGAACTTGAAAAGATGCGTCGACCTCAAGGAGAACAAACTAGTAGGTATGAAGAGCCACGATTGTCACGTATTCATGGAGAGGTTAATTCCGATTGCATTTTGGAAATTCTTATCGCAGGTCGTTTGGGACCCATTGACAGAGCTGAGCATATTCTTCAGAGATCTTTGTTGTACTAAGTTGCTCGTCGATCGTCTAGAAAAGCAAGAGAGGAACATTGCGGTAACACTATGTAAGCTCGAGAAGGTGTTTCCTCCTGGATTCTTCGACTCTATGGAGCATTTGCCAATTCATCTTTCCTATGAGGCACGTGTTGGTGGTCCTGTCGGTTATCGGTGGATGTACCCCTTCGAGCGCCATCTGAATCACCTAAAGAGAAAGGTGAAAAATAAGGCACGGGTTGAAGGCTCTATTTGTGAAGCTTATGTTCTCGAGGAGATTACAAACTTTTGCTCGACGTATTTCAAACCGCATGTTGCTACTAATAGGACGAAAGCTCCCAGAAACGACGATGCATATCAGGAATCTAATGATGCAATACTCAAAGTATTCAATGCATCCGGAAAGCCCTCGGAAAAAATGAAGAAGAGATATTTGAATGACGATGGGCTAAGGGCTGCTCAATTGTATATATTACTCAATTGCGACGAGGATGAAGTGGAGAAGCTAGAGGGGTAAGTAATTAATACATCCACATTTACATCATCTCAATGTAATAGTATAAGATACTATTATGCTACTAATCAGTAGTTGCTTCATTGTTTTTCAGCACATATAATGATGAGTTGAGGTCGGTTAGACCCTACATAACAGACGAAGAAGTAGAACAAGATATGAGATGCTATTTTTCTTCTTGGTTGAGTGCATATGTAAGATGCTTGGTAATTACTTTTTATTTCTGCACTTGCAAAACAAATAACTTACTATCGCTACTTTGGTATTTAGGTCGATCGTCTAATATCACCCGAGACTGAATCTATTAGGACTCTAGCCAAGGGACCAATTACTGACATAAAAATATGGTCAAGTTTCTGTGTGAATGGGTTCAGGTTCAAGTCAACAAATGCTCCTATCAGAGACAGCTTTCTGGATCTTGATTCCACGAAAAATAGTGGTTTGTGTATCAAATCTACAAACTACAAAGACGTCAATCCGGGCAATGATTTTTTTGGCATCTTACGAGAGATTGTGGAGTTGACATATAATTATGGCCCAGAACCTGCTAATATCGTGCTATTCAGGTGTGAATGGTTCGATCCGATTCAAGATCAAGGTTGGAAAATTGACAAGCATGGCCTTGTGGATATAAACTACAAGCGTAGATATCAAGGCTACGAACCATTTGTCCTATCAAGTCAGGCTCAGCTCGTGTACTTCACAACTTATCCTAGACAAGGGACAGCGAGGTCGGATTGGTGGGCAGTATGCAAGACTAAAGCTAGAAATACCTTTGACATTGACGAAATAGCTTATCAGGAGGACGATCTACCTCTTATAACAAATATTGTAGATGTGGACTCAACGGAAGTTACTCATTACACGAGTAATAATGTAGAAGATGTAGAATTATCCGAAGAGGACGACGAAGTAGATGAAAGTGAAGACGAGGAAGAGGAAGAGCAGGACGAGGAAGGCGAACAAGATGAATTTTCTAAAGATGATTAAAAATATAAAATATTCCATGTAGAATGTAACTGTATTTGGACTGTAAATATTGCATGTAGAAGTAGATGTTGACATTAACGAATATAGGTATTATATTTTGACTGTATAATGCTTTGAGATATGTATCACATTTCGACTGTAGAATGTAGTATATATTTGTGTTTCTCTATATTCATCATATGTTGTTATCAGATATGACAGGACGACGCGGAGGATTCGGCAGGTCCCGAGGTAGACAGAGTGCCACTCCGGTACTGCCTACTGTTGGTTCCGGATCATCGTTGCCCAGTACTCCAGTATATCGATCAGCCACATCTCCGACTGCGACGACGTTGCGTGGCATCACTCCTGGGACGAGTAGTTCCAGGCGTGATAGTACTCCCTCGTCCAGCGTTCCTCCTGCTGACGGAACCATGGAGACAGATGAGCATGTAGAGGAGGTCGTGCCGACGTTGTCCCAGCATCAGCAAGATCCTCAATGCGCACCACCGGAGGAGACGAGGACAGAGATTTGGGCCGACGGTACAAAGTAAGTCAATTAGATGGTTTAGTATATATTTATGTTTCTCTTTATTCATCGTATATTGACTTTTTCAGTAATCTAAATTATTATTTCTGTATAGATATCGTCCATCGTCGGTTCAGAGACGCCTGGGCCAATTTTTGAGGAACAACTACGGTGGCCCTTGGATCAACTACTCTGAGGCTCCGGAGGAGAGGAAGGCGTTCTGGTTTGCGCACTTTCAGGTAAAAGTATATTAAATAAATCTTCTAATTTATGCATATTCGTGATGCTAACTTAATGAATTATTTATTGTAGCAAACGTATTTTTATCCTCCGTACCGGGCCGAGTTGATTGAGCGGCTCTTTCCTACCGTTGCCGCCAAGCCTATCCGAGATGCTCTGGATGACCAGAAGGCTCGTGATCATGCTGGAAAACCGATCCAAGGTTGGATCACACCTGAGCAGTGGACTGCGATGAGGGCTAGATTCGACGATCCGAGCTACAAGGAAAGGTCTAAGAAGGCCAAGGCGGCTAGGCAGAATGCTGCCAAGTGGTGTGGTGGCTCGATTCTGATGACGGAACATTTCTGTCGTTTGGTATGTCTTTTCTTTTAAAATATATTATTTTAATATAAGTACCATAAAATGGTACTTGGAAAAAATATTTAAGTTTAGTAATAAAAAATATATTTTTAACAGGTACAGAGGGGTGAGGATGCAAACATGGTGACCGTCTTCTTGGCCACCCATCACAAGGACGGAAATCTCATTGATGAGAGGGCCTCAGAGACCTATGTAAGTATTACTTTACTTTGTGTTTATTTTAATATAACTTAGGCAATTATTGAGTTTCCAAACCTTTTCTAGGCCGAGTATCTTAGGCTTCGTGAGCGGGCGACTGCTAGTGCACCTACACCTGGAGAGGCTGGTGCTTCGTCGCAGCCCGGTCCATCTCCGTCGGCGGACGACCTGTGGGTGACCGCAGCTGGTGGTCTCCAGAGGGGTACGTACTACGGTACGGGCTCCTATGGCGCCCTGGTTGCGACGCAGTCATCTAGGGCCTCCCCGACAGCTGTGCATTCCACACACCCCTCGTAGTCGCAGCCCTCGCAGTCATCGGCCAGAGTCCAGGAGGCCGTTGATCGTCAGATTGCGTCTCTCCGTGATGACTTGCTGCGAAGTATGGAGGACCAGTCCCGGTCCCAGCCGCAGACGGACGATCCGATGCTCATCGCACGATTGGATATGCTCGACTGCAGCATGACGGAGCTACGAGAATTGACAAATGATATTAGAGCCTCCAATGATCGCAACATCATGGAGCTGCAGGCGTCACACCTATCGATGGGCGAGAAGCTGACGAGGATGCATGCGTCACAGCTATCGATGGACGAGAACCTGACGAGGATGCAGGATTCAATGGGTGATAGCAGTACGAGGCTGTTTTCTACCCTGGATTCTTACAACCAGCGACTCGCATACTTGGAGCGGGCACGGTCTCCACCGACGTCACTGCCTTCTCCATCGACATCGGTGTCGATTCCACGGGACGAGTATGAGGAGTTGTTATCCTTCAAGCGCGCCGCTGGTCAGCCTCCTGCAGATCCGTAGTAGTATAGTTATTTTTATTATTATTTATGAATTATTGATACTTCAACAATAGACATGATGTATGATGCTTCTTGTGGTCTTTAATTTTTTAGTTAATTTAATTGGATTATATAGTTATCCACATTTAATTGGATTGATACTTCTTGTGGTCTTTAATTTAATTGGATTATATAGTTAACTAGATTGAATCATGTTGGTGTGTATGATGAAGATGATGTAAAACTGCAGGGAATCACCAATGTTTGCTTCTGCACATTATTTTTTTTTATTTTTATTTTAAAATTAGCGACGTTATTAGCGACGTTTAGCGACGTTTAGCGACGTTAATTTATGTCGCTAATTACGTCGCTACTTAGCGACGCTGTAAAACGTCGCTAAGGACGTCGCTAATTACGTCGCTAAACGTTGCCAATTGCTGACATGACAGTATAGCCAGGTCATTAAAGACGTCGGTGTAACGTCGCGATAGATGTCGCTAATCAGCGAGGTTTAGCGACTTTTTTAAACGTCGCTTTTTAGTGACTTGGCATCGCAAAACGTCGCTAAATTTAGCGACACATTAAAGTCGCTAAAAAACGTCGGCATAGCGACGTTTAGCGACATTTTTTGTTTTAGCGACTTGGTGTTTTTCGACTGCTTTGAAACGTCGCTAATTACGTCGCTAAACCTAATTAGCGACGATTTTTGGTTATTTAGCGACGTTTTTAGACGTCGCTAATTTGACTTTTTCTGGTAGTGTACAGTGATGCGTCTGGGAGAGGATTAGGTTGTGTTCTGATGCAATACGGCAAAGTAATAGCCTACACATAGAGACAGTGAGAGTTCATGAGAAGAAATATCCGACGTACGATTTAGAGCTAGCTGTAGTGATATTTGTACTAAAGCTATGGCGATACTACATTTATGGTGAGCATGTTGAGATTTATACAGATCACAAAAGTCTGAAGTATATCTATACGCAAAAGGAGCTCAACATGACGCAGAGGCGCTTGCTAGAGTTAATGACAGATTATGATATTGAGTTGCAGTACCACCCTGGCAAGGCGAATGTAGTAGCAGATGCCTTAAGCCGGAAGCCCATGGCATACTTCTTGACGAATCAGTGGCAATTGCTAGAGGATCTCTAGGAGCTTGGGATAGAGATTGTATTGCCATGCATGGATGGACAGATGCCAGTCTCGAGGTTCAGTCTACTTTGATTGAGAGGATCAAGACAACCCTGCCTACAGATATGAGATTTCGACGACTGCCAGAGAGGACAGAGACCGGCATGCATACGGGACTCAGGATTCATAAAGACGGAACATTAAGGTGTGGAGATCACCTATACATTCCGAGTGGCGAGTTACGCCAAGAGTTGATGACCGAGGCTCATAGCTCAATTTATTCTATTCATCCCGGGGGTACAAAGATGTACGGAGATTTCAGGCAACATTTCTGGTGGCATGGGATGAAGAAATAGGTTATAAAATTCGTGGCGAGATATTTAGTTTGTCATCAAGTCAAGGATGAATATTAGAGAACTGTAGGACTATTGCAGCCGCTTCCCATTCCCGAGTAGAAGTGGGAACACATTACCATGAACTTTGTCACAGGATTCCTGTGGAGCCCTAGCGGGAAGGATGAAGTTTGGGTTATCGTAGACAGACTCACCAAGTCTGCATATTTCTTGCCCTTCAGAGTGGGGCAGTCCACGAAGATATTTGCGGACATGTATATGAGGCAGATAGTACGACTACATGGGGTGCCTGCCAGCATTGTATCAGATCGTGATTCCAGATTCATATCACATTTTGGCGGAGTATACAGGAGATTCTAGGAACTCGTCTCAAGTTCAGTACTGTATATCATCCACAAACTGATGGCCAGTTAGAGCTCACGATACAAATACTACAGGATATATTGATAGCATGTATGATCGATTTTGGAGGATCTTGGGAGGACCATCTACACTTGGTAGAATTCTCCTACAATAAAAGTTACCAGGCTAGCATACAAATGGCACCTTATGAGGTACTGTACGACAGGAAGTGTAGGTCACCAGTATGTTGGAGTGACGTAGGAGAGCGTCAGATACTTGATCCAGAGTTGGTGATACAGACAGTGTAGAAAGTCAAGCAGATTCAGAGCCACCTGCGTGCAGCACTGGACAGACAGAAACATTGGGCAGATGCGCGCCGCAGACCTTTGGAGTTCAAGGAAGGTGACCATGTATTTTCGAAGATATCGCCTACTCATGGTACCATCAGATTCGGAGGCAGAGGCAAGCTGAGTCTGAGGTATATCGGACCTTTTGACATCATAGAACGAGTTGGCAAAGTGGCTTATCTTCTTGTATTGTCTCTATCATTAGAAGGAGTGCATGACGTATTTCATGTATCATAGTTGAGGAAATATGTGGCAGACCCTAGCCACGTGCTTGATCATTCGGAGATTATAGTCGGGCCCAGTTTATCTTACGTAGAGCAGCCAGTGGAGATACTCGATCACAGTGAGAAGACTTTGAGAGGTCAAACTATTCGACTGGTCAGAGTTGCATGGAAGCATCATTGGCCAGACGAGTCTACCTGGCAGCGCGAGGATTCCATTCGACAGCATTTCCAGTATTTATTTGAGGACCAAGGTACGAATTTACGTACTGCATTTGATTACTAGTTTGCTTTTAAAATTCTTTTAGCTATTATAGCGCTTTACTTTTAATTTCGGGGACAAAATTTTTCTAAGTTGGGAAGGATGTAAACCCCCTCATTTATTTCTATAGATATTCTGGTATGGGATGCAAAATTTTGGTTTAGCAGCAGTTGTTTGAGGTTTAGAGTAAGGTTGCAGATGTTTGATTTTTAAATTAAACCCTTGGCTCGCCCTTCCGTTGTTGAATTATTCGGAGCCCATCATCAGCCCATAAATTCTAACAGATTATTGCACTTTCGACTTGACACGCCAATTTAGGCTCTGGACTTTTTTGTCACTCAAAATCATATTTCCTTGTGCTCTAAATTAATTGCATAATTTTCCGTAACTAAAATCCTTATTTAATTACGTATCGCGCACCTGTGTCATTGCCATCAATTTTGAGACACCAACTTAACCCGTTGAGCTGGATCAATAAAATGGTCTAAGACTGACACCAAGTCTACACCATTCATGACCTTTGTATCACTCCCAATTAAGGTCCCATATGCCCCCATTTAATTTAAGAGCACATGACAATTTTATTCTAAATAAATTAGGGATACCAACTTGACTAATCATATTTTAATCCCAATTTAATTCCATTGCCCATTTAATTAAGCCCCTACAAAACACCAAACACCAATTCCCCCACAATTTTTCCATTATTTTATGTGTTTGTGCAAATACCTAAACTTAAGGGGCTAAATTGCAAAATTTGTGACATGTGGCATACCCTCATTGGACAAGGCCAAATAAAGAGGCATCCCTCTTTCTTGACCGGTCAACATTCCTCCTCCCTCTCTTTTGCATGAAGAAATTATTTTCTTCATGTGGAATCTCAACCATCCATTTTAATTAGGTCAATCCTCACCATCCAACCCACACACACCATCCTATAAAATGTCTCCATCACACCCCTCTTCCCCATGCCGGCCCTAATCCCAAGGGAGCCTTGAAAACCTCACCCCCTCTCTCCTCCCTCTTCTACATTCAAAACCCCAACCGAACTCTATTTCTCCATATTTCCTTTTTTCTTCTTCTTCCTTTCTTCTTCTCCTTCTTCCTTCCTTCTTCTTTGAAGAACCCCACCCGAGCACTGCTCCGGCCGGATCCCCCGCCAGTCACACCCGTAGAACTCTACCTCACGGGCTACTACACCGGCTAGCCGTCCCCCACGAGGTGCTGTACCACCACGAGCCGGCCACCTGCTGCCACGAGCTCCGGCGTGGATGTTCCTCCCCGACCGTTGCCTCGAGCCAGTTTCGGCTGCTCCGGACAGGCCCTTCAACCCCAGTCGAGCACTCCGGCCGTTCCTCCACCCGACGTCCCACCACACCGTTGTCGAGTTTCCTTCACCGGAGTCACTGCTCCACCACCCTCAGCGTTCCTTGCCACTGAGCACGAACCACCAGCACACGCCATTGCCACTACCAACACCCGCACCACCACTCTTCCCGCCACCATTGTCCACCACCGGCTAGGCCACGCTGCTCCGGCGAGCCTAACCCAATCCGCACTACCACTCACCACCACCAGCACCACCACTGCCAACCACAGCTCCGGTCAAGCCCCCGTTCGTCCTCAAGTCGAACACGACCTCCCCCTCACGGCTGCCCCGACCTCCATCCAACCGGCCATCCACGGTTCTCCGGCCAGCACCACCTCGCTGAGGTGAACGACTTCCCCCCCCCCTCTCTATATATTTATATTTTGTTATGTGTAATTTTAGTATAGTGATAATGAAATCTTGTGTTTTAATGATGTGTGATTCGGGTTATTATAGTGTTTAGGGTTTGCCTACATAATTTTTTAAAATAAAATTAATAGATATACATCAAGTTAGGGTTTGAGAAATATTGGATCCTTGTTTAGGGTTATATTCGTATTGGGAATTTTGAGGAAATTGCAACGTTAGTAAATAAGGTTCATAAATGATAGGTTTGAGATGTTAGGGTTTGTCCATTAATATATGCATTTTTGATTAATGTTGTTGTGCATGCCTTTAAATGATTGAAAAAGGATGGTGATATTAATACATTAATTAATACCAAGGGGCAGATTTAATAAATAAATGGTAGAGGGATATCGGGTAAATATTAGAAGTTGATGATAAAGTTGTTTGAGGACATAAAATATATATACGCATATTGGTCATTGTTGTTTTAGTTGTTGTAAACTATTGCCGAAGATGGACATTGGGAGCAGGTGCTCTATCATGAAATAGGTATAATATCAAATCATGAGACCGTGATTGAGGGTTGAGAATATTAATTATTTAATTCAACTTGAGAAGTCAATGCGCATGTTAACATCTGTGAATACTGAGATGAATCTGAGGATTTATCATGGCTCAAAATACTGATAAACACTGTGATGAATGTAGTAGGATTGAGGATAGTTGATGATAGTGTACAGATAGTTAATTTGATTGGATGTAACGTACCATTAGTCAACCTTGGTCAACCCTCTAGCGTCGTATCCCTGTGAGTTATAGTTGAGTCTGAGCATAATGTTAGATGTGTGTCACACCTTATTTCAGTCGCGTGATAGTTTATTGATTAAGTTTTATCTTGTCTCTAGGTACTATGGGACCCGCGGACTTTGACGTTGTACCGGATCCTCGTCATCAGCAGCCGGACGTAGGCAAGTGTACCTTGCCACCCTGTATTTCAGTTACCAGATATTTATTATTTCATTATTTACATTGTGCACGTATTTGTTTAAGATCGTTACTTCGCGTCCGGATCACAACCGGGTGCAGACGTTCTTCGTAACATCTTGTAACGATTGTTAGATATTCGTAATACCTCGATGTACGTACCTGAGTATATCGTCACCCCAGGACACATTCATACACTGTTATCGTGCCACATTTCCTGTATTCTGATATTGACATCATGATCAGAGAATAGAACGACCTTAGGGTCGCGTCTGTTGAGTTATTTATGTGTGACGAGACTGTTAGATAGAGGTTCAGGTTCAATGCACAATCGTTGACCGCTTGGGATGGGGAAGACAGTTACTAGACATTTGGGCTCCTCTGCACGTGCTTATATATGTATATGTACTATTTCTGTAGTGATCTTGTATCTAGAGTAGTTGTATCACCAGTGTTACTCTGTGCTCGGAGCTACGGTATGCCCCGTGTGTCTCTGTGTTTGGAGCTATAGTTTTATTTTGGACAGTCCAAGCGTCGAACATTGTCTTCAAACTGTGTCTCACTTAGTTGGTTATGCTAGACTATACCGTCGTTGCACTTATACTTTCTGTTTTACTTTGGCATATTGTATTTTTGTACCTTGTTACGTCCCTCTGAGGACCTGGTCCCCTGCCAGTTTTGCAGCATAGACGATTACGGAGCATTTGAGTTGCTGATGGAGTTACACGTCTTGCGGGCATTGTATCAGGTACTCATATCATTTCCACCGGCATTATGGTTACTTTATTCTTATTGATTATCCATCTGCTGTTGTAGCCTAGTTTTTTGTAGACTCATCTCTTCTCAAGTCTATTCGAGTTTGTGTGTTATTGGGCGACCGACTTTAGCACATGTAGCTCTTTCTTGTATATTGTTGTACATTGTGGATTAAGACATAAATTTTTACATTTATGGGATATCTAGATAGTGCCCTTTATATTATACTGCTTATAAGTATTCGGGTCAGACCAGAGTCTGGTCGAATACGTAGCTGGCATGTCACGTATTCCTGGTCCTATGTATTTTGGGACTGGGGTGTGACACTCGAGGATATGTTGTGCACTTGTGTACTAGATTTTGGGGGTTCTTGGAAGGAACATCTCCATTTGGTAAAGTTTGCTTACAACAACAACAACCAGGCTAGTATAGAGATGTCACCTTTTGAAGCCCTATACGGTCGGAAATGTCATACTCCCTTGTCATGGGACGATATTGGAGAGAGTTTTGCTTGGGCCAGAGATGGTTATGGATGCAGCGGAGAAAGTTCAGTTGATCAGAGACAGACTTCGAGTGGCGTAGGACAGACCTCGGCATTGGACCGATAGCCACCGAAGACCTTTGTAGTTTGAGGTATAGTTTTAGATTTTTGGTTTGTGCTGATTATTGGTTGTTTGTTATAGATGTAGTTCTTAAGGTTGTATTTTGCTCTAGGTGGGTGGTTTGGTATTTCTGAGGATTTCTCCGACACGAGGCACGATTCGCTTCGGTGGAGGCGGAAAGCTTAGTCTGCGATTCATAGGAGGCCTATTAAGAAAATTATAGTGCTTTTTGTATCAATTTTAGGGGAATTTTGAGACTGACCCTTGTTGTATTTGTCAATTGGTCATATGGATCAATTTGGCATGTGTTTGTGTGTTTAGGGTTAGTATCGTATCCACAATTGGGTACGTGTAGGTCGTATCCCAATAATTTGGTGATACGTATTAATTTGGGGGTTTTCTCTCTGACACGGGACTTTGTGCATGTCACATTTTGACACAGACACGTAGATTTGTGTTTGACTCTTCGTATTGTTCATAAATAATATATTAGAGTGGCTCGTGTCCTTTGGGGTACGTTTGGATGTGTGGTGGACTCGTGTCACAAGCGTATCCTAGATCTAGTGGGATACGGGTGTGATGCACTCCACGTGTTTGTGCATTTTATTTCTAGATCTATTTTCTTATTATTCTCAGTCATTATAGTATATAATTATATGCATATATATATATATATATATATATATATATATATATATATATATATATATATATATATATGATACAATAGTTAACTATATGTGTATGTTATACTATATGTATTATTGTGGAGATGTATATACATATATATATAAGAGCATGTATATATATATATATATAAAGATGTAGTTAGTATATATATTAGTATATATTTATGTGTATGCACTAGTGTATAAGAGAGAGAGAGGGGGGGGCTCAACGTATAGTGACAGCAGCAGCAGATTTAGTAACTGCAGCAGATTTAGCGACAGCAGCAGTATACAGCAACAACAGCAGCTTCAGCGACAACAACTTCAGTAACAACAGCAACAGTAATTGCAATAGCAGCAGCAATATTTAGCGAAGGTAGCAGCAATTACGGCGACAGTTTTTCGGGTATAGAGATATCTATGTATTATTTATAGCTAATAGAGATATATGTATGGTATTGGTGTATTTATTTATAATTCATAATTGGTATTTAGGCATTAGTATACTATAGTTTAGTAATTGGTTGTTAGCATCTAGTTATTAATGGGTAGTTAGTATATATATAAAGTTTTAGCAATTACCTTAAGATACCAAAGTAAGTATCAAGGTATTTAGGGATACCCAAGGTATTGGGTTTGGGTATCAAGATCGGGGTTTAGTAGTGCGATACCGAGTTGGTTAAAAACCAAGGTATCCATTTAGTAATTAGGATTTATGTATTTAATATTGCTTGAATGTACACATGTGATATTTACCTATTTATTGCGTATCCTGATATACGGTATCCTAGTATCCTAAGATTTAGCTTGTATGACCTAGACTCATAGTATATGAACCCAATATCTTTGAGATAGACTCATACAACCTAGAAATAGGTAGTTTGACCAAGTTTGACCGATTTGACTTAGAATTGACCTAGTTTGATTTTTTGACTTAGAAATGGCTCTTTGACCTAGATATTGACTAGTTTAACTTATTTTTATTCCAAAACTTTGCATTGATGTTGTATTCTATATCTAGGTCTTCAAGGCACCGTATCAGATATTTATGAGACTATTTACCGGACTTCAGATGAGTACATTCTCTGATAGTTTCTCATTTATGATATCCTCTATGTTCATTGTTTGTAGTATAGATATCCTTGTTCTCATGACACGATGGTTACACGGATTGGTATATTCGGATCTCGTCATGAGATGTTATTCCCTGTTATATGGTGTATCTTATACAAGCCTTGTTTTATTGATTATCTTGTACATATACAGACACTGATTCTTGGAAAGACTAGCTATCTTCTTTGGAAATCTCGTGCTATAGCGTACCATGGTTGGATCTACTATACCAGTCGAGGGTAGAGAGTATTTTAGTGTAGATATATGATCATACCGATCTTGTATCTTATTCTTTTATAGTGTTAATTATACACCCCACGTATGATTAGCCAGGCCATAAATCTTGTATCATGTTCCCAAGCCGATCACATGTTAATGCTAGTACTCACACACTTAGTCATTAGTATTCTTGTTTATTGTCATATTATTTATTATTGTATTTATTTTAGTATTTCCTTATTGTATATCTCTTGTATCTTTTGTTATATCTTATATATTCACTTCTATTTACTGTTACATAGTTTTTATCATTGATTAGAACTGTTGTTAGAGATGTACACTACTCCTTTCCTGAGTAGATATATTTTTTCCAGATGACACTGAGGAGTGGTACCTTAAACATTATGGACCTCAGGATGTTATGGGTTTAGAGTCAGAGACCTTGGTTCAGGATGGACTTATCCCGACTGAGACAGATGACACGAGACTTGTAGCTTCTTAGTATTCTTTGTACTGGATTTGTCTCCAGCTTATTTATTAGTATTCTTTCAGACTCATTTATGTTATTATTTTAAACTCATGAGTTGTATGTGACTATTCTATTCTTTATCATATTCGTGTTCGTTTCCATCTTAGATCTGTGATTGAGTATATTGTTATTGTTAGTGGCTCATTACATTGTTAGATAGATTACCCAAACAATATTCTATCGCCGATTTTGCAGCGTAGGCTGGGCGTTATTCCCGACTTGCATCCCTACATCTGGTGTGGGTCATAAGAGGAACTGAGATGTTGGTGCATAGTAAAAGATAAGTGTGTGAGGTAAGTGCAAGGAGGTATTAAGAGTAAATGTCAGTGAGTTGGTGTTAGGGTTGTAGTAAGGTATTAAATATAAATAATATATCTAAGGTTGGATATTGATAATAGATAAGTAAGGTATATATGTTACTACCTATAAGTCTGAAGTATAACTAGTTGATACTTAGTATCTTTGTAACTAGTATAGCGAAACAATAAGGTACTAACTAGTTTTAGACCTAGAAACGTAGGTACAATCTAGTATTCATTAGTTTAGACTTGAAATCAACTTAGAAGCTATGTATGGACCAAAAATTAAGGTATTGGCCTAGTTTGACCTAGTTTGACTAGTATGACCTAGACTAGAAAATCATATTTTGACTCATGTAGCATATTTATCACTTCTTTAGACCCAAGTGATATGATATTTTATATATAGGTTTGTGTGACACTAGCTTAGAGATCGAGAGACATTTATTGCTCAAGACCAGAGGCGAGTACATCTCTTTGTTAGTTTTTATTTTATGATAGTGTATATATTACATGTTCTAGAACTATATACTTGATTCTGACACGGTGATTAAATAAACTAGTACTATATGGATCCTGTCATGGGATATTATCCCCTACCGTGTTCTGCGAGTACTCCTTCACATTTATTTTATCATGTGTATCGGGTATTGATTATCGTGTACTTCATGTTCACACAATGCTCATATTCAATGTGCATATATTCGTGTTCGTAATCTGTCGTGATTGGATCCATGAGTATTGGTTAGGGACGGAAGAGTAGGAGTTGGTTATGTGATCAAGCCCAAGTGTGTTCGTGTATATATCGATTACATATCACACGTGTAATTGAGTTACCATATTGTATTCGTGTTCAACCCAAACCATTCACATAATAAACTTTTACTCTATGGCACATTAGCTAGTTTATCTATTTTTATCACTTGCAGCTATTTATATTATATGTTCTTCATTCCAGTACATTACATGTTCACTTTAGTTCATTTTATTTCTTATTGCTAGTTATCTTGTATTCTTTTCTATTGCTTGTTATATATGCTGTATTATGTATTTAGAACTGCTTTTAGAGGTATGTACTTCACTGCAATCATGACTGAATATATTTTTCAGATGATTGGCTTGTCGATAGTATCCCACTTATTATAGGCCGCGGGATAGCGAGCCATTAGAGGAGTCTCCCTTAGAGCAGGATGGCCTAGTGCCAATGCCCGAGGAGGACTACTTACCTATTTTTGGATATTGTATTAGTCTAATTCTAGACTCATGGCATGTATATATTATTTTGGAAGTGGCTATGTCTAGATTTATGGATTTAGATTTGTGGATGTATTGGGATACTTATTTTTCTCTCTTATATTCAATATCGTGCTTTCATCCTTCTTTACTTTTATATTGTGATTGAGTATTGTTTACCATTATCATGTACCATATTGGTCCTCCATTTGGAGTTGAGATGACATTGACAGGTACCTTATATATATTTTATGAGATGTTTAGATAGTATGGTTGACCCAGACAACGTTCTACCACCGATGCTGCGGCATATGATGGGCGTTGTTAACTACTCGTGCCCTTATTTCGGGTGCGGATCATGACACAATTTTAGTGGTAGCCCATGCAAGTCCAGAGTCACAACAAGGGTGATATCGTAGTAGTTCTCTAAGTCTGAGATACTACTACGAGCCTGTTTTAGGATATAGGATATAGGATGAGAGTATACTCAATCACAACTAGGAAATATTTTAAAATATCTGTTTTGCTATCCTTATCTAATTGAATGCTTAATTTACTTTGAATAATTTTATCCTTCCTTGATGATACTATATCTTACTCAATATTGATTCCTCTATTTCAATCTATCTTCAGGATGTCGTCAAAGAAACGTTCCTAGCGCTCAAGTAGAGGCCCAGCAGCACCAGTCAGAGGTTATGAGGTAGGGCATTGAGAATGCCCACCAGCTTACACTCGCCATTGTCGAGATAGTTTCCTTGGTTCAGCAACAGGTAGCTCCACCTCAGTTCACCCAGCAGCAGCCTAGGCCGGGGACTAACATAGACTTTAAGAGGAAGGGGCCGAAGGACTTTAAAGGCACTGAGGGGATTCTTTATGCTGATGATTGGATTGAAGATATTGAGAGGAACCTATGGCTGGCATAGATTCCTGAGAGGTTACAAGTAGAGGCCACAGGGAGCATAATTTTTGACATCACATTGACTTGGTTCAGGACGGAGCCCAGAATCTCAGCGCTGGGACTTACTTGGGAAGCTTTTAAGGAGCTCTTCAAGGAAAAGTTCTTCCCAGATGTGGCTCTGACATCTCTAGAGAGCCAGTTTCAGTATCTATTCCACGATAACATGACGGTGGACGACTAAATGGCAGAGTTTTATGTATTGGGTCACTTTGTGGAGGGACAAAATCCCCGTGGGAAGGCCTAGAAGGTTAGAAAGGGTCTGAACAGGGAGATTAAATTACATACTAGTGGTTATCGCACCACTACATTTGAGAAGATCCTAGAATAGGCACAACAGGCAGAGGATGATTTGGAGCTTGGCTCCAAGAGAATGAGGGATCCCTCAGGAGCTAGCTGTAGTGCGAGGCCAGCAATATGGCATCACTTTCAGCAGCATCATCAAAGACACTTCCAACAGTCTTGGCAGTAGTTTGTTGTACCAGCTAGAGCACCAGTGCAGCAGGCACACCTGATTCAAAGTAAGTTATTCCTTACCCATTTTGTAAGAAGCTGGAACATGGATAGGAAGCGTGTAGGACAAGATTAGGCTAGTATTTGTTCTGCAGATCAGGAGACCACCAGTTGAGGGCTTGTCCTAGAGCTCCATCTTGTCCAGCTCAAGGCAGGGCCCAGGCATAGAGAGCACCCGGGAGACCACCAGCGGGACAGTAGAGAGGACCACTATTGCTGACACAGCAACAGAGGTTCGTACAGCACCAACAGTAGTAGAGAGGTGTACAGTAGGGAGAGCTTTCGTCTTAACCGTCGAGGAGGTGGAGCCAGTTGGAGATATCATTTTGGGTTCATTATATCTTGATTATTTTCCAGCTCATGCTTTATTTGATTTCGATGTTTCACATAATTTCGTATATGTATCTTTTGCTTTGAAGCAACATCTTTAGACTGAACTGTTGGTGAGGACTTGAAAAATCATGATCGGGGATGGCATTATACTGGTCAGTGATGTTTGCAAGGATCGAAGAGTTTCTCTGGGAGGCCGAGTGTTGAGCGCGTGTCTACTCGTAATGGCACTTCCGAGCTATGACATAGTACTCAGGATGGATTGGTTTAGTAGGCACCATGCTAGTATCAATTATCGTGGAGGCAAAGTTTTGTTTCAAACAACAGGAGAGCCAGAATTTATGTTTGTCAGAGGAGCAGCAGAGCAGAATGAGGGAGACTTCTGTGGAGTTATGGTGGAAGAGCAGGAGCCGCCACATCCATTGATTGCAAAGAAAATGGACGTATTTCGGGAGGAGTTACTGGGGTTGCCACAAGACCAATATGTGGGGTTCTCTATAGACTTGGTGCTAGGTGTAGAGCCAATATCACAACATGTCTATAGGGTGAGCAACAGCGAACTAGCAGAGTTGAAGAAGCATGTGGACGAGTTGCAAGATAAGGGCTTCATCCGCTCTAGTTCATCATCGTGGGGTGCTCCCATATTATTTGCACCGAAGAAGGATAGGTCGGTACGTATGTGTATCTTCTACAGGCTCTCAACAACCTCACTATTAAGAATAAATACTTGTTGTCGCGGATTGACGATTTGTTTAATCAGTTCAGCGGAGTAAAGATATTCTCGAAGATAGACTTGAGGTCGGGGTACCACCAGGTGAATGTGAAGAAGGAAGATATTCTGAAGATATCTTTCAGGACATGGTATGGGCAGTTTAAATTCTTGGTGATGCCATTTGGGTTGACCAATTCCCCGGCGATATTCATGAACCCGATGAATAAGGTGTTTCATCAGTACCTGGATCAGTTTATTGTGGACTTCATTGATTATATATTATAAGATGTTTTATCAGTACCTGCATGGCAAGCTTTCAAGTGTGAGTTCTTCCTTGATACAGTCAGAGCTTTGAGTTACAGCAATAGATTGGCTCTAATCCACCTACTTCTTATACGCATGTCCTTGCCGTAACTCGGCACATGGAACTCTTCCTCAGGAGATAGTCTAGCCAGAAGCTGCCGCAAGCACTAGAACCAGACCGAGCATATCAGGGAGGAGCTACAAAGAGACCTGTCATGCCCCAGTCCCAAAATATACGAAACCAGGCCACGTGGCAATGGCCAGCTAATACGTCTCCAAAGGATTACCCAATTTAATGGATCCGACGAAGCGTACTTCGCTGTCCTAAAATACTAATAAGTTCATTTCTAACATCCAACAGGTAATGTCTAATCTCATCCATAATATAAACAGGAAGTACAGAAATAACTACTGGAATATAAACGGAAGTCTGAAATATCATAGTACAATCCAAGAAATGTCTAGTGGGAACAAATCCACTACTATGACGAAATAAAAGTACTGAAAGATAGATAAAAGAGTAATGACTAGAGCATCGGCTGACTAGATAAGGATGCTCCAGTCCTAGGCGGAAGACCTACTAGCGATCAAGGGTACTCTGACAGAAGCATCTCTAGCTCATCCTCGGATATTTACCTCGTCTCCTGCCCAGGTCCGTACACAGTAGGATAATAAGCCTCGTACAAATCTGGAAGGGAAACAGGTCCTCAGAGGGACGTAACAAGATACAAAAATATATGCCATATATAAATAATAAATAAAATAATATGGTGTACTAACCATCTATGTGAATGCAATATGAGGACAACCTTGGTACGTATGGGTAGGTGTAGGCATAACGTCCAACACTCCGAAGAGCGTGGTATCTGTACATATAACGTCCATCATTCCGAAGAATGAGGTATCTGCAAATATATATACGTCTGTATCGCTTCGAAGAACGCGGTATCTGAATAAAGGAAATCATTGGATCTGTGGCTCCTTCGGATACCACGGATTCCAATGTGTGTATCCCATACGCCTACTAGTTGTCCTCTCCGCCCAATACAGATATACAAATCGACTATACGATGTGTATACAACATAACTACATGCTAAGTCTCAACTAATAAGATAACCTTGATTACGTACTAAACCGTGATGCATGTCACACATACCGATAGCTAGTCGGGTACGTAGACCCGCATCCCAACATGAGTTTGTTACCGTAATGCGTGTATAAGTGTCGGGGTCTAGGAAGATATCAGAATATCCTCACAATGGTGGGTGAGTCTGCTAGTGACTATGTTAATTATACTACACATCGACGTACTCGTCGATTGCACCCGAGTCAATCTCGGACGCATACAATTATAAGAAATAATGCAACAAGATATCATAAAACATTTCATAATTTAAATTAAACAGTAAATATGGCAAGGTATCTTGCCTGGGTACTCAAATTGTGAGTGCCAATAAGCTGCTCCTGAAGTTTCTCCTGAATGGTCCAGCTACCCTATACATATAATATAATATAGAAATTCAATCATCAGTCACTAAAGTAATACGCATGGAAATACTATGCTGCTCTTAGCCACTGATGCAAGGGGTCACAACTGGTCAACTAAAAAGGGTCGTGTGTGCACGCAGCTAAGACGTACACGTGTCTTGTCCTCAGTTACCGTGTACCTTAAGGCAACGAATTACCAAAGTTATGATACGAAACTATTTACGTTTTGTACAGAAATACTTGTCCTAACTATTATGTTAGGGTGTACTAGGTCAATGTCTAGATTTTTAGGTCAACACAGTATTTACATTAGTATAATCATTTTTATTTTAAGTAATTACTAACATTAATTACTAATCTAAAATAAGCATGCACCCATATATTACACTTAGGGATTTACATTACCCATGTCCGTTAATTGACACGTCAACGCCTCAATTTAAGAAGACAAAAGGATGAATTTAGCATGTACATAGTCGCGGCCGAGCGGGGAGGGGGGGTCTGGGCTTGTCGGCGGTCTGTTCTTCGGCGAGGGGCGGAGCTTCGGTCGTTGCACGGTAGAACAACAGCAGCAGTAGCTGTTCCGGTAGTAGTTGCATCCCGGCAGTCGCTAGCAGCGGCAACGGCGGTTGTGCAGAGGTGGCGGGTTGCTGACGGTGAGGGGGTGGCCTATGTGAGGTGGTCAGGGTAGCGGTGGTCGGGATATGGATGGTCGGGTGATATTGTTGATGATGTTGGTGATGGGGATGATGGTGTAGGTGATGGCGGTGGAGCCAGGTTGAGGGTGGTGGTTATTGATGGTGGTGCTGGGGTGGTGGAGATGGTGACGGGGACGATGGTGGCGGAGATGGTGAGGCTGGTGGCGGTGGAGGTGATGAGCGGGGGTGATGACCGGGGGTCGGGTTGATGATGGGGCTAGGGAAAGTTATGGTGGTGGTGATAATGATGATGAACTGAGGTGGAGGTGATGATGTTGGCTACTGAGTTGATATCGACGAAAAGGGAGCAGGCGGAGGGGATCGGTGGTCTGGCGTGGGGATGGTGGCTGAGGAAACAGGAGGCGGGTAATGGAGAAGTAGGAATTAGGGTTTCGGCTAGGGTTCTTAGGTTAGGGGAGAAGGGAAGTTATATATATATATATATATATATATATATATATATATATATATATATATATATATATATGAGAGAAAGAAAAAGGTCCTCCTAGGGAATTGGACCGGCTAGGGCTTCTTGGGGAGGGGAACACGTTCACATGAGGGAATGTAGGGTGTAGTTCGACTAGGTTGGGTCTATTTTTGGTTGAGGTTGTGTCTCCAAGTTAAATTAGGACGAACAATATACAGTTAGATTTATGGGATTTAAAACTAGACGTTTGTAACGAATATTGCGCGACTAAAATAAAGCACAATATAGAGTATTTATGAGTTACACAAATTTTATAATGGAGGGCTGGCTAGTCTATGAAAAGTGTATAAAACTTGTTTGAAGGTAAATGGTAGTGTAGTGCTCCAATTATCGGAGCAACGGTAAGGTGCACTAAGTGATATAAATATTGCATAGTAAATCTAAAACATTGTGTTCTAATTCTAATTGTATCCAAATTAACCCTAGTCTCTCTATCTAAGCTAATTTGACCTAAATTTGGTCGAGGGGGTTTACAATCTACCCTCCTTAGTGCATTTGGTCCTCAAAATTAAAACAGACATATGGTAAGAACTACTGACTGAAATTAAATGCTACTACATACCTAGGCCTTTGAAGAGATGGGGGTAATGCTGTGGAACCTCGTCCTCTCTTTCCCAAGTCAACTCGCCTGGTGCATGATGCCTCCATGCGACACGAAGTAGAGGGATAGTCTGACCTCGCAATACCTTCTCACTTTTGTCCAGAATCTCTACAGGCTCCTCTTGATAAGATAAAATCGGCCCGACTGTGATCTCTGAATGGTCAAGCAGATGACTCAGATCTGGCATGTACCTCCTTAGCTGAGATACATGGAAGATGTCATGAAATCCTTCTAATGTCTGTGGTAAGGCTAATCTGTAAGCAACCTCTCCGATGCGCTCCAACACATCGAATGGTCCGATGTACCTCGGACTCAGCTTTCCTCTGCCTCCAAACCTGATGGTTCCTCGGGTAGGCGAGATTTTCAGAAACACATGATCTCCAACTTAGAACTTTAGGGGTCGTCGATGCACGTTTGCCCAATGTTTCTGTCTGTCCTGTGCTGCTCGTAGGTTCCCTTGGATCTTCTTTACCTTATCTACTGTACGAACAACCAACTCTGGTCCAAGAATTTGCCTCTCGCCTACATCGCTCTAACATACTGGGGAACGACACTTTCTGCCATATAACTCTTCATAGGGAGCCATCTGAATGCTCACTTGATAGCTATTATTGTAGAAAAATTCGACCAAATGTAAATAGTCCTTCTATGATCCATTGAAAACAAGCATGAATGCCCTCAACATGTCTTCCAGCGTCTAAATGGTGCGCTCGGACTGGCCATCTGTCTGTGGGTGATACGATGTGCTGAACTTTAGGCGGGTACCGAGACTCTCTTGCATACTCCGCCAAAAGTAAGATGTGAACCTCGTATCCATGTCTGATACTATACTGACTGGCACTCCATGCAGTCGCACGATCTTCCTCATATATATATCTGCTAAGACCTCCGTAGACTGCCCAACTCTGGAAGGTAAAAAGTGAGCGGACTTGGTAAGTATATCCACTATTACCCATACTGCATTGCGACCACTAGGACTCCTCAGAAAGACCGTAATGAAGTCCATAGTGATGTGCTCTCATTTCCACTTAGGTATCAGGAGCGGCTGAAGTAAACCTGCTGACCTCTGATGCACAGCCTTGACTTGCTGACACACCAGGCACTTTGCCACAAAGCGGGCTATCTTCCTCTTCATTCCATGCCACCAATTGTACTGCCTCAGGTCTCTGTACATCTTTGTGCCTCCTGGATGAATAGAGTATGTTGAACCATGCGCTTCCGACATCATCTCCTGACAAAGTTCTCCATTATGAACATAGAGACGATCTCCACATCTTAAAGTCCCGTCCTCATGTATGCGCAAACTTGTCTATATTCTAGCCTCTGTCCGCTGTCGAAGCCTCTGGAATCTTGCATCTGTTGGCAAGGCAGCCTTGATTCTATCAACCAATATTGATAGCAACTAGAAACTTGACAACTGGCCGTCTGTTCCGGGCATAATGACCTCTATACCAATCTGCTCTAGCTCTCTCAACAGATGTTGCTGGATAGTCAAAAATAATTCCATAGGTCTTCTGCTAAATGCATCAGCTACTACGTTGGCCTTTCCGGGATGGTACTGCAGCTCAATCATAAAGTCTGTCATCACCACGAGCCAACGTCTTTGTTTCTGGTTCAGGTATTTCTGAGTATAGACGTACTTTAGGCTTTTGTGATCTGTGAATATCTTTACTCGTTCTACGTATAGATAATGCCTCCAAAGCTTCAAAGCAAAGATCACTACGGCAAGCTCCAAGTCGAGAGTAGGATAGTTCTTCTCATGGGTCCTCAGCTGCCTAGAGGCATAGGTCACAACCTTTCCATGCTGCATCAAGACGCATCCTAATCCTTTTCCGGACGCATCGTTGTAGATCATGAATGCTCCGGGTCCAGAAGGTATAGTCAAGATAGGTGCCGTAGTCAGACGCTTCTTCAGCTCATCAAACGCCGTCTGACACTCCTCTGTCTAGGTTAACTCCTGCTCCTTGCGACTCAAGCGGTTCATCGGCTCTAGGATCCTTGCGAAGTTCTCTACGAACCTCCGATAATATCCGGCAAGTCCTAGGAAACTCCTCACCTCCGAGATGTTGGTAGGGGTCAGCCACATCTTTACTGACAAAATCTTTGTTGGATCTACTGAAATACCATCTCCCGAGATAACATGTCCGAGAAAAGCGACACGATCTAAGAGGAACTCACATGCTCAACTTGGCATAGAGCCTCTCATGCCTCAGCGTTTCTAACACTAGCCTCAAGTGCTCTCCGTGCTCATCGTGGCTCTTTGAATACACCAAGATGTCGTTGATGAAGACTACCATGAACTGGTCTAGATATTGGTGGAAGACCATGTTCATCAGGTTCATAAACAAGGCAGGCGCATTCATCAGTCCAAAAGATATTACCAAAAACTCGTAGTGACCATAACGAGTCCTGAATAGCATCTTTGGAATATCTTCTCTTCGCACCTTTACCTGATGATAATCCGATCTCAAATCGATCTTCGTGAACACGACTTCTAATGTCAGCTGGTTGAACAAATCATCAATCCGTGGCAGGGGGTACTTGTTCTTGATAGTCAAAGCATTAAGGGATCTGTAATAAATGCTCATACGTACTGTCCAATCCTTCTTTGGTACAAACAACACTGGTGCTCCCCAGGATGATGCACTAGGACGAACAAATCCCTTGATCTGCAACTCCTCTAACTGTAGCTTTAGCTCATCTAGTTCCTTCTTTGCCAATCGGTACACATTTGAAGATACCGGTGCTGCTCCGGGTACTAACTCAATAGTAAACTCCACGTCTCTATCTGACGATAAGCCTGGCAACTCCTCTGGGAAAACATCCTCAAAATCTGCAACAATCGGTGGGGTGACATCAACATAGCCATGTAAGCTCCAGCTGTCTGTCCTACTCCTCGTTCGATAGTGCCCCTCATGTACACGAACTCCGGGTGATCTGGTGATCTAAAAATGACGCTACCCCTACGGCAATCCAGTATGGCAATGTGCTGGCTCAACCACTCCATGCCTAATATGACATCAATTTTGGCATCTAGAATACCAAAAATTGCGCTCTCATCTCTCGACCACACATGACTACCGAGCATGTTCTAATAATGCTGGTAACCGGCACAATGCCTCCTTCGGTAAGAATTTTCCAACTCTTTGGTAAGGGGGTGTAGAAGCATAAAAAATAGGCTGGCAAAAGCTACGCGGCGTATTGATACAGAGCAGCGCAAACAAATGCCTTCAGTGCCATCAGGCGTAAGAGCTCAAGGGTGCAGCGCGTCCAAAACCGCTTCGGCCTAGACGGGACCCCCCCCATCGCCTCCAGGGCGTAAAAACTCAGCCGCTCTCAAAGCAGCGTTAAAATAGCGTACGAGAAACGCTTTGTCTTCCCCGAAATGAACCTGTCAAGTCACGCAATAAACCTGGCCTCTGACTCCTGACAAAAAGTGCTGCACGGCGACCCAGACGACGGCTGAAAACAGGCACAGACCCCTCGGGACGCACACCACAGTATGATGGTGGATCCCTGCATTTAATGCAGAGGATTGGGTTAAGATACCACCGAACCGTCGTTTACTGACGTCCCCTCAGCATAAACCGCTCTTTTTCGCACAGAGGGATACGCTGCATTGTTTTACACAGGCAGACATAAGCCGGTTTACGCTCCGTAGTAGACAAACCGCCTACCACGTCAAAAGCTGCACATCGTACGGGGCTCGAGGCACGTCTCTACGTCTAATTGCACGGAGCGGTAACAGGTTCAGTCAAGGCACGTCTTTGCAACGGATGCACAGAAGGGCTGCAGACCTTCGAAACACGTCTTCGTATTTAATGCACAAGATGATGGCAAATCTCTGTAGAAGATTTGATTACATCTTCGAAAGCCGTGATTCCGGCTAAGACGTCCCCGTCAGCACTCGGGCACGGTACGCAGCGGCTTCTACGCCCATTCAAGACCTGTGCCCCTTCGGCTCTTAACGTCTCTCCGGCTTCAACGCCTGTCCGGCTCCTACGCCTATCCGGCTTCAACGCCTCTCCGGCTCCTACGCCTATCCGGCTTCAACGCCTCTCCGGCTCCTACGCCTATCCGGCTTCAACGCCTCTCCGGCTCCTACGCCTACCCGGCTTCAACGCCTCTCCGGCTTTTATGCCTATCCGGCTTCAACGCCTATCCGGCTTCTACGCCTATCCGGCTTCTACGCCTATTCGGCTTCTATGCCTATCTGGCCTCTGTGCCAGGGTGACAGTCATTTGGCTTCTACGCCAACCGTTTCTACACACGGGATACCTACCTGCGTGGCTCTTACGCCGTGATCTTCGTAGCAATAGTACGCGTTGTGTTCCCTTAGTTGGACCCGCGTCATACGCTCAATCAAAAGATCATCCATACGCAGGCATTGGTTACTTTAACCGTTGTGTAAAAGGGTGTTGTACTTCCCACTTCTCGGTTTTTATACCGACGGAGTGGTCACTGTCACCAAAACTCTATAAATAGAGACCCCTATCAATGGGGAAGAAAGGAGAGAAAAAAAGAATTATCATCCAGGAGAGAATTATCGTCCAAGGAGAGAGAGAGAGAGGGAGAGAGCCCGGAGAGCAGGTAAAGAGCAGGGATCGACGACCTTGGCCTCGTGCGTCCAACCTCTTCTGCAACCTTCGAAGCTGCTACCTGTCTTCCACGGCACTTCTTCAACATCGTGTGGTCCAAGGGCTAAAGTGATCGACCGCAGATCAGACACCTATAGCAATTTATACCCAGATTAAATAAATTGTACTCCCACATCCTCGTATAGGATTATATTGTACAAGTTTGTTTGTAAACAGAAGGGCACGGGTTTCGCATAAACCCCGTCATTGAAATATAATTTCATTCCTTTCGTTTAATACCACAAACAAGATGGCGACTCTGCTGGGGACATCTTTCTCTTCTGACGAGGAAGTAATTGCTCAACACGATACGGTATCCGTGGGAACCGTGAAGAAGACGCTGGTCGTTCATTTCGACCAGTCAGCCTACGAAGACATGCTTCGAGCCGGGGGTAGCTCTCGCCCTTTCTCCGTCCAGGACAACAGGAAGCTGCGCAATATGTGGATGCCCAAGACATCCTCTACTATTCCTGTGGACTCTCTGATCTCTCCGGACTCTCCGATCTCTCCGATCTCTCCGATCTCTTCGGCCAACGAGGTTGTAGCGACGCTCCCTCCGTGCCCCGCACGTAAAATTCAGTCTCCCGCTACGCGCGGTACAGACAAAACTTCGGGCGAAGCCTTAGCGCTAACCCCAAAGAATCCACTGCGCTTTACGCGTAGGAAATAGTCTCCCGCTACGCGCGGTAAAGACAAAACTTCGGGCGAAGCCTCAGCGCTAACCCAGAAGCCTTCACTGCGCTTTACGCGTAGAAATCTGTCTTCTGCTCCGCGCGGTACAGACAGAACTTCCGATGGTGCCTCGGCGCCAAGACGGAAGAACAGATCTCGCTCCACGCGCAAGACATCATCTGACCTCTATGATAAACCAGATGAGCGTTGTGATCTCCGCGAAGGAAAGCAAGCGGCAGGCTACTTAACCTCTCGGCCTTCACGCCAGCGAAGGAACAGAATGCCTACCCTCCGGATCACGCGAGAAACCAATGGCCGACTAAGGGCCTCTCCGGCAACTCCTCCTGACCTACGCAAATATCTAGTCCAGAAGCGTAAAGAGAGGGGACCTTCCAACATGTCTATTACGCTTCCTAGCGAGCATCATTGTAATAGCCACAAGGTTGTGATTAATTGCTGCTGTCCCAAAACAAAATGATCGGTCTTCGACCGATTGGGCTACTCTCTGTCTTTCCAGGGAGAGGAACCCGCGCATGCGCCTGTAAACATGGCCTCACACCTGCATAGAGGAGGGTCGAGTTCAAGACGTCATCCCTCCAAGCCCCCGAGCCGAAGGAGGTTCAGTGACACTGAAGCCGGAGTATTCCAGAACAGTCCAGGCAATCGTAGAAATACGACCACCCCGTAATCTGAGGGAACTCCGGGGATTTCAAGGCCGTCTGGCCTATATCCGGCGATTCATATCCAACCTCTCGGGGAGATGTCAGCCTTTTTCTCACCTCATAAAGAAAGGTGTATCTTTCGTGTGGGACGAAACCTGTCAGCAGGCGTTCGGAGACATCAAACGCTACCTCACCAGTCTGCCAGTTCTGGCACCTCCCGTCATGGGAAAACCATTCTTGCTGTACGTTCGAGCAATGGATCATTCACTAGGAGCTCTTTTTGCACAGAAGAACGACATGGGGCATGAACAAGCTATCTACTACCTCAGCAGGATGATGGTCGGGGCCGAGCACCGGTATAACCCAGTGGAGAAGGAATGCTTGGCTCTGATGTTCGCCGTCCAGAAGATACGACACTATGTCACCGGACAGACCATTCATATCATCTCCAGGATCAACCCTCTGCGGGTACTAATGAGCAAATCGAGTGTTCTTAACTCCCGACTCGCGACTTGGGCGATGCTATTAACGTCATATGACATGGTGTACGTACCGCAGAAGTCCATTAAAGGCCAAGCACTGGCTGACTTCCTAGCTGCCCATCCGATCCCGGAGTCCTCCAAGTTATACAAGGACATTCCCGATGAAGTTGCAGAATGTAACTCCGCAATGGAGATCGAAGCATGGCAACTCTTCTTCGATGGCGCCTCCAGAACCGGTCCCAAGGGAAACATCGTCTCAGGAGTAGGAGTCGTCCTGGTCACTCCTGATCAGCTCGTCATCTACCGAGCATATTCTCTTAGCGAGCCCTGCTCCAATAATGTGGCAGAATACAACGCTCTATTAATCGGGCTCCGAGTCGCCAAAGAGCTGGGGGTCGAATCCCTGGAAGCTTTCGGTGACTCTCTGCTTATCGTCAATCAAGTCAGAGGGATATATGAAGTCCGGAATCCAGACCTCATCCCCTACCACCAAGCAACGGTCGAGATAGCCATGACCTTCAAAGGATTCTTCCTGGAGCATGTACCTCGATCTCAGAATCTGGAAGCCGATGCCCTGGCCAGTCTAGTCGCAGACTTAGCCACTCCTATAAGAAGGCAGGATTCGGTAATCCTTCTTAACAGAGACTTATTCTGTGCGAAGAACAACCTTCACATAGGATGCAGCCATGCTGTGAACACAGATCTCCCCGGAAAAGACTGGAGAAGTCCCTTCATAGATTTCGTCGCATACGGAATCTTGCCGGAGGACCCCAAAGGAGCAGTGTCCATCAAGCGACGATCATTACGCTTCTATTACGATGCATCTGCACAATGCCTATATCGCCGGACCTACGACGGATTACTGTTGAGATGTCTGTCTAACGACGAAGCACAGCAGATTATCCGGGAAGCTCACGACGGCGTATGCGGAGCACACCAACCCGGTCCTAAGCTACAGGATCGCATCAGGAGAATGGGCTATTATTGGCCTACTATGATCACAGATGCGATACGGTATGCAAGACAATGTAGAGCCTGTCAGATTCACGCAGACTTCATACACCGACCATCTAAGCATCTGCATCCTACAGTTGCATCCTGGCCTTTCGAAACGTGGGGTATGGAAGTCATTGGTCCCATTCACCCGTCTTCTTCCCGAGGTCACCAGTTCATACTGGCCATCACGGACTACTTCTCCAAATGGGCAGAGGCAATCCCTCTTGCTGAGGTAAAGGCGTCTAATGTGATCAGCTTCATCAAGCATCACGTCATTTATTGCTTCGGGGTCCCCCGAAGGATAATCCATGACAACGGCCCCAGTTCATCAGCCAAGCGTTTCATCGATTTTGCGATAAAAATCGAATACACAATATTGCCTCTACGGCATACTATCCAGCTGCTAATTGTTTGGCGGAAGCTTTCAACAAAACCATTATCAAACTCTTGAAGAAGTTCATCTCTTCAAACAAAAGAGATTGGAACGAAAAGCTGGGCGAATGTCTCTAGGCATACCGCACAACGGTACGAATGTCGACAGGCTGTACCCCATTCTCACTGGTATACGGGAGCGAGGCAGTTCTCCCCATTGAAATCCAGATCCCGTCGCTCAGGATAGCCGTGGCTAACGAGCTGACTCAAGAAAAGAATGACCTGTTAAGGCTTCAGAAGCTAGAAGGATTAGACGAGAAATGCCTCCAAGCTCAACAGCCCATCGCGCTCTACCAAGCACGCATTTCCAGAGCTTTTAATTGTAAAGTAAAGGAAAGGGTGTTCAAAGTCGGCGAGCTAGTTTTAGCCGTAAGAAGGCCGATGATTCTTACTCACAGGAGTAAAGGCAAATTCCAGCCCAAGTGGGAAGGACCTTATGTGATCGAGACAACATTCTCGAACGGAGCCTACAGACTAGCCCAGCCCAATGGAGTCCTATTAATGGCTCCTATCAACGGCAAATTCCTGAAGAAGTACTACGCCTAATCTCCTCCACTCAGGAGGAATACGGCGAGATTCTCGTAATCCGACGGAACTACTTCAAAGAAGAAACTAGTATAGGCCCACAAATCAGTCATGTCCATATCACCTCTGAACTGTATTTCCTTGGAGAATCTGCCATGTCCATATCACCTCTGAACAGGCTTTCCAAGATTTTGACCATCGATTATCACCTCTGATATCGATCGTCACTTCAACTAACACCCGTACTAAATCTAAGTACGCCAGTGGTGTTAGGTCCACAAAATCTGCTACGTCCATATTACCTCTAGCAGGGCTTGTCCTCAAACCTATTACTTGCACCTAGGTGCGCAAAAAGCAATAGGCCCACAAATCAGTCATGTCCATATCACCTCTGAACTGTATTTCCTTGGAGAATCTGCCATGTCCATATCACCTCTGAACAGGCTTTCCAAGATTCTGACCATCGATTATCACCTCTGATATCGATCGTCACTTCAACTAACACCCGTACTAAATCTAAGTACGCCAGTGGTGTTAGGTCCACAAAATCTGCTACGTTCATATTACCTCTAGCAGGGCTTGTCCTCAAACCTATTTACTTGCACCTAGGTGCGCAAAAAGCAATAGGCCCACAAATCAGTCATGTCCATATCACCTCTGAACTGTATTTCCTTGGAGAATCTGCCATGTCCTTATCACCTCTGAACAGGCTTTCCAAGATTCTGACCATCGTTTATCACCTCTGATATCGATCGTCACTTCAACTAACACCCGTACTAAATCTAAGTACGCCGGTGGTGTTAGGTCCACAAAATCTGCTACGTCCATATTACCTCTAGCAGGGCTTATCCTCAAACCTATTTACTTGCACCTAGGTGCGCAACAAGTAATAGGCCCACAAAACAGCTTTGTCCATATTACCTCTGAGCTGTAAACTCTAGTAAAGCCTATCACGTCTATCTCACCTCTGATAGTACTTTACCTACAAAAACTTGGCCAAAGCACGTTCTATCATGTCCGTACGACCTCTGGATAGACGTGCCCTGCTGAAGTTTACCGAGAGTTTATCACGTCCATACTACCTCTGATACCACTCTCGCCCTAACCTGTCATTTACATTCCGAAATGATGGGTCCAAAGTTAGGAAAAAGTCTCTTTTTATTCCCAAGAAAGAACAAAATTACATCTGGGAAAGCAAAAAAAAAAGAGAGAGTACATTATTGCGACGGAGCAGTCATGTCACGGATCTGCCGCGCTAGCACGGCCATCCTCTCGTCCCTAATGGCCAAAGCATCAGCACGGGCCCGCTCCAGCAGTGCCTCGTTGTCACTCGAATGGGACAGCTCGGCTATCGTCCGACGCACGCCCGCAAAGGCACCTTCCGCGCGATCCAGATCCCGCCGTGCTGTGCTCAGTCGACCGGCCACCACATCCAAGCCTGCCAACGACTGGGAAGCCCACTCTTCTGCCTGAGCGAGTTTCTCCCTCAACCTGTGAATCCTCGCTATATTCCCCTCGTGCTCAGATTGGTACGTTGTCTGGAGGGCGAGGATCTCATCCACGGCGGCTTTCCTCAGAATCGCCTCCAGCTGGCGAGTTCGAAGGAGTTCCTTCAGGTCTTCCATCCGTTTGGCAAGATGCGCAGTCATAAGACCGTATCTGGTCTGGGCCTCAGCATCAAGACTGCCCTGAGCCAACCGCAAATACTCGTTAATGGGTTGTTCTAAACCATTAACCATCGCCTCCAGGGCATCGGCCTCCCCGGAATTGCCGAACTCCCTGACAACCCCGATCGAGAACTGGGCAGTTCTCTTCAGACGCTCGAAATCCAGACTCTTCGCCAACACCATTGATATCATCGCTCCCAAACCGGTGTAAAAGAGGCTGGTATATTGCTCAGTCAGCGCAACTAAACCCGACTGAACGCCAGGAGAGACCGCGATATCAGCGAGTCCCCCACCAGAGACGATTGCAGACGAGGTAGCCACTGCTGCCGCCTCGACGGTTGGTGCGACCGAAGGCAAGGTCATGGTGACAGGCTCATCCTCCTCTCGAGGCGACAAAACCACTCCGGGCGAGCTAGCCCCCGAAGGTGTTTCCTCTTCAGGATCAGGTGCCTCCGTATCACCACCAGGGGCCGGAGCAGAGCCGAAAGGCGGCTCAACGCTACACTCCCCGTGGGCTCCATCCCCTGAGAAGAAAGAACCCGAAAGTCGACATCAGTACAACGGTAACCTTTCTAAAAGGAGACATAAAAAATGATATTTACCCGGGGCCAATGGTATATATGGCGCATCTGCAGCCGAGGCAGCTAAACCTCGCTCTAAGGACGCAATGCGAACTATCATACCTGGGGAAGGAGGTGGACCAACTGACATCGCCCGGAATTCCTCCAAGTCTCCACCAAGACGCGGTCGAGGTTCGTCAACTGGAATCTCGCTAGGCACAGCAGGAGCTTTATCCGTTGCGGGTCCAGGGAAGGATCCTCCCATCTGCCATGGCCACCTAGGCGATCTCGTTCCACTACCCGGAGCAGTAGCCACAGCAGCGACCCCTAGCGAAGATCCTCCGGTGCCGCCAACCGAAACCATAGAGGGTCCCTCTCTAAAAGGCGGGGAACCTCCAGCCAAAGACTCATCCCCAACATGGGGAGATGTAGGCCCACTCCCGGTAGCTTCAACACCAAGAATGCGGAAAGGACGAGCAACTGTCTCCTTCCTCCTCTTACGAACAGAAGCCTCCTTAGGAGCAGGCGCCCTTCGCTTCTGAGGAACTACCAAAGCCCCCGCAGGCGGAGGCACTTCACACCCCGGCATCGACTCCAGGGGTTCATCCGGGGTATCAAACTCCTCACCCTCATCGGGAGAAACCGAGGGAACTTCAGCTCCTCCCCCGGCAATGGGAGAGGACACCCTAAGACTTCCGCGTATGTCGAAATCGCGGTGGAAGGTGTTGATCACCACATAAAACTGGGCGTAAGAATGAAGGATGCGCAGCTCCGTAGAGGGGGTGACATCCGGCACGATGAAGGCTGCTCCAGTGCAACCCGTGGTGAAATACCGCCATCCTCTGGCTCCATCAATGAGCCCGCCTCTGGACCTGAAGCTGGTGACGGCATTGCCCACGTGCAGCTGGCCGTACCCAAATTGCCTGGCAAACCGACTAGGCAAATAAGGCTGAAAGAAGCAATGGTCTTCACTCCTGTACAGGAGATGGGAGGGTCTAATGCAGACCAGCCAATTAAAAGCCTCAGGAGAAAGATCGGTCTTCTCTCTACCCGAGTCCTCAAGCCTCATCCCTAATTGATAGCGATCTACGGGAGGGAGAGTACAGAGGAACTTTCAGCCATGGCTGAGGTTCAATGCCAGCCGACAATCTAGAACGGTGTCCACGTTCCAGGGAGAATCCTTGTAGTTCAACAAGAAATTTCCCCCTGAGCTGCTACCAGAGCCAGGAGACATCACCCGGGGATTATGGAGAATTAACCAACCCATCAGATACAGGTATGGTAATTCCACCCTGGGAAAACTCTCATGTCGGGCTTCATCAGCAAGCAACCCATCTGTCAGAGCTCTCAAGCCCGCCTGTATACGGCACACCATGGCAGGAAGCAAGCCCAGTCTTGCCCCGAACACCAGGCGCACTGCTGGCCACAAGATGTTCCGGTGAATGCGGTCCGCGGACGCAGTACCAGGCACTACTACTCGACGCAGCCATAACGAGAGGAAACCAGCCAGCTGGGCTTCCTTGGATAGAGACCCGCGACAGCGCCTCAGGTAACTACGGGCCATAGTACCTTCGGGGTACTTTCCTACCCTCTCAACGAGGATCTGGTCCGAAGCTTTGGCCTCCTCCATAAGGCCGTCCACGACCTGGGCACTAAGCACGCCCAAACAGTTCACGGGCTCATTCTTGCCCCCCGAAACTTTCTCCAACCTGGCAGCTCTAGCTCGGTGGAAGAAAAGGTAGGACATCCACTTGGTAGTGTGGGCCAAACCAGAGGGCTCGTTGTAAAAAGCGGTACAGGCGAGATATTGGCATATCAGCTCCTGATACACATCCGCCACCCGAGGGTCTGAATCCCACAACTCCCGGTTGGTAGGAACATACTCTTCATACGGGGTATCCCCCATCGGCAGCCTCGAGACAACCGCCATCTCATGAAGGGCCAATCCCAACTCCCCCAGTGGAGTGGCAAAGGTCCCAGTGAGCGAAACGTATCGCTCCATCAGTGCCAAGAACAAATTAGGGTTGGGAGGCAACCTGACGCTCGTCGCGCTCACAGCGGCATACAGTCCAATGCCCTCTAGCTCTTGCCAAAAGCGCTTCAAGGCCCAGTTAACTAGGCTGGTCCATCGGAGGTTTGCTGGGGTGACCCACCCATTACACCGAGGATTCTCCTTGGGGTACACCCCACCTCGTCCCATGAAGCTGTTGCAGAAAGTCGACAGTTGGACCGGCTGGATCACAGAGCTGTCTTCGCTCGGGATGCCACCCGGGTACAATCCCCGGAACAACGTCACAGGACCAGAAGGACGACTGACAAACGATCCCTGGTCAGCTCCTTTCTGATGAAAGATCTTTCCCGGCTTGCCATGAAGATCGGGAGTCAACGTCCACGACATCTTTCTGGGATGAGTGGCATGAAAGAAAGCCGAGATGGGATAATCCCTCGGCATCGTCGGCAGGTACAGAACCAAGCTCTCGACAGCAAAGACCCAAGGTTCCCTCTTAGGCTTCGTTTGGGACCGCTTGTCGATCATGTCCCCGAAAAGGAAACCCGGCTTTACGTACCGCTCTCCGTCTACATACGTCAGGGGCTCCCCATTGATCATACTCAGCAGTGCCCGCTCGCCCTGAGCCACCAACAAAAATTCCCTTCCCTCAGGATACTGGGATCCGGAGAGGGAAAATGCCACGTGGGACAAGTCCTCTAGGTAGTTCGAGTGCAGCATCCCGGCGGAGGAACCCATCACCTCGGTCAGCGGAGACTCACCCAGGTTAACTACAAAGGTGCAAAGAAAGTATGTCATTACAAAAATCTTGCACAAACATACAAAACCAAAGAAACGACAAACTGTGCTCTACGCCAGGATTGTACGAATTCGGTTATTATACGCCGGGAGTCCCCTCCGCAAACGTAAAATGCTTATTTTACGACATACGCCAGTTTTCGGTAGCCAGAGCTTTTACGTTCGGAACTACAAAAATATCGCGCCTTTACGCTAGCACACGAGAAATGTGGGCGTAAAAGATGAAAATGCCTCCGAGCATCATCTTCCTCAGAAGAGGCTATCAGCACAGAAGGCGACCTAGCACGGTCACGTTCAACGTGTGCGAAGGATTTTCGTTATTCTTGTCACCCCAAAGGATCTACCTCTCAGACCGGGTGCGCTGCCCGTCGGCGGGATACTTCCGGACGAAAGTCCACCTTGCCCGACCGAAGACTCCCTTGCTGGGGCAGTGGGAGAAGAAGAAGAACCTATGCTCTTTCCCTTAGCGGAGGAGGTTTGTTTCGTCGCCATTTCTGAAAGCTCGAAGTGCTCAGAGAAGGAATGAAGGAGAAAAGCTCGAACAATCAAGAACTCTCGTTCGCAGAAGACGGATGAAAAGTTTTTCTCTCCAAAGCTTGGGATATATATAGAGTCCGGATCGACTCCTCGAATCCTCGGACGGACTCCTCGAGACCCTAACCAAGTCTCGCATTAATAGTCGGATATGATTGGGTGCTACGTCAAACCACTACCCTCAAAAGACGGACAGTCAGCGAATTCGAAAAATTCTTTGCGCAAGACAGTTCAGCAGTTCTACGCTAAAGGAGCTTTCTACGCTCGACAGCAACAGATCTACGATTTTACGCTCGTAAGCTACAAGTCTATGGTTTTTCTCGCCCGGATGCCTTTGTGCTCGGTAGCTTTTACGCTTGAGAGGCGACAAACCTACGGCTTTACGCTCAGCAGATACCAAATCGATAATCTCACGCTCGGTGGTGCTCAGTTTACGCTCAGAAGCAACAGATTCGCAGAACTTCACGCTCGAAGAAATTCTCTTTTCAGGAGCTACAGATCCACAAGTCCTACGCTAAAGGAGCTTTCTACACTCAACAGCAACGATTCTACGGCTTTACGTTCAAGCAGCTATAAGTCTATAGTTTTTCTCGCCCGGATGCCTTTGTGCTCGATAGCTTTTACGCTCGAGAGGCGACAAACCTACGACTTCACGCTCAGGAACCACAAGTCTACGACTTCGTGCTCAACGGTGTTTTACGCCCAGACGCTACAGGCTGAGGATTTTGCACTCCGCGACTTTTCGCTTATCCAAAACAGTCCCTGACCCGGTCAAGTGTAAAGAGTTCACACAGAAGATACTCGTTCTTGACCCCAAGTACCCAAAACGGACAGAGTACAACCATTAAGAAATTACTCTTTTCGAGTCCCAAAATTGGAGGTTCATCCGGACTCCAGTCTGAACATCTCGTCTGTCAAAGATGACAAAGCTCAGCCAGAATCCTCGACCCTGTTTCAAGGGAGTTCCGAGAGATCATTCTTGAAGACGAAGACTGAACAAAGTTCTGCTCATCAGAAGCAGCAGTTCAGAACTCTACGCGGTTCCTTAGCCCTAGCAACAGGACAGTTCTAAGTGTTCAAAATGCTAAAGCAGCGCTCTATGCACTATCCGCTGCACATAAAGAACAGGATAGAACCTAGTACTCTCTATACAGGGTCGCGTAAAGTATCAGACGTGTCAAAGCTGCACACATTCAGACTTCACGGCAACGTATGGCAAGTAATCATATGAAGAAAAGATGACTTTATTGAAGATTAAAATCAAGATTATATATGAGGGAAACCCTGTCTACAGGGGTTTTTCTCTACTTTTCATGATTACATATGAGGGAAACTCCGTCTACAAAAGACTCCCTTGTCGTCTGAAGATCGCGCTCAGATCTTCCTCTTCCTCCATGGCTGTTCATGACCACCACAGTCATGAACAACAAGATCCTCCATTCGCCATGGCCGATCCGGTTGGGGTTTTCTTAAACCCAACCCAATCAGGACGACAGATTACGATTTGTCCAATCTCGTCCGCAGGGGTCTCAGGAAGAAATAAACAGTCTGCAAGCTGTGTGGTCCAAAGCGGCCCTTCCTCTCCCCTGATGCAACGCCATACAAAGTTGCTGATTATCCCGAGCAAGGGAGGCTAAGATATCCTTCCATGATCCATCGCTGCAGTGGATACTTGCTCGAAGATGCCGTCTTTTTCGGCTCCCAACATGCTGGAAGAACATGATCTCCTTCTTCCTCAGATCGACCCGACGAACTCCGGCGATCATTTTAGCATGGTGATGGGAATATGGGGAAACAGGTTAACCCCCCACCTTTTTATAGGCAAAAAAGATCACAGCGGTCCCCAATAAATCTGCCATAAAGGCCGTACCGACTGTTTCAATGCTCCATTCAGAAACATTTCGAGTCACGAGGGGCCATTCATGCTTCATTCAAAGCGTTTCAAATTCCAAAGGATTTTAAAAGCTTTGAAGGGGGTCTTGTAGAAGCATGAAAAATACGCTGGCAAAAGCTACGCGGCATATTGATACAGAGCAGCGCAAACAAAGGCCTTCAGTGCCATCAGGCGTAAGAGCTCAAGGGTGCAGCGCGTCCAAAACCTCTTCGGCGTAGACGGGACCCCCCCATCGCCTTTAGGGCGTAAAAACTCAGCCGCTCTCAAAGCAGCGTTAAAATAGCGTACGAGGAACGCATCTTCTTCCCCGAAATGAACCTGTCAAGTCACGCAGTGAACCTGGCCTCTGACTCCTGACAAAAAGTGCTGCACGGCGACCCAGACGATGGCTGGAAACAGGCACAGACCCCTCGGGACGCACACCACAGTATGATGGCGGATCCCTGCATTTAATGCAGAGGATTGGGTTAAGATACCACCGAACCGTCATTTACTGACGTCCCCTCAGCATAAACTGCTCTTTTTCGCACAGAGGGATACGCTGCATTATTTTACACAGGCAGGCATAAGCCAGTTTACGCTCCGCAGTAGACAAACCGCCTGCCACGTCAAAAGCTGCACATCGTACGGGGCTCGAGGCACGTCTCTACGTCTAATTGCACGGAGCGGTGACAGGTTCAGTCAAGGCACGTCTCTGCAACGGATGCACAGAAGGGCTGCAGACCTTCGAAACACGTCTTCGCATTTAATGCACAAGATGATGGCAAATCTCTGTAAAAGATTTGATTACATCTTCGAAAGCCGTGATTCCGACTAAGACGTCCCCGTCAGCACTCGGGCACGGTACGCAGCGGCTTCTACGCCCATTCAAGACCTGTGCCCCTTCGGCTCTCAATGCCTCTCCGGCTTCAACGCCTGTCCGGCTCCTACGCCTATCCGGCTTCAATGCCTCTCCGGCTCCTACGCCTATCCGGCTTCAACGCCTCTCCGGCTCCTACGCTTATCCGGCTTTAACGCCTCTCCGACTCCTACGCCTACCCGGCTTCAACGCCTCTCCGGCTTCTATGCCTATCCGGCTTCAACCCCTATCCGGCTTCTACGCCTATTCGGCTTCTATGCCTATCTGGCCTCTGTGCCAGGGTGACAGTCATTTGGCTTCTACGCCAACCGTTTCTACACACGGGATACCTACCTGCGTGGCTCTTACGCCGTGATCTTCGTAGCAATAGTACGCGTTGTGTTCCCTTAGTTGGACCCGCGTCATACGCTCATTCAAAAGATCATCCATACGCAGGCATTGGTTACTTTAACCGTTGTGTAAAAGGGTGTTATACTTCCCACTCCTTAATTTTTACACCGACGGAGTGGTCACTGTCACCAAAACTCTATAAATAGAGACCCCTATCAATGGGGAAGAAAGAAAAGAAAAAAAGAATTATCATCCAGGAGAGAATTATCGTCCAAGGAGAGAGAGAGAGAGGGAGAGAGCCCGGAGAGCAGGCAAAGAGCAGGGATCGACGACCTTGGCCTCGTGCGTCCAACCTCTTCTGCAACCTTCGAAGCTGCTACCTGTCTTCCACGGCACTTCTTCAACATCGTGTGGTCCAAGGGCTAAAGTGATCGACCGCAGATCAGACACCTATAGCAATTTATACCCAGATTAAATAAATTGTACTCCCACATCCTCGTATAGGATTATATTGTACAAGTTTGTTTGTAAACATAAGGGCGCGGGTTTCGCATAAACCCCGTCATTGAAATACAATTTCATTCCTTTCGTTTAATACCACAAACAGAGGGAAGTAGCTACTCTATGCATAGCTACGAAACTACTAGATATGAAAGATAGCGTGGCACCAGAATTAAACAATGCAATCGCAGGTAATGATGCAACTAAAATGGTACCTGTGATAGCTTCTCCTTCTGTTTCTTCCTCAGTCGCTGCTAGTGCAAAGGTCTGTCCGTGCCTCTGTCCTCCATCCTGCTGTCTGGCTCGATCAAACTGCGCCTCTTATAGGGGCAAGGGTGGTCCCCTCTGAAATCCTCTGGGTGTTGGTGGATGTTGAACTCCTGGCAGGGGTAGTATCCCCATAGCTGGTGCTGTTGGTCTCTGTCCTGTCTGCAGTACTGCATCTCTGTACTATGGGCAATCTCTGGCAAGGTGCTGACTTGCTCCACATATCATGCACAATCTAAGATTCTTGCAGCAATCTCTGACAACGTGTCCCTTCTTGCCACAATGGTGACAAGTCGAAAGCTCCTAATGCTGGTATGACACTGTCATCTGCTGTGTTTGCGCTCCTGGACGATGGATCGGTCCTCCTACTTCTGGCTGAGCTCTGGCTGGTGTGGTTGTGCTAGAACATCTTGCTCCTCTGCCAATGGCCTCCTGGATCCTCGCCTTTGAAAGAACGTCCTCATAATAAATCCTCGCCTGGGTGGTGGTGAACCTCTGTAGCTCGAAAGTAAGGCCATGATAGAATCTTTTGGCCTTCTCTAGATCGTTGGTTATCAAGGCGGCACCTAATCTGTTAAGTCAGCTAAACTCCATATCGTATGCATCTACGGTCATATTCCCTTGTTCTTGATGCAAGAACTGTGAGTACAGGGCATTTCTGACTGTAGCCAGAAAATACTTTGCATTGAAGTACTCTAAGAACTGCTCCCACGTCTGGGTCTTGCCGATACTGCGCTCTATTGAATCCCACCAGTGATGGGCATTACCTTTCAGTTGGGCCCTCACTGCGGTCATCCAAAGGTCTGGATGTAGCTGAGAAGCCTCTAGTAGCATCTCTATATTGGCGACCCAATCGGAGATCTCCTCTGCAGTCTTATTACCCGAAAAAGTATCCGGGCCTATCTGGCGGAACCCTCGTATAATACCAACTGTCTGAACTGGTATAGGTGCTGGTACGAGTGCTGGGGCATGTATCCTTTCTAGAACTACCATCAAGCTCAGTCTCAACGTCTCGGTCTGATGCCACTGTGCTTGTATCATAGTCTGGAAGAACTAAAACATCTGTGACTGTCCCTCCGAATGTGGCATCTAAGGTAGATAGGGTGGAGGTGGTGGAAATGGGACCTCCGGCTGTATTGTAGGTGTCTCCTCAGATGTTGGCCTCTCGGATTGTGGCATCGGTGTAGCCCCCAAAGTCTGGCCCTCGAAATGCTGTATTGGGATTGTCTGTAAAGTCTGACCCTCGTGCTGCTGCGTCGGGTTGTCAGGAGAAGTTTGGGACCAAGGAATCAGCGGGGCCTGTGGGATCACTGGGGCCTGTGGGGGTGGTTGCTCTTCAGGTGCTCCCTGGGATATCTCCTCTCTCTGTGTGGTAGCGGATGGCACTATGGCATTGTATGTCCCGCGTCCACTACGCAGGTTCATCTCGCTGCAAGAGATAGAACTTTATTAAAAGAGAACGGAACACGCAAACAGGATGCAGTTTCTTCAGAAATAATGCGAAGGAGGTTCAAAGGCGTAATCAAAGTGGATGAGACTTAGTTATTCCTATCTTATTGCAGGCTCGCTGGGCATGGTACCATACCATAAGTGATAATCATGACCTGCATGGGCCACCACTATAACCATGTCATACTCCAGTTCTAAAATACACGGAACCAGGCCACGTGGCAATGGCCAGCTAATACGTCACCGAGGGATTACCCAATTTAATAAAGACAAAGCATACTCCGCTGTTCTAAATTACTAACAAGTTTATTTCTAACATCCAACAGGTAATGTCTAATCTTATCCACAATATAAACAGGAAGTACTGAAATAAATACTATAAAATAAATGCAAGTCTGAATAATATACCTCCTCGTCGGATGCGTACATCATCTCCGTACGCAGTAGAATAATATACCTCGTTCAAATCTTGAAGGGAACCAGGTCCTCAGAGGGACGTAACAAGATACAAAAATACATATCATATATAAATACTAAATAAAATAAAAGGGTGTACTAACCATCTATGTGAATTCAATATGAGGACAACCTTGGTACGTTTGGGTAGGTGTAGGCATAACGCCCAATACTCCGAAGAGCGTGGTATCTGTACATGTAACGTCCATTATTTTGAAGAATGAGGTATCTGCAAATATATATATGTTTGTATCGCTCCGAAGAACGTAGTATCTGAATAAAGGAAATCATTGGATCCATGGCTCCTCCGGATAGTACGAATTCCAATATGTGTATCCCATATGCCTACTAGTTGTCCTTCCAGCCCAATGCAGATATACAAGTCAACTATACGACGTGCATACCACGTAACTATATGCCAAGTCTCAACTAATAAGATAACCTTGATTACGTACTAAGCCATGATGCATGTCACATGTACCGATAGCTAGTCGGGGTACACAGACTCACATCCCAACATGAGTTTATCACCGTGATGCATGTATAAGTGTCGGAGCCTAGGAAGATATCAGAATATTCTCATAATGGTGGGTGAGTCTGATAGTGACTATGTCAATTACAATATACATCGACGTACTCGTCGACTGTACCCAAGTCAATCTCGGACGCGCACAATTATATGAAATAATGCAACACGATATCATACAATATTTCATAATTTAAATTAAACAGTAAATTTGGCAAGGTATCTTGCCTGGGTCCTTAAACTGCGAGTGCAAATAACCTGCTCCTGAAGTCTCTCCTGAATTGTCCAGCGTATATATAATATAATATAATATAGCAATACAATCATCAGTCACTAAAGTAATACGCATAAAATACTATGTTGCTCTTAGCCACTGACGCAAGGGGTCACAACTGGTCAACTAAAAAGGGTCGTGTGTGCACGCAGCTAAGACGTACACGTGTCCTACCCTCAGTTACCGTGTACCTCAAAGCAACGAATTACCAAAGTTATAATACGAAACTATTTACGTTTTGTACAGAAATACTTGTCCTAACTATCATGTTATGGTGTACTAGGTCAATGTCTAGATGTTTAGGTCAACACAGTATTTATATTATTACAGTCATTTTTATTTTGAGTAATTACTAACATTAATTACTAATCTAAAATAAACATGGACCCATATATTACACTTAGGGATTTACATTACCCATGTCTGTTAAACGATACGTCGACGCCTCGACTCAAGAAGACGGGGATGATGGTGTAGGTGATGGCAGTGGGGCCGGGTTGAGGGTGGTGGTTGTGGATGGTGGTGTTGGGGTGGTGGAGATGGTGACGGGAACGACGGTGGCGGAGATGGTGAGGCTGGTGGCGGTAGAAGTGGTAAGCGGGGGTGATGACCGGGGGTCGGGTTGATGATGGGGTTGGGGAAGGTTATGGTGGTGGTGATAATGATGATGAACTGAGGTGGAGGTGATGATGGTGGCTGTTGAGTTGACGTCGACGGGGAGGGAGAAGGCGGAGGAGGTCGGTGGTCTGGCGTGGGGATGGTGGCTGAGGAAACAGGAAGCGGATGATGGAGAAGTAGGAATTTGGGTTTCGGCTAGGGTTCTTAGGTTAAGGAAGAGGGAAAGTTATATATATATATATATATATATGAGAGAGAGAAAAAGGTCCTCCTAGGGAATTGGGCCAGCTAGGGCTTCTTGGGGAGGGGAACACGTTCACATAAGGGAATGTAGGGTATAGTTGGGCTACGTTGGGTCTAGTTTTGGTTGAGGTTGTGTCTCCAAGTTAAATTAGCACGAACAATATGCAAAGTTAGATTTATTGGGATTTAAAACTAGACATTTGTAACAAATATTGTGCGACTAAAATAAAGTACAATATAGAGTATTTATGAGTTACACAAATGTTATAATGGAGGGCTGGCTAGTCTAGGAAAAGTATATAAAACTTGTTTGAAGGTAAATGTTAGTATAGTGCTCCAATTATCGGAGCAATGGTAAGGTGCACTAAGTGATATAAATATTGCACAATAAATCTAAAATACTGTATTCTAATCTAATTGTATCCAAATTAACCCTAGTCTCTCTATCTAAGATAATTTAACTAAATTTGGTCGATGGGGTTTACAAGACCTCAAATGCAGCAGCCATTGAGAGCAGCCCCACCACCAGCACCAACACTCCCTATTTGTCATCATTGTGGCAAGGTAGGCCATCTCGTAAAGGACTGTCGACTCAAATGGAGATTGTGTTTGATTTGTGGATACAGGAGCACCGATGGTCAGGGAGTGTCCTAATCACGATACAGGAGCACCGATGATACACCGACAGGATTTAACAGTACCGATGCCAGTTCAGCAACAATCAGTTATTCCAGCACCAAGGGAGATCCCGAACTCGAAATCACGAACCGTTTGAAGTTTCAAAAATCTGACACTATTACAAAGACATATATTTTTCTCATAATTAAATATTCTATTTTTCTATTCTGTAAAATTCATGCAACCAAGATGTAGTTAGAAAAATAACGAAACTATCATCTAAGCGCCATATTGGCCATAACTTTTTACCAACTTATGAGTTTATAAATCCAACGATTACAGCGTTCAAGTAGCACTAAAATCTATAGAAATGTATACAAAAAATCTAAATTTTATGTCGGTTGAATTTTTGGTCTATAAGATGTCTCAATTTGCATGCTACAAGTCTCAAGTTGGCAAATTTGGTTTCATTGGACAAAAATTGAGTTTTAATCTAAAATTCAGAATAATAGATTTTAGATAAATATTTTATAATTAAACATATTAAGATAAATTATCTCTTGACATGGTAATTCATCATACGTAGGATTTGGACTCTGATTTTGGACCAGATTGTAACACAGCTAAGGACCACATGCGAGTACATTTTTGTGATTATTTTTTCAGTACTTGATAGTCTCTATAATACATGCTTAGTATTGATAATTTTATTCTTAACACTCGTTACACGGATTAGTAAATGGTCAATTCTTGTATGAGATATGTGACTTTCTGGACTATTGTTATTTCATCGTGTATGATATGGAATCTATGTCATACTAGTCAGAAGGAGAAATACTTAGTAGACGTGTGAACTACCCTTTCTATCCCATGGTCTTACTGGAATAATATCATCTATACACGACACGTATGGTTGGTCGAATTGTTACCCTTAGCCATTCACATGTCGACAAGGTATTTTAAATCACATAGACTAGTTTGTTCCTATTTATTTTTTCCATACTTGCAGTTATTTTCTATGATTGCTTGTGGTTACTATACACCATTGCCATGATAGGACTTTAGCATTTAGTTATTCTGGTTGCCTTATTATGATTTCAGTTTTTTTTGCAATTATATATTATATACTATTTATTGCCCTATAGCTTATACCATGTGTTGGAACAATTTTTACTATGATGTAATCATTCTATTCCTGAAGGATAACAATATTTTAGGTGACTACGATGAGGATGAGACCCTCACATATTATGGACCATATGTTGGCGACGTAGCGGAGCCTGATCTTGCCCCTCAGGAGGATCATGGAGAGATAGCGACTCAGAGCCCGGCTACGATCGAGTAGTTTGGTAAAGTGGTAATTTTAGTTAGTTGTTTGGAACCGGATTGTTCTCCGGAATTTTTACTTATATTTCGAATATTATCAGTTGGATCTTTAGTATTATTTGGGAGACTTCTTGGAACCATGATTTTGAGATATTACTTTATTATCTCCTTATAATTTTATTATTTCAGTATATGTGATTCAGTTTAGTGTGGATATGTATATATGTTGTGAATTATAGATTATACTTGTTGCTTATGGTATAGTGTCCTACCGACGATACTGTGGCGTAGGCTGGGCATGCCCATGACTCATGCTCGAATTTACGGTGCAGTTTATGACAGAAGGACATACCCAAGACAATATTTAGATCATGGTATGGGCATAAATTTCTAGTAATGACGTTTGGACTAACCAATGCTCCGACGGTATTTATGGATTTGCTGAACCAAATCTTTATGACATATTTGGATCAGATTATCGTAGATTTTATAGACGAAATTTTTGTCTATTCCAGTAGTGTAGTGGAACACGAGAAGAATCTTCGGTTTTACATATTCTAAAGGAGCACTAGTTGTATGCGAAGCTTAGTAATTGTGAGTTTTGGTTGGATCGTACTTCATTCTTGGAGCACATTATTCCAGGAGAAGGAGTGTCGGTTGACTCGAAAAAGGTTGAGGTTGTGAAGAGTTGGCCAGTTTCGAAGACAATTGTGGATGTGCAAAGTTTTCTGGAATTCGCAGGGTACTATCAAAGGTTCGTGGCAGACTTTGCAAGGATTTTGACAATATTAACCTGTGTGATGCATAAGGAGGTCAAGTTTGTATAATTAGAATAGTGTTAGGTAGCATTTGAGGAGTTAAAGAAGATGTTGATTTTTGCACCGATTCTCATGCTTCCAGTAGGGTCTGGAGGATTTACATTGTATTGTGATATGTTTGGGAAGGGACTTGGGTTTATTTTGATGCAACACATAAGGGTGATAGCTTATGCATCCCGACAGCTTCGAGATCACGAGAAAAACTATTTGATACACAATTTAGAGTTGGCAGCAGTGGTATTTTACGCTCAAGCTATGGAGCCACTATTTTTATGGTGACCAGATAGAGATATTTACAGACCACAAAAGTCTGAATTATATTTTTACCCAGAGGACCTGAACATGAAGTAGAGGAGATGGTTAGAACTGTTGAAGGATTATGACATAAAACTCTAATAGCATCCAGGCAAGACGAATGTAGTGGCAGATGCTCTTAGCAGAAGGGGTAGTACATTTTTGCTGACATCGTAGAGGCATATCTTGGAGGACCTTCAGAAGATAGGTATTGAGGTGATACTTCCGTACGATATGGGAATTTTAGCCAGCTTTCAGGTTCAGTCTACTTTAGTGGAGAGGATCAGGGCAGCTTAGGCAGAGGATCCGTATATTCAGAAGCTTCGGACAGAGTATGAGATGGGTCTTAGGAATGAATTGACGATTCATGAAGATTGAACACTTCGATTTGGAAATCGTCTATGTGTTTCGAGCGGAGATATCCAATAGGAAGTTATGGTCGAGGAGAACAATTTTTAATATTCTATTCACCCAGGGTGCACGAAGATGTATTAAGATGTCAAGCAATATTTTAAGTAAAACGGGATAAAAAGGGAGATAGAATAGTTTGTCTCCCGATATTTGGTATGTCAGCAAGTAAAGGCCAAGCAACAGAGATCGTCAGGATTACTATAGTCGCTTCCTATTCTGGAGTAAAAATAAGAGCATATCTTGATGGACTTCATAACCGGTTTACCTAGATCTCCGACTGGTCGAGATACAGTTTAGGTAATAGTGGATCGACTCACAAAAGTAGCTCATTTTCTTCTTTTTCGAGTAGGAAAGTCCACATAGAAGCTAGTAGAGATGTAAATACGGTAGATAGTGAGGCAGCACGTATTTCCAGTGAGTATAGTATCAGATCGAGACACCTACTTCACCTCTCATTTTTTGAAGAGCTTGCATCAGAGTTTGAGCACCCGGTTGAGATTAAGTATAACTTATCATCCTCAGACATATAATGCCCCACTCCGGGTAGGCATTATAATGAAGTTCTACACGGATCATACAGATAGGATACAAGTTGTGCTGGAAATCAAGATATGTGGAGTGATGATACAGTCTAGCTTAACTTGGCCAGATAGGATGTTTATGGAGCATGGTTCGAGTGTATGGTTAGGCCAAGTTAGAAGATATTACATCACGTTATATTATCTTTTGAGGAATCGTGGGCATAGGTGGGATCGAGGCATGCAACTGTATTTGTATATGCGAGTGGATCTGTCCCTTCTTCTCTACTCCTTCATGCCCTAATAAAATGAATAATAGTATTATTGTACTATATTTACTTACTAATGTTGCTCTAGTCCACATAAGGATAATGATGCCTTTATTATAATATTAATGGAACCCAAGAAACATATGAATGATAAATGCTAGTACTATCGACACAAGAATGCTATAAAGTAAGTCTTACATGAGAAAAGTAGTATCATTATGCAAACTCCTTTACATGCTTGTAACACTGGGAATAAAACATTGAATATCTATTCAAGTGTAAATGCATCAGTACACAATAACTATAAAGGAAATACTTCATATGCGAGTATAATTGTGGTTAGGTACCACCAGGCCACAAGAAGGTCTATAAGTTGAGACCTACGAGTCCCCAACCGATATAAAGAATAATTAAAACAAGAAGGATCGATAATGCGTGGCTTTACTTTGAGACTCGTCTCACAGACTTCATATTTTATGTGGATACATATTTTGTGCTATTTATTTCATTTTATTAGTTCTTGAGGCAGCTCAAAATTCTCAAAAATTGAAACTTTACTACCTTACTGGTGTACCGATGGTATACTATAATATACCGATGGTGTACCGATCCTGGAGATATTTGTTTCACTTTTTGACATTCCTCTATATATAGTACTTGATTTCTTTTATTTTCTCTTTTTTTCTCTTCTCTTCCCCTTTCTCTCTTCAGCTTGAAGCTTGGTCTTGATATCTGGAGTGTGATTTCTGAACCACTTCGAGGTGGTAGACTAGAAGATTTAGGCCGGGAGCTCATTTTAGGCAAGTACACCTTGCTGATTTCATAAACTTCTTTTACTTTCTATCATTTTGTTTCCTGGAGCTTTGATTGTTACACTATAGCTTAGACTTGCTTTACGATATTTGTTCTTCTCGTGATTTCTAGTATTTCGACTATCTTAATTTTTATTTTTGGTAGAATCATGTCCCGTCCTTTTTTGGTAACTCGGTAACGGTGACCCTACCGGAATTGTGACTGTGAGTTTTGTTTGTATTGTGATATGAGACTTACCCCTTGACTTGACTTCTTGTTAGACTTGATTTTTTGGTAATTTTCGGGATTTAATTTGGTCCCAAAAATCATATCTGACTTTGGTCTATTTTTTCTCGAAAATTGGCATACCGACGGTATACTACAATAAACTGACGGTATACCAATTTTGACTTCTAGATATTTTTGTGAACCTTATTGGCTTACCGACGGTATACTACAGTGTACCGATGGTATATCGATCTTACCGACATTGTTAGATATTTGTCTTCGTCGGCATACCGACGATGCACTGGGATGTGCCGACGGTATACCAATTTATGGAACTTTGATTTCCAGCAGCTTTCTTACCTACTTCGAATGGCATACCAACGGTATACTCCAGTATACCTACGGTATACCAGTTTGTTAGAATCCATAACTTGCTATATTTTTTCTATCTCTTGACTAGTATATCCATATTATACTGGATTGTACCGACGGTATAGCAATCTTGCTCTTTCTTTAGAAATTCTTAGTTTTTTGTGATTTTGTTGATTCTTCTGGCTTTTGTTTGGACACGTGATTGACTTGACCTATCAAGACATGAACTTACATGACTTCCAATAACTTGACTTGGCTTTACTTGGTTTCACCCGGCTTTGCCCGACTACACGTGATGGAATAATTGAATGGACTTGACTTGGCACAACCTTACATAGCTTCATCGAACAAGGATTGACTTGGTTTTACTTGGCTTCACCGATATTTACATGGATTCACCTAGATTGACATGGCTTCACTTGGCTTTCCCCAGCTTCACTTGGTTTCACGTGGCATGGTTATTGTCGTGGCTTACATTAGTCTGTTTGAGCAATGTATATTGAAACTAGATTATATTACTTTTAGAACTTGATTATTCTGTATCATGTCTAGGATGGATTCTACGGATTGCCACATCCGGATTCATAAAAAAAACTGCTAGGGGTTAAATAATTAGAGATTCACTTAGAACATAGCTAGAGATTTACCTAGATTGTATGTAGTTTCGGTTATTCATACAGTTATCTTGTGGAGTATCCAGTGGTTTATATTGTGGAGTATCTTGAGGAGTATCCGGTGCTGGTTTATGCGTATGGATATCCCAGACGGACTATAGGGGAATGCGATCAGAAGGAACTCTAGCATCGCGTTACATTGTAAATATTAGAAATTAAGGATTGTGATAACCCTAGTTAGTTAAAGTATCAAGCCGTACTTATATGATTTACCGTTATTGATGGTTGATGGTTGATGGTTAGTCTAGGCTTCACATGATCACACATTTACTTCCTACTCTTGATATTCTTTATTGCTTACTAGATCAGGGTATGTCTCATTGCTAGTTTACAGTATTTATTTTATCCTGAGATCATTTATATTTAGTCCTTACTTTCAGTATTTGTATTGCATGTATTGTTGGTTTAAGTTTCTTGATTGGCTTCGTTTGTGGTACTTGCTATTTGGGGTCTAATTTCACTAGTTTTGTATAGCCAGATCCAGTAGCAGCACCAAAGGATCTTCCGTATCTTCTAGAGGATGGTGACCACCTGGAGCACCGGATGCTTGAGTGGATTTTCTTCCTTTCCCGCTCTGATATACATTCTTTTTTTGTTGGCGTTTAGCCATTGAGCATGTGTTTAGCTTATATTTTGGTTTGATCTATTAGCCTAGGGGCATTTGCATGATTGCATAACCTAGGGTTGATCATGTATGACATAGACTCTGCCTAGTTTACTTATTTTGTGTTTACTTGAATCATGATCATTTATATATTATAGTTTCGGATGCTTTACTATTATATCTCAGTTGATATTACATCTTGTTATTATTCCTATTGTTCTTGTGATTGAGACACTAGGGTTTTATTGGACCTAGGCTTGACTGTTGGATTGTATTAGTGACCCCTAATGTCTTACAGCTTCACCGTATATGTGGAGTACCAGAGTGCTCTTTACGTAGCTGCCCTTGTCAGTCCTGCTTTCCAGTATTCTGGTTCTGGGTGTGACACAATTTTAGTGGTGGCCCATGCAGGTCTGATTTTTAGATATATGGGAGGTTGTTGTTGCTGCTAGATGTCTCAATCCTAAAATTATTCCCTATTATCCCTAGTCTTTTATCTTCATCCCAGATTCTTGACATATTATCTTCTTATTCTTTGATCTATCATGTTCTTCGATTGACTCTTGTGTCCTTAACTTTCATAGTCATTGTTCCTATTACTATCGGTCAGAAGGATCGAGTGCAGCTCGAGGAGGGTCACCATTCGGGAACCTAACGTATTATTGGAGATTGGCCTCATCATTCAGGAGCAGAGTCTATAGTAGATCTCGAGGAAGATCTGTCGGCAGTATCAAATCAACAAGCAGCACAGGTGCGGCCAGTACGCCAAGTTTAGCCTGAGCAGCCAGAGGGTGTTGTCCGGGCACTGATGGATGTTCTTCGAGGTTTCATGATGACCCAACAACACCATAGTGATATACTCACTCAGTCGGTTCATACAACGTCAGAGCGAGGTGGTTCTTAGATCCATAATTCTGCAACCAGCTTTACACGTCTCAGTCCTCAGTTCTTGGTTGCAGGACACTAAGGCCATCTTGGACGCAATAGGGACTCCGGTTAGAGAGCGTGTAGCAGTTGTGAGGCTATAGTTGTTATACTTGGCTTGTGACTGGTGGGCAGCATAGTAGGTTTCTCTCACAGTACCGATTCCATGGGCAGTTTTTATTGAGAGGTTCTAGGCGAGGTATTTTGACGTGGTAGTGCTTTACGATCCTCAGTAGAGGTTTAACAACCTCAGGCAGGAAGGCAGGACCGTCGACGGTTACACAATGGAGTTTGCGAGACTTAGTCGGTTTGCTCCCACTTTGATAATGACCGAGTTGGAGAGGGCGAGGAGGTTCCAGCAGTGACTCTATTTAGAGATCATCTTGGTGGTGGACCAGCATGAGTTTCAGACCATTAACGTGGTGATGCGGGAAGCTAGTAGGTTGAGTACACATCGCAGAGGATCATAAATTAATTTTAGAGACAAAATAGGCCCAACTTTTCAGGAGGATCAGCATCCCAGTCATCCGTACCAGCTCTAATAGTTCGAGCCCTGACGAGTGGATCCTCGAGGAGGACATCATCATCCCAGCAGTCTTCCAAGATACGTACCCAACAGAGGCAGTCTTCTTCTTCTTCCTGTAGTTGTTTCCATTGAGAGAAACATGGACATATAGTATCAGAGTGTCGTAGGACACAGGGATTATGCTTGGTATGTGGGGCATCAGACCACATGGTCGAAGCATGTCCTAGGAGGAACTAGATTGGATCATCATCAGCCTAGTCAACAGTTCGGCCAGCAGCACCGCAGTACAGGGCACCAGTGTCACGCCCTGGTTCCATGGATAAAGAACTGAGCCACATGGCAATGGCCAGCAGTGTACTTCGACGGGCTTTCCAATCCAATGGGCCCGTCGGAGTACACTTAAGCTGTTAAGATACAATGAACAACCCATCACATAACACAAGCAAACTCATTCTAAATCTCATCCACAGGCAGCAATATAAGAGCACAAAAGAAGGAAATACAACGACTAATGTGCAGGAAGGAAATATCCAAATAGTATCAAGTACAAACACTAGAGTAGTCACACGGGGACAAACCCACTAGCACAAATAAACTGGAATAAAAATAAGCAATAAGATAACTTGGGACGGTAGCAGGTAACTAGGTAAAGATACCGTCCCAAGGAAAGAGTCACTACCAGCGATCAGGCGAAGTCCTCAGGGATGACCTCGTCCTCGGCAGTGAGAACAGCTGCTGGATAGATGTCCGGTCCGTACTCCTCCGGGTAATCCTCGTGACCTACACCTGGAAGGGAACCAGGTCCTCAGAGGGACGTAACAAGGTACAGGAAAATAACATGCCAGGTAAACAGATAGTACAAGTGCGACAACAAGGTAAACTAGAACAACCAAACAAGTGTGACACAGTTTAAAGACAACGTTCGACGCATGGGCCGTCCAAAGTAAAACCGTAGCCCCGGACACGGAAACACATGACATGTACCGCAACTCCGGGCAAAGAGTCACACGGGTGAAACAGCTACACTAGATACAGGTATCACTAGAAAATACTATATATATATAAGCACGTGTAAAGTAGCCCAAGCGTCTAGTAACTGTCTTCCCCTTCCCAAGCGGTCAACGATTGTGCGTTGAACCTGAACCTCTAACTAAAGTCTCAACACATGGAAATAACTCAACAGACGCGACCTTAAGGTCGTCCCAGTCTCTGGTCATGATGTCAGTATCAGGATACAGGAATCTGGCATGATCACAGTGTATGAGTGTGTCCTGGGGTATCGATGTACTCTGGTACGTGCATCGAGGTTCTATGAAGCAACAGTAATTATTCTAATATGCTAAGTCGAATGTCAACACCCGGTTGTGAACCGGACACGGAATATCGGACATCAACGTAAATATGCTCATAATGTACAAAAAGAATAACAATATCTGTAAACTGAAATACTGGGTGGCAAGGTACACTTGCCTACGTGCGGCTGCTGATGACGGGGATCGGGTACCGCGTCCAAGTCCTCAGGTCTCGCAGTACCTAGAGATGAGATACAAACGAGAATCAATAATCTAGTCTACAACAGACAGGGGTGCTACACATATCTACGCCTAACAGAGACTAGACACTAGGGGGTTGACTACCGTTGACTTTCGGTACGATAGTCAAAACAACTAGTCCTCTATATGTTCTCCTCAATTTAATTCTCCATAATTAAATTAATAATTTCTATCATGTACCATACATCCCGATCATTTATTTAAATTCCAACAAAAACTCACTTTACTTCCAATTCATAATTAAATTTTATTTGTTATATTTCATGTCGAAGGCAAACTCTAATCCACAGTCCAACTTTATAAACTACAAGATACATGCTCATTATAAAATTAAACTATGTCAACCTCATTAAACCCATCCTCAAGTCATTTTAATTTTTATATGCATTCACATTAACCTTATTTGAATTAACCCAAGTATTTCTTAACACATAGTGCTACGTAAGCCTACCTAACCATTTATATATATTCAAGGACCTTCTTTCTAATGTAATTAATCCATATGTAATTATTTATTATTTCCTTCACCTATGCATATATCCATGACACATTATTCATGTTTAATCATCATTAACATAACCTTATCCATGTTCTTATTTAAACATCATTAGCATACTCAATGTAACCCCATAATTACTTAGTTCAAATACTCCTCCCATTAACCATACATATCCACATAATATATATATATCACCCTAACAACATATTAACATCTCCATAATTAACATTATTCTCTTATATAAACTCCTATTTAAAACATTTAATATTCTAGAAATTTATTACAAAAGAGATGGAGAAGTGAACCTCAAGGAGGCTCGTCGGAGTTGAGGGTGCTCGTGGTGGTGGTGATGAAGCTTGATGGTGAGGGGGGATCGGCCAAGTGGGAGAGGGGCTGTGCACAGTCCAACGTGGCCGTGGGGATGGTGAAGGGACTGAGGTGGTGGTGGAATGACTAGTATAGGTGTTGGTGAGGTGGTGATGAAGTTGGTAAAGAAGGAGGGAAGAAGAAGAAGAAGAAGAAGAAGAAGAAGAAGAAGAAGAAAAGAAAATGGGGAGGGAAGTGGTCAGCCGAATGTGAGAGGGGAGGAGAGAGAATGAGGGAGGGGGGTTTCAATGCTCTCCTTGAAATTAGGGCCGGCCTAGGGATATGTGTGTGAGGGGGGGAAGTTAAATAGGAGAGTGTGTAGGAATGAGTGGCTAGAAATGATTTGAATTAATTGAATGAGTGGTTGAGATGCATTATGGATAGGGGTGGGATTCCTTCATGAGGGAATGTGATTGGGACCCCATTTTGGGACCCCATAAATAATCATGACCAATGAGGTGTTGCCAACAATTTGTTAATTGCAAATAAACCCCCATAAATTTGGGAATTTGCATAAACACATGAAATGACGCAAAAATTGTGCCAAAAATTGCGTTTATTAAATTATATGACGAGGGGGTAATGTGGGTGAGGAACGGGTTTAATTAAATGGGCATTGAGATTAATTTAGGATTTAAATGGAATTTACCAAGTTGGTAATCCCGAATTAAATAGAAATAAGCGTCCCGCGAATTTAATTTAATTTGGGGCACTTGGGGTCAAAATCCGAAAATGGTGCAAAAACCAAAAATGGTGGGGGCTTGGAGTCAGTCTTGGACCCTTTTGTTAGTCCGGCTCAACGGGTTAAGTTGGTATCCCAAAATTTGGAGTAACGACATAGGAGTCCAACACCGAATTAAATATGAATTTCGGATTCGATAAATTGTGCAATTAATTTAGTACACAAGGGAATCTGACTTTTTGTGACGGAAAAGTCCAGTGCCTAATTTAGCGAGTTGAGTCGAGTGTACAATATTTGTACGGAATTTATGGGCTGAAAATGGGCTCCGAATAATTAGACAACGATAGTGCGCGCCAAGGGTTTTAATTAATTAGATTAAATTTACAGATAAATATCCTCTACTCTAAACCTCAATATTTCCTATAAAAAATTTCCTGGCCCACTCTAACTATCTACAGAATAAATTAAGGGGGTTTACATTCTTCCCAACTTAGAAAAATTTTGTTCCCGAAATTAAAAGTAAAGCACGATAATATCTAACAGAATTTAAAATAACTAGTAATTAAATTGCCGTACGTAAATTCGTACCTTGCTCCTCAAATAAGTACGGGAATCTCTGCCAAATAGAATCCTCGCGCTCCCAAGTAGACTCGCCTGGTGAATGGTGCTTCCATGCCACTCTGACCAGTCGAATCGTCTGTCCTCTCAAAGTCTTCTCGCTGCGATCGAGAATCTCATCTGGATGCTCTACATAAGACAGACTAGGCCCGACTGTAATCTCCGAATGATCAAGCACGTGGCTAGGGTCTGCGACATATCTCCTCAGCTGCGATACGTGAAATACGTTATGTACTCCCTCTAGTGATGGAGGTAATGCAAGACGGTAAGCCACTTTGCCAACTCATTCCAAAATATCAAAAGGTCCGATATACCTCGGACTCAGCTTGCCTCTGCCTCTGAATCTGATGGTACCATGAGTGGGCGATATCCTCAAAAATACATGATCACCCTCCTTGAACTCCAATGGCCTGTGGTGCGCATCTGCCCAGTGTTTCTGTCTGTCCTGTGCTGCACGCAGGTGGCTCTGATTCTGCTTGACCTTCTCTACTGTCTGTGTCACCAATTCCGGACCAAGTATCTGACGCTCTCCCACGTCACTCCAACAAACTGGCGACCTACATTTCCTGTCGTACAGTGCCTCATAGGGTGCCATCTGTATGCTGGCCTGGTAACTGTTATTGTAGGAGAATTCCACCAAGTGTAGATGGTCCTCCCATGATCCTCCAAAATTAATCATGCACGCTCTTAACATATCCTCTAATATTTGTATCGTGCGCTCTGACTGTCCGTCAGTCTGTGGATGATACGCAGTGCTGAACTTGAGACGAGTTCCTAGGCTCTCCTGCATACTCCGCCAAAAATGTGACGTGAATCTGGAATCACGATCCGATACGATGCTGACAGGCACTTCATATAATCGTACTATCTGTCTCATATACATATCGGCTAGTATCTCTGTGGATTGCCCAACTCTGAAGGGCAAGAAATGTGCAGACTTAGTGAGTCTGTCTATAACAACCCAAACTGCATCCTTCCCGCTAGGGCTTCGCGGGAATCCTGTAACGAAGTCATGGTAATGTGTTCCCACTTCCACTCGGGAATGGGGAGTGGCTGCAATAATCCTGCAGTCCTCTGATGTTCAGCCTTGACTTGCTGACAAACTAAATACTTTGCCACAAATCTTGTAATTTCCCTCTTCATCCCATGCCACCTTAAATGTTGCCTCAAGTCTCGATACATTTTCGTACCCTCGGGATGAATGGAATAAATTGAGCTATGAGCCTAGGTCATCAACTCTTGGCGTAGCTCGCCACTCGGAACATATAGGCCATCTCCGTACCTCAACGTTCCGTTTTCATGAATCTTGAATCCCGTTTGCATGTCAGCCTCTGTCCTTTCTCGCAGTCGTTTAAATCTCGTGTCCGTAGGCAATGCTGCCTTGATCCTCTCAACCAAAGTAGACTAAACCTCAAAATTGGCCATATGTCCATCCATACCTGGCAATACAATCTCTATCCCAAGCTCCTGGAGATCCTCCAGCAACTGTCGCTGCGTCGTCAAAAAGTATGCCATGGGCTTCCTGCTTAAGGCATCTGCTACGACGTTCGCCTTGCCAGGGTGGTACTGTAGCTCAATGTCATAATCTGTCATCAGCTCTAGCCACCGTCTCTGCCTCATATTGAGCTCCTTCTGCGTGTAGACGTACTTCAGGCTTTTATGATCTGTATAAATCTCAACACGCTCACCATAAAGGTAATGTCTCCATAGCTTTAGTGCAAATATCACTGCAGCTAGCTCCAAGTCGTGCGTCGGATAGTTCTTCTCATGAACTCTCAACTGTCTCGATGCATAGGCTATCACCTTGCCGTGTTGCATCAGTACACATCCCAATATGCTCCCTGACGTATCACTGTACACTACAAATCCTCCTGATCCGGAAGGTAGTGTCAAAATCGGTGCCGATTTCAGACGCTTCTTCAGCTCATCAAAAATAGCATGACACTCGTCTGTCCAGATAAACTCCTCTCTCTTATGCGTCAGTCGCGTCATAGGCGCAGCTATCCTCAAAAAGTTTTCCGCGAACCTCCGGTAATATCCGACAAGTCCGAGGGAACTTCTAACCTCCGTAACTGATGTAGGGGTAGTCTAGGTCTCTACTGCAGTTATCTTCTCCGGATCAACTGATAGTCCATCTCCGGTGATTATGTGTCCCAAAAATGGTACTCTGTCCAAGCAAAACTCACATTTACTGAGTTTGGCGTACAGCCTCTCATGTCTCAGCGTCTCCAACACAATCATAAGACGTCTCTCGTGCTTTTCCTGGTTCTCGGAATATATCAAGACGTCGATGAACACCACCACGAACTTATCCCAGTACTGGTGGAAAACCTTGTTCCTCAAGCTCATAAATATTGCTAGCGCATTGGTCAAAAGAAACGGTCATGACTAGAAACTCATAGAGCACATACTTCGTCCGAAGTGCCATCTTCAGAATGTCTTCTCTCCGTACCTTGATCTGATGATAGCCTGATCTGAGATCGACCTTCATGAATACATATGCGCCACTTAGCTGATTCAATAAATCATCGATGTGTAGCAAGGGTACTTGTTCTTTATTGCTACGGCATTTAATGCCCTGTAATCGTTATGCAACGTATCGTCCCGTCCTTTTTTGATACAATAAGATGGTTGTTCCCCATGGAAAATACTAGCCCGATCGAAACCCTTGTCTAAGAGATCCTGCACGATGGACCTTTAACTCAACCAACTCTATCGGTGCTACTTTGAAGACGAGAAAATAACTGTCTCGGCTCTTGGAGTCAACTCTGTAACAACTCTTTCTGTCATGTGGCAGGCCTGAGAAATTCTCTAGAAATACATCCTCAAACCCTGATATAATATGGGGTACACTGGTTCACCTTCTACAATGTGTGTCTCTAAGGTAGAGGGGCACCATGCTCCCGGGCTCCCTGAAGTATCTCCAACTCAGGGTAATCTAGTAGTCATAAATAATGTAATCGCTTCGACAATCCCGCGTCGCGTGATATTGGCTCAATCAATCCATGTCTAGGATAAGGTCACAGTCTAGACTAAGCCTCACAATAATTTCTCCCGTTCTGTTTCCAACATCAATCCTCAAAAAAAATTTCCTCGCTTAATGTATAATTCTTTCCTCAAAGTTTTCCCTAAAATTCTATTCCTCGAATTTCTTCTTTTCGTTATTTATCTCTCCAAGTCACTTAGTACAATAATGGTATCACTCAAGCACATACTGGAATTTCCTGGAATTCGATTATTATCTCCCAAGTGAGATCCTAAAATCTTCATCTCCTCTAGCTCATAATCCTCGTTCCTGGTATAGTTATCGTATACAACCACTAGTTTCCATCATCAGGCTTTTGGATTCCTATAAATCATTCTAGGTCATGATCAATAGTCCTTCTGGCTCTTAGTACTTCTAAGATCACTGCTACCTCAAGCACGGGTAGGGTACTATTGGGTCCAACTCTCTTGCCAACCTTCTACACTAGTTCTAGAATCCAAAGAACCCATCAATCTATCCTGATAAGGTAACAATCTTCTCCGAGAAAGTTATACGAATTCTGTCTTCTGCTGTCTGATCTTCAATCTTCTTTTGGAGGGAATCATCAGTCACAAACATTCGTTTCCCCAAACAATAGGGGACGAGAAACAAGGATAGCGACATTGACGAAGATTGAACGAATGCAAAGTGGAAGTCTAAGGACCTGCATGGGCCACCACAAAAACATGTCATGCCCCAGTCCCAAAATACGTAGGACCAGGAATACGTGACATGCCAGCTACGCATTCGACCAGACTCTGGTCTGACTCGAATACGTATAAGCTGTAATATAAAGGGCACTATCTAAAATTTTCGATAAATGTAAACCTCTATGTCTTAATCCATAATGTACAACAGTATACAAGAAAGAGTTAAATGTGATAAGGTCGGTCGCCCAATAACACACTAACTCGAATAGACTCGAGAAAAAGTATGAGTCTACAAAACTAGGCTACAACAGCAGGTGAATAATTAATATAAATAACCATAATGCCGGTAGATATAATGTTAGTACCTGGTACCATGCTCGCAAGATATGCCACTCCTTCAGTATCTCCAAACGCTCCGTAATCGCCTATGCTGCAAAACTGGCAGGGAACCAGGTCCTCAGAGGGACGTAACAAGGTACAAAAATATAATATGCCAAGTAAACAGAAAGTACAAGTGCACGACAGGGTACTCTATCATAACCAACTAGTGTGACACAGTTTAAAGACAATGTTCGACGCGTAGGATTTCTAATATAAAATCGTAGCTCCGGACACAGAAACACACGGCACGTACCGCAGCTCCGGGCAAAGAGTCACACGGGTGAAACAGTTACACTAGATACAGGTATCACTAGAAAATACTACATATATATAAGCGTGTGCAGAGTAGCCCAAGCGTCTAGTAACTATCTTGCCCTTCCCAAGCGGTCAACGATTGTGCGTTGAACCTGAACCTCTAACTAAAGTCTCAACACATGGAAATAACTCAACAGACGCGACCCTAAGGTCATCCCAGTCTCTGGTCATGATGTCAGTATCAGGATACAGGAATCTGGTACGATCACAGTGTATGAGTGTGTCCTGGGGTATCGATGTACTCTGGTACGTGCATCGAGGTGCTATGAAGTAACAGTAATTATTCTAATACTCTAAGTCGAATGTCAATACCCGGTTGTGAACCGGACACGGAATATCCGACATCAAAGTAAATATGCGCACAATGTACAAAAAGAATAACAATATCTGTAAACTGAAATACTGGGTGGCAAGGTACACTTGCCTGTGTGCGGCTGCTGATGACGGGGATCGGGTACCACGTCCAAGTCCTCAGGTCCCGCAGTACCTAGAGAAGAAATACAGACCAGAATCAATAATCTAATTAAGGCAGACGGTGTGCTACACACATCTTCATCTAGACTCAGTCTCAAATACGACTCTCAGGGACAGGTCACTAGGGGGTTGATTATGGTTGACTATCGGTACAATACAGCAATTCAACTAGTCATCTGTACACTCTTCTCAATTTAATTCTCCTTAATTAAATCTACAATTTCCATCATGTACCATAGGCCCCGATTATTTATTTAAAGGTCAAACACTCACTTTACCTCGAATTCATAATTTAATTTTATTTGTTATATTTCATGTCGAAGGCAACCTCTAATTCACACTCCAACTTTACAAAATACGAGATACATGCTCACTATGAATATTTAAACTTATGTCAACCTCATTAAACCCATCCTCAAGTCATTTAAATTTTCATATGTATTCACATTGAACCTCATTAGTATTAACCAAAGTATACCTTAACACAGAATCCAAAGTAAACCTACACTAACCATTTATATATATTCAAGATCCTTCTTTCAAATGTAATTAACCCACAAGTAATTTATTTATCATTCTCTTCAACCATGCATTTATCCATGACACTTATTCATGTTCAAAAATACACTAAACTAATCCACACAATATACACTCTAATAATATATGAACATCTCCATAATTAACATCATTCCATTATATAAACTTCCTATTTAACACAATTAATATTCTGGAATTTAATACATGAGAGGTGGAGGAGTGAACCTCAACCAAGCTCACCGACTTGCATGTCCTAGGAGGAACCAGATTGGATCATCATCAGCCTAGTCAACAGTTCGGCCAGCAGTACCGTATTACAGGGCACCAGTGCAGCAACAGCAGGTTCAGAGGCATTTACCTCCACGGGCTCAAGCATTCCAACAGAGGCCGCAGCAATATGTGCAGGCCCAGGCACAGGCGAGACCTAGAGGTTAGTAGCAGAGGAGACCAGCACCCGAAGGATAGGGTCGAGCATTCTTACTATCGATGGAGGAGGCCTTGGCAGCAAGAGAGGTGGTAGTAGGTACCATTCTTGTCCACTTTTATTCAGCTTCAGCTTTATTTGATTCTGGTACATCGTATTCATTTATATCTGTACGATTTGCAACACGAGTTGGATTGGAGTCAGAATCCTTATTTGTAGGGTTGAATATACTTACTGGTAATGGTCTCATGGAAGTAGATGGAGTATATCCCTTGTGTGGAGTTATAGTGTGCTGGAGAGAGTTTCCCGCGAGGTTGATAGAGTTTCATATGGGTGATTATGATGTCATCCTTGGGATAGATTGGTTGAGTCTGAGTCACGCAACGATAGATTACTATAGTGGCAAGGTTATCTTTCGTATACCTGGTGGAGAGGAGTTCTCATTCTTGGGAGGTGCAGTAGAGTCACCGGAGGTTACATTGATGATAGCAGAGGCCGAGGAGGCACAGTTTCCCAGGGTAGTTTATGAGTTTCATGACGTATTTTTCGATGAGCTACCAGGTGTACCACTAGTTAGAGATGTTGAGTTCTAGATTAATTTGATCCCGGGAGCAGGCATAGTTTCAGAGAGAGTTTACAGGATGCCACTATCTGAGTTAGAGATCTTGTACCGGATGATTGAGGATTTAAGAGCCAAGAAACTCATTAGTCCTAGTGCATCTCCTTGGGGAGCCCCGTTACTTCTTGTTAAGAAGAAGGATAGTTCATCATGTTTAGTTATTGATTATAGAACACTAAATATGGCAACCATTAAGAATAAATATCCCTTGCCCAAGAGAGATGACTTGTTTGATCAGCTCAGTGGGGCAGTTATGTTTTCTTAGATCAATTTGCGGTCTAGGTATCATCAGATCAAAGTCAGAGAGTAGGACATAGCAAAGACGACATTCAGATCTAGATATGGTCATTGTGAGTTCCTAGTTATGCCATTTGGAGCGACCAATGTACCAGCTATATTCATGTCTCTCATGAAGAGAATCTTTATGCCTTACCAAGACAAGTTTGAGATAGTGTTTATTTATGATATCTTGGTCTATAATCAAAGTGAGAAAGAGCATGAGAAGCATCTTCGCGTAGTTCTTTAGATTCTTCAAGAGCAGCTATACGCAAAGTTTATCAAGTATAAGTTCTGGCTTGATCGTATCTCATTCTTGGGACATATCTTTTCTTGTAGAAGATTCAAGATAGATCCCAAGAAGGTGGAGGCTATTGAGAGTTGGCCAGTACCCCATACAGTTTTAAACTTGCGAAGTTTTTTGGGTCTAGTAGGCTACTATAGGCAGTTTGTGGCAGACTTTCTGAGGATCTCAGCACCCTTGATACCGCTGACGTGTAAGGATGTGCGCTTTGAGTGGTCAGATGCTTGTCAGACTTCATTCGAGAATCTCAAGCGAAGTTTGATTTCGGCTCCTATTATGACACTTCCAGTGGGACCAGGTGGGTTCTTAGTGTATTATGATTCTTCAGGAGTGGGACTAGGGTGTATCCTTATACAGCATGGCAGAGTGATAGATTATGCGTCTCAGAATCTTTGAGACCATGAGAAGAGTTATCCGACACATGATCTTGAGTTAGCAGCAGTAGTATTTGTACTTAAGCTATGGAGGCATTACCTATATGGTAATTAAGTGGAGATCTTCACAGACCACAAGAGCTTGAGGTATATGTTCTTACAGAAGAAACTCAACATGCGGTAGAGGAGGTAGCTTGAGTTATTGACGAACAATGATGTTAACCTTCTATATCATCTAGGAAAGGCCAATATCGTAGTAGACACCTTGAGCAGGAGAGGAGGAGCTTACTTCTTGACGGAGCAGTGCCATATTTTGGAGGATCTTTAGAAGATGAGGATTTAGGTATTATTACATAGTGATATCTGTTTGATGGCGAGTCTGCAGGTTCAGTCTTCTATAGTTGAGAAGATCAGAGCAGAGCAACCTAGTGATGTCAGGTTTCAGCGGCTTAAAGCATAGTGTGAGTCCAAACGCAGACCAGAGTTAAGCATTCTTGAGGATGGGACTCTCAGGTTTAGGAGTCGACTTTGTGTGTCAAGAGGAGATATCCGGCATGAGATTATATCAGAGGCCCACAGTTCTCAGTACTCAGTGCATCCAGGGGGGACAAAGATGTATCGGGATATTCATCAACACATCTGGTAAAATGGTATGAAGAGGGATCGACTCAATTACCGATTTAGGAGTGGAAGTAGGACAATATTACCTATTTAGGAGTAGAAGTAGGACAATATTAAAATGGACTTTGTGACCAGTCTTCCTAAATCCCCGTTTGGCAGAGATGATATATGGGTTTTAGTGGATCGACTCAAGAAGGTTACCCAATTTCTTTCTTTCAGAGTGGGCCAGTCTATAGAGCAACTAGTTGAGATATTCATGAGGCAGATAGTCAGATTGTTTGGTGTTCTAGATAGCATAGTCTTAGATAGAGATTCATAGTTTATGTCTCATTTTTGGCAGAGCCTACAGCAGAGTCTGGTTACTAGGTTAAAGTTTAGTTCTGCCTACCATCCGCAGACAGACGGGTAGTCGAAGACTATTCAGATTTGGAGGATATGCTTCGAGCTTGTATACTTGACTTCGATGGATCTTGGGAGGATCACTTGCATTTAGTAGAGTTCTCCTATAACAACAACTTCCAGGCGAGCATTCAGATGGCACCCTTCAAGGCTTTCTATAGTAGGAGATGCAGATCACCGCTAACTTGGAATAATATTAGCTAGAGACAGATGCTTGGTCAAAAGATAATAGCTCAGTCGGTTGGAGTATCCAGGCAGATCATAGACCATCTCAGAGTGGCCCAAGATCACCAGCGTCATTGGGCGGATCATCACTATCTTTATCTTGAGTTCTTTGTCGACGACCATGTATTTCTGAGGATTTTGCCTACCCGTGGAGTTATCAGATTTAAAGTGCGGGAAAGCTTAATCCCAGATTTATTGGCCCGTTCGATATTCTTGAGCGAGTTTGAGACATATCATATCATCTTGATCTTTCACCATCGCTTCATGAGGTACATGACATCTTTTACGTATCTCAGTTGCGCCGATATATTCCAGACCTGAGCCATATCCTGGATCATTCTGAGTTGATTGTTGGTATCGATATATCGTAAAAGGAGAGGCATGTGTCTAATTTGGACCAGAGGAAGAAGGTTCTCAAGAATTGGACTATCAGATTAGTTTATATTGCTTGGGGACATCAATCAATGGACGAGTCGACATGGGAGCGCGAGGACGATATGTGTACTCGTTATCCATTTCTCTTCAATTCAGGAGTATACTTGTTCGTATACCCATGTCCTATCTTAGCTTGTGCATGTAATTGATTGTTAGCTTATCTGTTATGTCTATTATTGTTGCCCTTCCGGATTTCTTATTGTTGCCAGAGAATTTTATGCTCACATGAGTTCCAGCTTGTTCTTGGTTTCGTGCTTGCTTTCTTGGATTTTCTTGCCATTTGATTTTGGATCCATAAAATTTTTATAAGGAGGGGAGAGTTGTGAGACTCATCTTATAGTATTTGTATTTTATGTGGATACTTATTTTGTGTTATTTATTGCATTTTTTGGTTCTTGAGACAGCCCAAAATTCTCAAAAATTGAAACTTTACTTCCTGACTAGTACACTGATGGTATACTGATCCTGGAGATATTTTTTCACTTTTTGAGATTCCTCTATATATAGTACTTGATTTCTTTTCTTTTCTCTTTCTCTCTCTTCTCTTCCCCCTTGCTCTCTTGAGCTTGGACCTTGGTCTTGAGACCTAGATTATGGTTTGTGATCCCCTTCGAGGTAGTGGACTAGAAGATTTATGCTCGGAGCTCTCTTTAGGCAAGTACACCTTGTCGATTTTATGAACTTCTTTTATTTTCTGTCATTTTCTTTCCTGGAGCTTTGGTTGTTGCTTTTTAGATTAGACTTGCTTTACTATATTTGTTCTTCTCATGATTTTTAGTCTTTTGAATGTGTCAGTTTTAATTTATGTTAAAATTTTGTCCCGTTCTCGTAACTCGGTAACGGTGACGCTACTAAAGTTGTGACCGGGAGTTTTGTTCCTTATTGTGATATGAGACTTACCCCTTGACTTAAATTCTTGCTAGACTTTGTTTTTTGGTGATTTTTGGGATATAATTTAGGTCCCGGAAATCAGATATGACTTTGTCCTATTTTTCCCTCGAAAATCGGCATACTGACTGTATACTACAGTATACCGATGGTATAGCGATTTCGAATTCTAGATATTTTCGTGAACCTTATCAGCATATCGAAGGTATACTATAGTGTACCGATAGTATACCGATCTTGCCGACATTGTTAGATATTTTTTTAGCCGACATACCGACGGTGCCCTAGGCAATGCCGACGGTATACCGATTTGTGGAACTTTAATTTTCAGCAGCATTCTTGCTTACTTGGAACGACATACCGATGGTATACTCCAGTATATCGACGGTATACCGCTTTGTTGGAATCCAGAACTTGCAGTGTTTTTTCTATCTCTTGACCGATATACCGACGGTATACTGATGTACCGACGGTATACCGATCCTGCACTTTCTTTAGGAATTCTCAATTTTTTGTGATTTCGTTGATTCTTTGGATTTTTGTTTGGACACGTGATTGACTTGACCTTTTAAGACATGAAATTACATGGCTTCAGATAACTTGACTTGGCTTTACTCGATTTCACCCGGCTTTGCTCGGCTACATGTGATGGCATGATTGACTGGACTTGACTTGGCACGACCTTACATGGCTTCATCAGACAAGGATTGACTTGGTTTTACTTTGCTTCACCGAGATTGACATGGCTTCACTTGGATTAACATGGTTTCACTTGGCTTTACCTAGCTTCACTTGGTTTTATGTGGCTTTGTTGTTTTCGTGGCTTACATCAGTCCATTTGTGCAATGTATATTGAAACTGGATTATATTACTATTTGAACTTGATTTGTCTATATCATGTCTAGGATGGATTTTGCGGATTATCACACCCGAATTCATACAAAAAATAGCTAGGGGTTAAATAACTAGAGATTCATTTATTACATGGATAAGAATTTTCCTAGATTGCATGCAGTCCCGGTTATTCATACAGTTATCTTGTGGAGTATCTAGTGGTTTATATTGTGGATTATCTTAAGGACTATCTGGTGCTGGTTTTTGTGTATGGATATCCCTGACGGACTACAGGGGCATGCGATCAAAAGGAACTCTAGTATCGTTTTGCATTTTAAATGTTAGTAATTAAGGATTGTGATAACCCTAGTTAGTTAAAGTATCAAGCCGTACTTATATGATTTGCCGTGATTGATGGTTGGTGGTAAGTCTAGGCTTCACATGATTAAATATTTACTTCCTGTACTTGATATTCCTTATTTCTTACCAGTTCAGGATATGTCTCATTACAGGTTTATAGTTTTTATTTTATCATGAGATCATTTACATTTAGTCCTTACTTTCAGTATTTGTATTGTATGTATTGTTGATTTAAGTTCCTAGATTGGCATCCTTTGTGGTCTTGCTATTTGGGGTCTGACCCCACTAGTTTTGTATGGCCAGATCCAGTAGCAGCACTAGAGGATCTTCCATATCTTTCAGAGGATGGTGACTACCCGGAGCACCAAACCGCTTAAGTGGGTTTTCTTTCGTTTCTGCTCTGATGTACATTCTTCTTTTGTTGGCATTTAGCCACCGAGCACATGTTTAGCTCGTATTTTAGTTTGATCTGTTAGCCTACTGGTTTTCCCATTATTGGTATATACAAGGGTTTATTATGTGTGACATAAACTCTGGTTAGTTTACTCATTTTATGTTTACTAGCGTCATGATCATCTTTATATTATAGTTTGGGACGCTTTACTATTAGATCTCAGCTGATATTATATCTTATTATTATTCCTGATATTCCTGTGATTGAGACACTAGGGTTTTGTTGAACCTAGTCTTGACTGTTGGAATATAGTAGTGACCCCTTATGTCTTACTGCTTCACCGTATATGCAGAGTACCGGAGTGCTCTAAGTACACGTAACTGGCCTTAATAGTCCTATTTTCTAATATTCGGTTCTGGGGCATGACATCTACTTTCATTTCTTTACTGTGCAATTTATGCGTTCAGATGTTATAGTGTAGACGTTACATGGTCATGGATAACTTTTGCCCAAGGTTTGGAAAGTTTCCTCGAACGAGATACACCGGGCTAGTTTTTGCTTACCAGTACGTGATATGTACTAACACACATTTGTGGGAAGCCTCAGTTACTCAGCTTTGGGGAGTGGTTGGAACTGTCCTGATGCATCGAAGCATTGTTTGGGGGTGTAGAAGCTTTTCTCCCAAAGGATGGGTCTTCTATTATAAAGGATATGATGTATAGAACATTTGTAATTCGGTTGTACTAGTGAGAACGTAAGCCAAGATGGCAAATATCAATATAAGACAAATGGTCAAGTATAGTTGTCATTGACAAGCCTTATAATCTGTTCTAAGCCATGTATTCAAATATCATCATCAATAAAGAGAAGTTTTTTCAATATATTCTATTATGACATTAATTTGTTTGCTTATTCCGCTGTTATTTCGATATTTCGTAGATAAACTATGACTTGTCTATCTTTTTTCCTTTTATAAGTACAATCTAGGCTTGTACGTTACCATGTCCATGGCTACTTTCGATTCTTCAAAATTGGGACATGACAAGACAGATGGGCAATTAAAGAGGACCATCCAAACTTTGGAGGATATGCTATAGGCTTGAACCATAGATTTTTGTGGGTCTTGGGAGGATCATCTTCATCTAGTCGAGTTCTCATATAATAACAGCTATCAAGCGAGTATTCAAATTGCTCATTTTGAAGTATTGTATGGAAGGAAGTACAGGTCACCACTAGCATAGGATGATATAGGTGAGAAGAAGATGTTAGGCCCTAAGATGATCACTCAGACACTAGAGGTTGTCAGATGGATTAAAGAACGGTTTCGGATCACGTAGGATCGACACCGTCATTGGGCAGATTAGAATCACAAAAATTTAGAGTTTTGCGTTGACGACCACGTATTTGTGCGAATTTCTTCCACCCATAAAGTCATTAGATTTGGGGTCCAAGAAAAGCTTAGTCCATGGTACGTCGATACATTTGATATCCTTGAGCGGGTGGGCGATGTTGCTTATCACCTTGTCCTTCCGTCTTCGCTCCATGTGGTAGCCCATACAGGTCAGGCTTCACAATTAGTATGATATCGTGGTAGTGCAATGACTTAGTTGTAATACTACGAGCCTGTTATTGGATATAGAATATAGGTTATAGGATGAGAGAATACACAATCACAAATATAAATTCCAATCTGACTTAAAATTGCTAATCTTGATTCATTCTGAATACTTTGTTATCCTTGATAATTATTGTCATTCTTTAACAATATCTTATTTTATGCCATATTGATTTCTTCTCATTTTGATCTGTCTTCATGATGTCACCGAAGACCAGATCTTAGCGCTCGGGAGTAGCTGCAGCTTCTAAGAGGTCAGCGACTTCCCGACCCTCTACTCAGGGAGAGGCCTATACAGTTCAGCATCCACCAGCTCATATGTGTAAACCCCCTACTACTATAGTTCATATGTGTAAACCCCCTCAACCAAATTTAGGTTTACTTAGCTTAGATAAAGCGACTAGGTTTAATTTGGAGATAATTAGAATTAGATTACAGTATTTTAGAATTTTTGTACAACATTATATCTCCTAGAGCACCTTACTGTTGCTTCGATAATTGGAGCACCTCACTAGCCGTTGCCTTCCTACAAATTTTACAACCTTGTCCTAGACGTGCCCGCCTACCATTTTGACCTTTGTATAACTTATAATTATACTCTCTTGTGCTACATTTTAGTCGCACAATAATCGTCGCGGACATTATTATTAAATTCTAAATAATTCTAACTTTGTACCCTTGTGCGTTCCAATCGAAATTGGAGACATAATCTTGACCCGTTTCGTGCAACCCAATTTATGACAATATTCTATTCTGAGTCTCCTATGTCCATGACACTTGTGTCCCACCTAATTTTAATCCCATGTACTTCTAATTAATTCCAGAACACCATACGCAATAATTTAATTAATTTAATCTAATTTCCATCTTTGTGCAATTTTCTACTTATTTGGTGCTTTTATGCAAAAATGTATTCAGGTGTCCACACCACTGGACAATACATGAAGAAATCCAACATTCCCCTTCATAGGAATTTTTTCCCTAATTTTTGGAATGTGAAATGCGCAACAGCGCCCCCTTTATTTTAAACCAATCCTTGCATTTAAACAATGCAATTATCGCCCTCCAAACATCCTCATGTGAGCCCAAGGCCCAACTCCATGGAGGTATTGTCCAAGCCCACTCCTAGGACAACAAACCCTAGCTCACATGTATAAATATACAACATTATTCCTTTTTCCTTTTTCTATTTTACATCAAAAACCCTAAAACCTAAAATTAACATCCAAACGACCTCTCTACCTTCCCACCTTACTGTTCACCGTCCCCCTCCTTGAGCCCGTCGACCCGCCGGAGCCACCCCTTCCCCGTCGATTGGAGCAGCCTGAACCGCCGCTGCTCAATGCCGCAACCACCTCTTCCTCTCTCTCCTCCTCCGCCTGAAGACCCACCGGAGCAGCACTAGGCTAACACACCACTGCCAGCACCCGACTTCCTCTTCCTTCCCTATAGATCTCCCTCCGGAGCAGCCACGACCTCCCCCGGGCCTGAGCTCCTCTTCGTCTCCTTTCACCTTCCTGTCCTCTCCTCCTCCTCCTCCTCCTTCTGGTCGGATCTCCCCTCCCCCTGGCCTGAGTTCCTCGTTCTCTTCCACCTCCATGTCCTCTTCTCGAACTCCATGGCCGAACCTCCCCTCCCCTAGCCAGACCTACCCTCCCCCTGGCCGGACTCCGGTCAGCAACTCAACACCCATCATCATCATTAATATTACCCCCTCCATTACAATTATTATCTCCAACATCATCACCATTAAAACCATTACAATTATCGTCATCACCATCATCCACATCATCATCCTCGTCATCACCATCATCCCCATCAATATCCATATCATCACCATCACCCTATCATCGTCACTACCATCACGTAATTATCATCATCATCATCACCCTCGTAATCATCACTGTCATCGTCTTCATTATGGACCCGTCACCCCAATTCCCGTGCCTGTGCACGCTGACACCAAAAACATTGGATTATTTTATATGACTTTCGAAGCCGGATATTGGGACTACGCAGCTTTCTCGCCAGGCAAGTATACCTTGCCTTGTGTACTGTTTAAATTCTGTATTAATAGTTGCATGTTTATATTATATAAATATGCACGTCCGAGGGAGACTTGGGTGCAGTCAACGAAGACATTGACATTAGGACTTGTGTCTATCCTAGTGTCTAGTAGACCCACCTAAAGTTGTTGAGTTATCGGTATGACTCCCCAGGCCTTGACATATTTCTTACACGTATTGTGAGTCTCATGTAGGGCACGGACTTGCATATGCGGTTGGCCACCTGTACGTGAAGGTCGTGTAACGAATAGGGTATAACTGCTATTAGTGATGCATGTTAGAAGACTTAGCAGTTATTAGTAGTCGGAGCATAGACTATTGTAGTACGAAGGTCCAATCCTTGTCCTTGTTTGGTTGTAAGGTTGGACTATTGTTCTAACGATAGACTATGAGCCAGAGTTACGACACTGATACTTGTACTCCATCTCGGTGTAGTAGCTATATCGTATTGTGGATACAACATGCATATATCATTGGACGGGGAAGGCAATTAGTAGGCGTATGGGACAGACATTTGGTTTCCGTAGTTTCAGAGTAAACTGCAGGGCCGTGAGCCTCAGTGTTACCCGGTTATGGGCCAGTGTTACCCGGTTTTGGGCGTATATGCTTGTCGATACATCTGATAGAGGTTACTAGCTACGCACTATCATGATCGATGATTTAGTCAGCATATACTCCTGGCATCCAGTTTACAGCTAATGCCAGGAACTAGGCTCGATGTCACGACCCGCACCCGATATAGGGATACGAGAGCGTGGGTACGTCCAGCCTACGCTGCAGCATCGATGGTAGAACGCTGTCTAGGTCATGTAACTATCTAATCAATCTCACATGAATACCCAACTCCATAAGGAGACGTGGATATCATAAAATAATGCTAGAAATACTCAATCACATAAACTAAAGCACGATGAGATATCAAGGCAAGCAAAGAAATACAAGACAGGTCTAATGACAAAATAATCATACCTGCAATCAGTAACTTCCAATCCTTAAGTGTGTCAGAAACAAGTCCACTAAGGTCACAGTCTGGAAAATGTTTTCCAGTCAGGAAGGAGCAAAGTACATCTCTAAATAGCAGTTCTATATTAATGATATAAACTATGTAGCAGTTCTAGATGGAAATATATATGAGATGTATATATAGGTACGAGAAATGTACAAAAAAGAAATACTGGAAATACTGTAAGTAAATGAAGAAAAAGAAACAATATGTCAATGAGCAAGAATCCTATGACTAAGTGTGTGAGTACTAGCTTTAACATGTGATCGGCTTGGGAACTTGATCAGGCTGGTTATATGTGATTAGCTATGATTCATGTAAGGTCAGGCTAACCGTTGGTTAGCTATGATGCATGTAGAGGTCAGGCTAATCATACATAACAGCTATGAATCATGTAAATGGTCAGGCCATACCCGACGTGAGATGTGGGGTGAGCTATGATGCATGTAGAGTTGGGTATGATCACATATCTATACTAAAATACTCCCCACCCCCGACTGGTATAGTAGATCCAACCATGGTACGCTATGGCACAGGATTCCCTAGGGAGGTAGCAAATCTCTCCGAAAATCAGTGTCTGTACATGCACAAGATAACAAGGAAACAAGTCTTGTACAAGCTACACCATGAACAAGGAATAACATCTCATGACGAGATCCGTATACACCAATCCGTGTAACCAGCGTATCGAGAATATGGATATTTACACTAGATACAGTGAACATAGGGGATATCATAAATAAGAAGCTAATCAGAGAATGTACTCGCCTTGGGTCCTTAGCTGGTAAAACCAATGTCCTGTCCCAGAGTATCGTCTGGAGGATCCAACAGTCCTATAAACATATAATAAATATAACCTTGCATCAGATGCTATACTAAACACGTAATTAAATACCTAACTCAGGGGCTATGCCTGGCATGATACTGGTCAACTAGGATCGTCTAATAGATAGATATATAAGACACAGTATATCTACTTTTAACTACATATATACTTGCAATACATATATATATATATATATATATATATATATATATATATATATATACCTAATTGAATTTATACTATATATGTATACCAATTAATCATACATCGTATATATATATATACATACATACTAGTTGAACCATACGTATACTCATATAAATATGCAAAAGTACATTTTAGAATATACATATATATATTGTCAACATCATTCTTAAACATACTAATATTAATTCACCAAATTAATTTTATACCATATATATGAATACAGATACACCAATAAGATACGATACTATATACTTGTATACATGTATATTTATATGTCAAAATATACATATTAACGTATATTATGTTATATATATAAATATATACCAATTAATATATTGAAAATATACTAAGTATATACAATATATATATATATACATATACCAATTATATATATTAAAAATATACTAAGTATATATATATATATAATACATGTATATAATATACCAATTATATGTACACTATACATTATATTGATTAATGTACATCATACAATAATCAAATAATGTACTCTATACATTATGTACACCATACATTAATTAACTAATGTACTCCATACATTATGTACACCATACATAAATTAACTACTGTACTCTATACATCATATACATATACTATACATTATGTTATATACTAAAGAGGGAAGAAGGAGAGGGAGAGAAGCTCACAGGGGGGAGATGGAGGCTTGCCGGCCGGAGATGAGGTGCAGCTAGGAGGAGGAGGAGGAGCTCATCGAGTGGAGAAGAAGAGGTTGGCCGGAGTAGTGATGGCACTGGTGGCTCGAGGGGACTCCGGGGAGAAGAGCAGCGGGCCGGAGGAGCTCGTGAACAGTTGCCGGAGGGTGGTGGATTGCAGTCGGGTTCGGGGGTGGTTCGGCCGCCGGAGAGTAAGCCGTAGGCTGGTGGTGGTATGTGGTGGAGGAGATTCCCGTGGGGGTGGCCGGAGTAGTGATGGCCGCCGGAGAGTAGGGGGCTGTGGTGGTCGAGTGTTCAGGCCGGAGCTGGGCTCGGCCGACCGGAGTGAACAGGGGAATAGGGGTGAACAGTGTTCCCTCCCTCTTATATTTCAAAATCAAAAAATAAAAGAGAAGAGGAAGAAGAAGGAAGAAGAAGAAAAAGGAAAAATGAAGGGGAGAAGGAGAAGCTACGGTTTGTGGAGCTTGGGGGCTAGTGGGGAGGTGTGCTTCCCTAGGAATTTTGGGGATTAGGGCTAGTGGGGATAGGACATTAAATAGGGGGAGAGTGTGGGTGAAATCAAGAGTGAGGATGCACCCAATTTAAATGGGTGGTCCAGATTAAACATGAATGAATTTTCATATGGGGATGAGGGTGTGGGTGGATTAGCCAAAATTTGGGGTTCTCCATTGGGTTGAACCAATAGGGTGTTTACACCAAATGTAAATTTGTAAATTAGCCCCCTTAAATTTGGGAAATTGCACGGACACATAAAATGATAAAAATTTCACGGGCGATTCGGTGTCTGGTGTTTTATAGGGTCAGGGGGTGCTGTATGTTTGGTATGGACTCAAATAGCAGGGCACTGGAATTTACCGGGATTTTCGGAATTAGATAAAATGGTATCCTCAATTTAATTAGAAATAAATGCAAGTTGTGTTCTAAAATTAATTAGGAGTACATGGGGCCAAAATCAGGTCAGGTCATCAATACAAATAATGAAGAAGACTCAGAACAGAATATTACCTTAATTTGGGCCGCACGAAAAATAGGTCAAGATTGTCTCCAATTTCGATTGGAACGCACAACGATATAAAGTTGAAATTTATTTAGGATTTAAATAAACGTCCGCGACGATTTTTTTTGTGTGGCTAAAAAATAAGGTACAGAGAGCATAATTTTGGGTTGCAAAAATAGCAGAATGGAAGGCGGGCGCGTCTAGAACAATGTTACGAAATTTATTGGAAGGCAAAAGCCAGGGTAGCGCTCCAAATATCCAAGCAACGACAGCGTGCAACAATTAAATAAATTACGATAATTAATTACGACATCCAATAATTAAATCCTAAATAATGAAATTAATACACAATCCCCATAATTCTGTCAGGTGTTCGTCTAGTGGACTTCTAGGTCAAGTCTACCAGCTCAGACATTAATGAACACTGAATATAATAATATATTCTAATTACCCATCTCACGAAATTAATTAATTTAAATACACTCATCGAGAAATCATTTAATATAAATACCATAATATTAATAATACATAAAAAGTCGAAAATACCCCTATTTTCAGAATGTGGTAGTGACACTCGACGCTACGCTTTATACCTTTCACCTACCCATACGTACCAAGGTTGTCTTCAAAGTGCATTTCACTTAGCTGGTTAGATCATCCGTGAGTTTTTACATTATTTACTTTATGGCATGCTTCTATGTATCTTGTTATGTCCCTCTGAGGACCTGGTCCCTTTTCAGGTGTAGATGTTCATGAGTATTTGCAGGAGCATAGATCCGGATTTGCTACGTATACTTCGAGGAGGTCTTCTGTTCGAGCTGTGATTGTTAGTTTACATTATTATATTATATTTATCTTGTTTATTCTATATTCTTGTTCGGTAGTGGATTTGTTTTCATCCGACTACCATCATTAGATACTTTAGATTAAGATCTAGTTTCATAGATATTGGTTATTTATGTCTATTTGATTTTTGTGGATGAAATTTAGTTATGCCCTATGACTTATGATAAATATATACCACTTATGAATTATTGTTCATGATACAGCGTACGAATGTGCTATAGTTTTCATATATTGGGGTTGTCATATACATGCGGGTGGCATGCTTACGTGTCCTGGTCCTATGTATTTTGGGACTGGGGCATTACATGTTTTTAGTGGTGGCCCATGCAGGTCAAGAGCATATTATCTCGGTTACGTTATTGTACCGAGCAAGCCTGCACCTAGGATTAGAGTATAGGATCTCATCCATAATTGACTATGACTTATCTTTCTTCCAGTCTGTTCTATTTAAATAATTGCATCCTTCTTGATTCATGTGCTTCCCTAATAGTTTCTTGAGTATAGCCTTCTCCTACAATATAGAAGTCCCTGTTGTTAGATAATTAGTAAGGTAACCTTCCTATTAAGAGTACAACTAGGATAATGACACATCACTGATTTAGAATACTTAATGAACCCTAGCAACCCTTACCCGTAGAATGATTGACCATTATCCCTTGATAATTTGGGATGACTTGAGAGTAGTATAGACACAACTAGAGTGAGTTATAAATTTAACCATATTGGTTAACCCTAGCATTGAAGGACCAATAGAAATTCAAGGTTAAATATTAGGACTAAACCTAACCTTTATAGTGAGATAGTATTATAGAACTATACATTTAGATTCTTGTCGTGATGCTAGCAGACAGTACTCTAGGAAGCCGAGAGGAATAACATAATATTTTCCTAAATCATACACCAAATACAGAGGTTAGCAAACCACCTTCCCCTGACGATCATGATATTATCTAGAGCCTTTCTATTTAATTTCAATTCTTGTTCCTCTGAAAATCTAGCGCTCGCTATTTGTGCGACGACTAATTATGTTCTTCTGTCGTCCCACCTAACGCTTCCATTCTTAATGTTAACCCTTCTGATTGTAGGCCAAGTAATTTTATTTCATGTTAGGATATATAGTTTGCTAGGATTATACTTGTAATCTTGAACTTTGAATTACGTGCTTGGTAGTTAGAACATAAAATCTGATTATTCTTAGTTTGAGTTATCCCTTCAGATTTTAATCTGATTATTCTTAGTTTTAAATCATGTAACATGTACCCCACCTAAATATAAGTTACATCCTCTTTCACTTGAGAGTTAGTAACTTCTCCATTCTTAGTATTAACACTTGTATTCTATGGACACCATGACTAAGACTTAAGATGACCACTCCCTATATAATGCAATAGGATACCCTAATCAGTACCAAGATCTTTCCCTCGTATACCCTAACAATAGTTTCTACTTCATTTACAAGGACCAAGTTATTTTGTAGAATTTTCTATAAGGTAGTTGTAGTATTAGTTTATTATTTTAAGTTGGGTAGTATGCCTCACAACATAGTATCACATAGTCCTCTTGACTCATTATTGAAGTGTAACTGAACGACATCTACTTTATGCTAGCATAAGATGATAGTGTTTATCCCGACTGTAACACTTAGCGGTCCATGCCCCTATTTGGTCGACTAGCGACCTAGACAAGAAGTTTTTTATGACAACTGTAGAGATTGTATAGTCTTATCTTCTTTGTCAACTTAAAATATTTTGTAACTTCTCTCATCATAATCTAGCGTACTTATAATTTCTGGACTACCTTGACTCATGCTGCTATTATAGCCTAGTTTTGTAAGCTTACTCTTTTATCGAGCTTGATCATGATATATGTATTATTGGGTATACACACTAATACATTTCAGAATCAGTGTATTAAGGTCTAGATAACCTTAGTATGCTTGGTTCGCCCTTCGTAATACTACTTTACGTGGATTGAGATATAGTTGACTAGTGGACGAATATACTTGTCCTCTAGATATGTTTGGGCATATCGTATCTGTCACTACCACATTTTAGGAAAAAGGGTATTTTGGTAATTTCCTATTTAAATAAATATTGTGCATGGTAAATAATTTTTGTTGTATTATTTAATTGTTGTTGGATGTTATTTAATTATTTTGGACTTATTTTAGTAGACCCAACTAGTGTAGTTTGGACCCATGGACCAACATGAATTAAATAGTTAGACTTGGCCCATTTAGAAAGCCCATAGTTAAGGAGATGGATTAAATTAATTAAGTGATTAGACTAGAAGCTTCCTTCCTTAATTATTTTTTCATGAGAGGCCCCAAGGGGTACATTGGATATTTTATAATTGCTTGGAGAAGGGGGCATGGCCGGCCTATATTAGAGGGGGGAAATTTCTCTCTCCTCTCATTCTCATTCCAAATCTAGATCTAGAATTTCCCACTCCCAAATTCCTTACATTCCTATTCCAATTCTCCACCAAATTCATCCCAAATTCTTCCCAATTCACCATTAGAAAGTTGAGAAGAAAGGATCTAGAAGGAGGAAGCAAGGATCTACAAAGAGGAGCAAGGATCTACAATTTGGAAGCAAGTTCATCTCAATTGGAGGTTTCATTGGGAATCCATCTCCCAATAGGTATAATTCAGTTTTTTCCATTAAAATAGCTTCTATATCTGAGATTTAATCATGTAAAATCAACCCATATGTATGTACTACCCATAGGACTTGGTTTTATGTTCATAGGAGACCCATGGAGAAAGTTATGGTGCTTTTTGTGTCAATTTTGTTGGAATTCCGAATTTATATTTTGTTGTGTGTGTCAATTGATCCTATAGATCAATTGGGCATGTGCTTATGTGTTTGGGGCTTGTGTCGTGTCCATATTTGGGTACTGTGGTTCGTATCCCAACTATTTGGTGATACGTGTCATTTTGGAGGTTTTCTCCGACACGGGGCTTTGAACATGTCGTATTTTGACACGGACACATAGATCTACTTTTGACACTTTGATTTATTCATAAATATTATTTGTGACTTGTTTGTGTCCTTCGGGGTACAATTGGTTGTGTGTTGGACTCGTGTCACATGCGTATCCTAGATCTAGTGGGATACGGTGTGATACTCTTCAATTTGGTGTGTTTATGTGTAGATCTAATTATTTATGCTTTAAATTCTTTATTTATAATTAGTAAATATATATAGATATTATATATTATTTTAGTGTATTTATTATGGTATTTATTGTAGTATAGATCTATAGATATTTCTATGTGTTCTAAAGTGGTGTATAAATATATGTATGTAGCTTTCTTGCATACAATTATATATGTTACTGCTTGTTAATAAAATAAATTATACATAAATATTTTATAAAATATATTTATGTGTTTAAATGCGTAATTATATTAAATATAATTATTATGTAATTATTTGGATTTAATGAATATATTTTGTGTGTGCTTCTAGCCATGTTAAATATGTACATTAATATGTGCAATGTGTTTTGTAACTATTAGTATTTGATTGTGTAAGTTTTGTGTATATGTATATATAAGTATATATATTATTAATTGTTTTATATATGTATATATATATTGATTTATATTGATTTATATATATATATATAGTTATATATTATATATTTCTTTTGGCGACAGCAGCTTTTAATGACAGTTTCTGTCATTAATATACCGTGGGCAGCAGCAGCCGCTGTAGCTACTAATGACAGTTCTGTCATTAATAGCAGCGGGCGGGATTTAGACAGCGGTATTTGCGACAGTTTTCTGTGATAGTTGTTTAACTGTCACCAATTGAGCAGCAGTGGTTTATATATAGAGTTTCTGCGACAGATTTTCTGTGATAGTTGAGACTGTCACTATAAGCTGTTTTATTTAAATTGTATTTTCAGCTCACTGTTTTCAGTGACGATTTGGCAGATTTAATTTATATATTATATATTATATTTGTATATATATATATATATATATATTTATATATATAGGTATTTTTGTGAGGTATAATACTAATAATAATATATTATTTTATTTGTATAAATATTGGTTTGTATATACATTATTTAGAGTGTGTATAATATTGTATTATTAGTATACTTTGTGTGGGTATCTATTGGGATCTAATTTTGATTCCTAAATTGTTGTATTTTATTTTCTATATTATTTGTATAGATGTCTTGTGAGGATGACCTTGGTTTGACCATGTTTGACTTTAGTTGACTTTAGAGTTGACCATAGTTGACTTTTGATTTAGAATTAATTTATTGACGTAAAAGTTGACTAGTTTGACTTGTTCTCTTTCCGGGACCTTGTATTAATGTGGTATTCTATATCTAGGTCTTCGAGGTACCGAGTCAGACATCTGTAAGACTGTTCTTTGGACTTCAGGCGAGTACATTCTCTGATAGTTTCTCATTTATGATATCCTCTATGTTCGTTGTATCTAGTGTAGATATACATGTTTCTCTTGACACTATGGTTACACGGATTGGTATATTCGGATCTCGTCATGAGATGTTATTCCTTGGTATATGGTGTATATGGTGCAAGTATTGTTTCATTGGTTATCTTGTACATGTACAGACACCGATTTTTTGGAGGAGTCGCACTCTTCTTGGGGAATCTAGTGCCATAGCATACCGTGGTTGGATCTATTATACCAGTTGGGGATGGGGAGTATTAGTATAGATATGTGATCAAATCCTTATTGAATAAAGTATTGGTAAGCGAATAGTGTTGATCATGCACCGCACGTATGATTAGCCAGGCCGTATTGTATCTTGCCCAAGCCGATCACATGTTAAGCTAGTACTCACACACTTAGTCATTAGTATTATTGTTTCATTGGCATATTGTTCATTATTGTATTTCTTTCCAGTATTTCCTTATTGTCTATATATCTCTTATATCTATTGTGCATCTTGTTTATCCACAGCTATTTACTGTTACATAGTTTTTATCATGGATTAGAACTGCTGTTAGAGATGTACTCTGCTCCTTTCCTGACTGGATATATTTTTCCAGATGACACTGAGGAGTACCCTACCTATTATGGACCCCAGGATGTTGTGGGTTTAGATTCGGAGACCCTGGCTCAAGAGGGACTTATCCCAACTGAGACAGTTGACCCTGGAGTGTAGCTTTGTAGTATGATAGTATTCTTTTGTACTGGATTTGTCTCCAGCTTATTTGTTACTCTTCAGACTCATTGATGTATTATTTTAAACTCATGAGTTGTATGATGACTATTCTATTCTTATCTGATTCGTGCTCATTCTATCTTAGTTTTGTGATTGAGTATTCTATCATTATTGGTGGTTTATTACTTTAGATAGACTATCTAGACCGCGTTCTACTGCCTATTCTGTGGCGTAGGCTGGGCGTTGTTTTTTATTAGTATCCTTACATCGGGTACGGGTCGTGACACGTTTTTGGTGGTGGCCCATGCAGGTCTAGCTTCACAAGTGTGTGATGTCGTGGTAGTGCGACAATTTAGTTGTACTACTGCGAGCCTGTAATAAGATATAGGATATAGGCTGAGATACTCAATCACATCTAGGAAAATTCTTTTGATTCAACTATTCTTCTTTGACATTGATACTTGATCCCTTAAACTGTCCTTTCCTTGAGTGTCTTACATCATGTGCCATATTCATCCTCATTCCGTCTTTTTATGAGACATACTCGGAGATACTTGCGGAGGCACGCAAGGTTGAGCGAAATCTGGGTTTGAAGACCAAGAGAGACCGTGATTCTTTTCTGGGGGCCAACGGTAGTGCAATATCTGCCAAACATCCTCATTTCTAGTCCAGACCTTTCCAGCAGCCACAGCAGAACCAGACTCCAGCTAGAGCGCCTTTTCACCAGGTACCTCAGCAGCAGAGACAGTTACAGCATGCTCCATGCAACTTTTGCAAGAAGCCCGACCACATCTGGGAAGTTTGTAGGAGGAGGCTAGGAGTTTGTTTGTATTGTGGTACTGAAGGGCATCAATCGAGGGAGTGTCCTCGTCGTACAGTTCAGGGAGCAGCTCCAGCTCCGAGGACACAGACGAGACCACCTGCAGCACAGCCGAGGGGACCACTTCCGACACAGCAGCAGCATTTTGTCCAACATCAACAGCAGAAAGGTGCTCGACAGGGACGAGCGTTTGCTATGACCGTCGAAGAGGAGGAACCCACCGGAGATGTCATCGCAGGTTCTATTATTCTTGATTCCATTCCAGCTTTAGCTTTGTTTGATAGTGGTGCTTCCCATAGTTTTGTATCTGTTTCTTTTGCTCTGAAGCATGGTTTGGTAGCTGAGTCTTTGCTTAGGACTTGCAAGATCATGATCGGGGGAGGTATTATCCTGGTTAATGATATTTGCAAAGATCGGAGAGTTACTCTGGGAGGCCGGGAGTTGAGTGCGTGTCTACTTGTAATGCCACTTTCGAGCTACGATATTGTACTTGAGATGGATTGGTTGAGTAGGCACCGTGCTAGCATAGACTGTAGAGGAGGTAGAGTTTTGTTTGGTTCGCCAGGAGAGCCAGAGTTCGAGTTTGCTAGAGGAGCTGCGGAGCAGGGAGAAGGCATTATTTGTGGAGCTAGGGTGGAAGACAAGGAGTTGCCACATCCGTTGATAGCAGAATTCTTGGATGTGTTTCCTGAGAAATTGCCAGGATTGCCGCCAGATCGAGATGTTAAATTTTTTATAAATTTGGTGCCAGGTGCAGAACCAATTTTGTAACATGTCTATAGAGTAAACAACAGCGAGCTGGTCGAGTTGAAGAAGCAGGTGGACGAATTGCAGGATAAGGAGTTTATCAGATCGAGTTCTTCACTATGGGGAGCCCTGGTGTTGTTTGTACCGAAGAAGGATGGATCGGTGCGCATGTGCATTGATTACAGGGCTTTGAATAATCTCACTATTAAGAATAAGTATCCTTTGCCACGGATTGATGATCTGTTTGATCAGTTGAGTGGTGCGAAGGTATTTTCTAAGATAGATTTGAGATCCGGCTACCATCAGGTGAAGGTGAAGCCGGAGGACATACCGAAGACTGCTTTTAGAACTCGGTATGGTCAGTACGAGTTTATGGTGATGCCGTTTGGTTTGACTAATGCACCGGTGGTATTTATGAACTTGATGAACAAGGTGTTCCACCAGTACGTTGACAAGTTCGTGGTGGTGTTCATCGACGACATACTCATATACTCGAGGACACCGGAGGAGCATGAGGAGCATTTGAGGATTGTGTTGGATGTGCTGAGAAAGGAGAAGTTGTATGGGGTGTTGTCCAAATGTGAGTTTTTCTTGGACAAGATAGAATTCTTGGGGCATGTTGTGACTGGTGATGGTATTTCAGTGGATCCGAAGAAGATTTCAGCAGTGGAATCTTGGAAGACTCCGAGTTCGGTAGCAGAGATCAGGAGTTTCTTGGGATTGGCAGGCTATTACAGAAAGTTTTTGCAAGATTTTTCAAGGATTGCCGAGCCGATGACCAGACTCACAAGGAAGGATGTAAAGTTTGTTTGGACGGAGGATTGCCAGGTTGCTTTTGAGGAGTTGAAGAAGAGGTTGACGTCTGCTCCTATTTTGACGTTGCCATCAGGGTCCGGAGGTTTCACTATTTATAGTGATGCATCGGAGAAGGGTTTAGGTTGTGTTCTTCAGCAGCATAGGAAAGTGATTGCCTATACATCCAGGCAATTGCGTCCTCATGAAAAGAACTATCCTACCCATGATTTGGAGTTGGCAGCTGTCATATTCGCCCTGAAGTTGTGGAAATATTATTTGTACGGAGAGCGTGTGGAGATCTTCACAGACCACAAAAGCTTGAAGTACATTTTCACGCAGAAGGAGTTGAACATGAGGCAGCGTCGGTGGTTGGAACTGATGAAGGATTTTGATATCGCTTTACAATATCATCCTGGGAAAGCCAATGTAGTTGTCGATACTTTGAGCAGGTATCCGGTAGCTATGTTCTTAACACAGGATCGATATTTGTTGGAGGACTTAGAGAGCTTGGTTATTGAGGTGATTGTTCCTGGGTGTGCTATACAGATATAGGGATTATAGATACACTCAAATTTGATGGACAGGATTAAGGCAGCACAGTATGATGATGTATCTTTGAGGAGTATCAGAGCTCAGGTGAGAGCAGGATTGGAGGATGATTTCACTATTGCAGAGGATGGATCTTTGAGGCATAGAGTTAGATTATGTGTGCCTAGTGGGGAGTTGCGAGAGGAGGTGTTGCAGGAAGTGCATCGCTCTCAGTATTCCATACATCCAGGTGCTAACAAGATGTATCGGGATATGCGAGAGAGTGTGTGGTGGTATGGCATGAAGAGGGAAGTGGCACAGTTTGTATCCAGATGCTTAGTGTGCCAGCAGATGAAAGCCGAGAGGCAGAGGCCAGGAGGGTTACTTCAGCCATTACCCATTCCAGAGTGGAAGTGGGAACATATTACTATGGATTTTGTGTCCGGACTTCCACGATCTCCAGGAGGGAAAGACGCGATTTGGGTCATTGTTGATAGGTTGACCAAGTCGGCCCATTTTTTGCCTTTCAAGGTGGGTTTGTCTACGGAGAAGCTGGCAGAGATGTATGTGAGGCAGATCGTTAGGATACATGGAGTTCCCGTCAGCATAGTCTCAGATCGGGATAGTCGTTTTACTTCTCATTTCTGGAGGAGTTTGCAAGAGAGTTTAGGCACTCAGCTCAAGTTCAGTACTACATATCATCCCCAGACAGATGGGCAGTCAGAGAGGACTATCCAGACTCTCGAGGATACGTTGCGCACTTGTGTACTAGATTTTGGGGGTCCTTGGGAGGACCATCTCCTGGTAGAGTTTGCTTACAACTACAGTTACCAGGCCAGTATAGAGATGTCACCTTTTGAAGCTCTATATGGTCGGAGGTGTCGTACTCCTTTGTCTTAGGACGATGTTGGAGAGAGAGTTTGCTTGGGCCAGAGATGGTTGTGGATGCAGCAGAGAAGGTTCAGTTGATCAGAGACAGACTTCGAGTGGCGCAGGACAGACAGCGGCATTGGGCCGATAGCCATCGGAGACCTTTGGAGTTCGAGGTATAGTTTAGATTTTGTTTGTGCTTGTTCTTGTTTGTTATAGAATAAGTTCTTAAGATGGTATTTTGTTCTAGGTGGGTGGTTTGGTGTTTCTGAGGATTTCTCCGACACGAGGCACGATTCGCTTCGGTGGAGACGGAAAGCTTAGTCCACGATTCATCGGAACTTTCACTATTCTAGAGATGGTCGGTGCAGTTGCCTATAGACTAGACTTGCCACCTGCATTGGAGGGAGTACACAACGTGTTTTATGTGTCACAGTTGAGACGATACGTGGCAGATCCTAGTCATGTATTGGATCACTCAGAGATAGAGGTGGGCTCTACTCTTAGCTATCCAGAGCAGCCAGTTAAGATTCTGGATCGGAGAGAGAAGGTGCTGAAGAACCAAACTATTCTTTTGGTACGCGTCGCATGGAGGCATCACTCTCCGGGGGAGTCTACTTGGGAGAGAGAGGATGACATGCGAGAGCGTTATCCATATTTGTTTGTACCTTGAGGTATGTTCTTTTCTAGTTATGTTATGTTCATTAGTTAGTTGTGATTCTTTAGTTCTGTTCTGTGATTTTCTGGGGATAGTTTTCATCTTTAAATTTCGAGGACGAAATTATTTTAAGGAGGGTAGACTTGTCACTACCACATTTTAGAAAAAGGGTATTTTGGTAATTTCTTATTTAAATAAATATTGTGCATGGTAAATAATTTTTGTTGTATTATTTAATTATTGTTGGATGTTATTTAATTATTTTGGACTTATTTTAGTAGACCAAACTAGTGTAGTTTGGACCCATGGACCAACATGAATTAAATAGTTAGACTTGGCCCATTTAGAAAGCCCATAGTTAAGGAGATGGATTAAATTAATTAAGTGATTAGACTAGAAGCTTCCTTCCTTATTTATTTCTTCATGAGAGGCCCCAAGGGGTACATTGGACATTTTACAATTGCTTGGGGAAGGGGGCATGGTCGGCCTATATTAGAGGGGGGGAAATTTCTCTCTCCTCTCATTCTCATTCCAAATCTAGATCTAGAATTTCCCACTCCTAAATTTCTTCCATTCCCATTCCAATTCTCCACCAAATTCATCCTAAATTCTTCCTAATTCACCATTAGAAAGTTGAGAAGCAAGGATCTAGAAGGAGGAAGCAAGGATCTACAATTTGGAAGCAAGTTCATCTCAATTGGAGGTTTTATTGGGAATCCATCTCCCAATAGGTATAATTCAGTTTTTCCCATTAAGATAGCTTCTAAATCTGAGATTTAATTATGTAAAATCAACCCATATGTATGTACTACCCATAGGACTTTGTTTTATGTTCATAGGAGACCCATGGAAAAAGTTATGGTGCTTTTTGTGTCAATTTTGTTGGAATTCCAAATTTATATTTTGTTGTGTGTGTCAATTGATCCTATAGATCAATTGGGCATGTGCTTATGTGTTTGGGGCTTTTGTTGTGTCCATATTTGGGTACATGTGGTTCGTATCCCAACTATTTGGTAATACGTGTCATTTTGGGAGTTTTCTCCGACACGGGGCTTTGAACATGTCGTATTTTGACACGGACACATAGATCTACTTTTGACACTTTGATTTATTTATAAATATTATTTGTGACTTGTTTGTGTCCTTCGGGGTGCAATTGGTTGTGTGTTGGACTCGTATCACATGCGTATCCTAGATCTAGTAGGATACGGTGTTATACTCTCCAATTTGGTGTGTTTATGTGTAGATCTAATTATTTATGCTTTAAATTCTTCATTTATAATTAGTAAATATATATAGATATTATATATTATTTTAGTATATTTATTATGGTATTTATTGTAGTATAGATCTATAGATATTTTTATGTGTTCTAAAGTGGTGTATAAATATATGTATGTAGCTTTCTTGCATACAATTATATATGTTACTACTTGTTAATAAAATAAATTATACATAAATATTTTATAAAATATATTTATGTGTTTAAATGTGTAATTATATTAAATATAATTATTATGTAATTATTTGGATTTAATGAATGTATTTTTGTGTGTGCTTCTAGCCATGTTAAATATGTACATTAATATGTGCAATGTGTTTTGTAACTATTAGTATTTGATTGTGTAAGTTATGTGTATATGTATATATAAGTATATATATTATTAATTGTTTTATATATGTATATATATATTGATTTATATTGATTTATATATATATATATAGTTATATATTATATATTTCTTTTGGCGACAGCAGCTTTTAATGACAGTTTCTGTCATTAATATACCGTGGGCAGCAGCAGCCGCTGTAGCTACTAATGACAGTTCTGTCATAAATAGCAGCGGGCGGGATTTAGACAGCGGTATTTGCGACAGTTTTCTGTGACAGTTGTTTAACTGTCACCAATTGAGCAGCAGTGGTTTATATATAGAGTTTCTGCGACAGATTTTCTGTGACAGTTGAGACTGTCACTATAACCTATTTTATTTAAATTGTATTTTCAGCTCACTGTTTTCAGTGACGATTTGGCATATTTAATTTATATATTATATATTATATTTGTATATATATATATGTATATATATAGGTATTTTTGTGAGGTATAATACTAATAATAATATATTATTTTATTTGTATAAATATTGATTTGTATATACATTATTTAGAGTGTGTATAATATTGTATTATTAGTATACTTTGTGTGGGTATCTATTAGGATCTAATTTTGATTCCAAAATTGTTGTATTTTATTTTCTATATTATTTGTATAGATGTCTTGTGAGGATGACCTTGGTTTGACCATGTTTGACTTTAGTTGACTTTAGAGTTGACCATAGTTGACTTTTGATTTAGAATTGATTTATTGACCTAGAAGTTGACTAGTTTGACTTGTTCTCTTTCCGGGACCTTGTATTAATGTGGTATTCTATATCTAGGTCTTCGAGGTACCGAGTCAGACATCTGTGAGACTGTTCTTTGGACTTCAGGCGAGTACATTCTCTGATAGTTTCTCATTTATGATATCCTCTATGTTCGTTGTATCTAGTGTAGATATACATGTTTCTCTTGACACTATGGTTACACGGATTGGTATATTCGAATCTCGTCATGAGATATTATTCCTTGGTATATGGTGTATATGGTGCAAGTATTGTTTCATTGGTTATCTTGTACATGTACAGACACCGATTTTCGGGAGGAGTCGCTCTCTTCTTGAGGAATCTAGTACCATAACATATCGTGGTTGGATCTATTATACCAGTTGGGGGTGGAGAGTATTAGTATAGATATGTGATCAAATCCCTATTGAATAAAGTATTGGTAAGCGAATAGTGTTGATCATGCACCGCACGTATGATTAGCCAGGCCGCATTGTATCTTGCCCAAGCCGATCACATGTTAAGCTAGTACTCACATACTTAGTCATTAGTATTATTGTTTCATTGGCATATTGGTCATTATTGTATTTTTTTCCAGTATTTCCTTATTGTCTATATATCTCTTGTATCTATTGTGCATCTTATTTATCTATAGCTATTTACTGTTACATAGTTTTTATCATGGATTAGAACTGCTGTTAGAGATGTACTCTGCTCCTTTCCTGACTGGATATATTTTTCCAGATGACACTGAGGAGTAACCTACCTATTATGGACCCCAGGATATTGTGGGTTTAGATTCGGAGACCCTGGCTCAAGAGGGACTTATCCCAACTGAGACAGTTGACCCTGGAGTGTAGCTTTGTAGTATGATAGTATTCTTTTGTACTGGATTTGTCTCCAGCTTATTTGTTACTCTTCAGAATCATTGATGTATTATTTTAAACTAATGAGTTGTATGATGACTATTTTATTCGTAACTGATTCGTGCTCATTCTATCTTAGTTCTGTGATTGAGTATTCTATCATTATTGGTGGTTCATTACTTTAGATAGACTATCTAGACAGCGTTCTACCGCCGATTCTGCGGCGTAGGCTGGGCGTTGTTTCCGACTAGTATCCTTACATCGGGTACGGGTCATGACAGTATCGATTACATAATTGTACTGATACGAGTATGCGAATAAGAAACTACCAAACAGGATTTCAATCCACAATTGCCTTGACAATTCTCATTTGAATTCTTTAAATGCCTTAATCCCCATACTTGTATTCTATTACCTCCCCCTTGAACTCTTTATTATTTCTTTTCGTCTTTCCTTATTCCGAAAAGATGAACGCTCGTGCCGAGTATAAGTTGATACACTGATAAGTACTAAATATACCCCATAGGCTAATCATATGACTTGGTCACTCCCTTTTATAGTTGATTAAGGGCATATCATAAATGATATGTCTTGTGTTAAAACTTTAAGGATTAAATAACATGATTAAATGATTTAAGAAATAGCTTTCTTAGATGTATAGCCTTAGATAATAGATGGGTAAATTCTAAGTTGGGTAAAAATCTCATTTGTTAAAACTTGAGGTAAATTCTTCTAGATTGTGATCAAGTGAGATTAGATAGAGAGAAACCATGCCTTATTTTAATTTCGAGGACGAAATTGTTTTAAGTTGGATAGATTGTAAACCCCCTCGAACAAATTTAGGTTTACATAGCTTAGATAAAGAGACTAGGTTTAATTTGATGATAATTAGAATTAGATTACAGTATTTTAGAATTTTTGTACAATATTATATCTCCTAGAGCACCTTACCGTTGCTTCGATAATTGGAGCACCTCACTAGCCATTGCCTTCCTACAAATTTTATAACCTTGTCTTAGACGTGCCCGCCTACCATTCTAACCTTTGTGTAACTTATAATTATACTCTCTTGTGCTACATTTTAGTCGCACAATAATCTCCGTGGACGTTATTATTAAATTCTAAATAATTTTAACTTTGTACCCTTGTACGTTCCAATCGAAATTGGAGACACAATCTTGACCTGTTTCGTGCAACCCAATTTATGATAATATTCTATTTTGAGTCTCCTATGTCCATGATACTTGTGTCCCACCTAATTTTAATCCCATGTACTTCTAATTAATTTCAGAATACCTTGTACGGTAATTTAATTAATTTAATTCAATTTTCATCTTTGTGCAATTTTCCACTAATTGGGCACTTTTATGTAAAAATGTATTAAGGTGTCCATACCACTAGACAATACATAAAAAAATCCAACATTCCCCTTCATTGGAATTTTTTCCATAATTTTTGGAATGTGCAACGCGCAACAACACCCCCTTTATTTTAAACCAATCTTTGCATTTAAACAATACAATTATGGTCCTCCAAACATCCTCATGTGAGACCAAGGCCTAACTCCAAGGAGGTGTTGACCCAGCCCACTCCTAGGCCAACAAACCCTAGCTCACATATATAAATATACAACATTATTCCTTTTTCCTTTCCTTTTTCTATTTTACATCAAAAACCCAAAAACCTAAAATTAATATCCAGCCGACCTCTCTCCCTTCCCACCTTACTGTTCACCGTCCCCCTCCTTGAACCCGTCGACCCGTCGGAGCCACCCCTTTCCCGTCGACCAGAGCAGCCTGAACCGCCACTGCTCAATGCCGCAGCCACCTATTCCTCTCTCCTCCTCCGCCTGAAGACCCACCGGAGCAGCACCAGGCCAACACACCACCGCCAGCACCCGACTTCCTCTTCCTTCCCCATCGATCTCCCTCGCTGGAGCAGCCACGACCTCCCCCTGGCCTGAGCTCCTCTTCGTCTCCTTTCACCTCCCTGTCCTCTCCTCCTCCTTCTGGCCGGATCTCCCCTCCCCCTGGCCTGAGCTACACCTCCTCTTCCACCTCCCTGTCCTCTCCTCGAACTCCATGGCCGGACCTCCCCTCCCCCTGGCCGTACTCCGGTCAGCAACTCAATACCCATCATTATTATCAACATCACCACCTCCATCACAATTATCATCTCCAACATCATCACCATTACCACCATTACAATCATCATCATCATCACCAATACCTTAACCCTAATCATCCATATCATCGTCCTCGTTATCACCATTGTCCATATCATCGTCCTTGTCATCACCATCATCCATATCATCATCCTCGTCATCACCATCTTCCCCATCGTTATCCATATCATCACCATCACCCTATCATCGTCACCACCATTACATAATTATTATCATCATCACCAACGTAATCATCACTGTCATCGTCTTCATTATGGACCCGTCACTCCGATTCTCGTGCCTATATACGCTAACCCCGAGAATATTGGATTATTTTACGTGACTTCCGGAGCCGGATATTGGGACTACGCAGCTTTCTTGCCAGGCAAGTATACCTTGCCTTGTGTATTGTTTAAATTCTGTATTATTAGTTGCATATTTATATTATATAACTGTGCACGTCCGAGAGAGACTCGGATGCAGTCAACGAAGATGTTGACGTTAGGACTTGTGTCTGACCTAGTGTTTAGTAGACCCACCTAAAGTTGTGGAGTTATCGGTATGACTCCCTTGGCCTTGACACATTTCTTATACGTGTTGTGAGTCTCATGTAGGGCACGGACTTGCGTACGCGTTTGGCCACCTGTACGTGTAGGTCATGCGACGGATAGGGTATAACTGCTAATAGTGATGCATGTTAGAAGACTTAGTAGTTATTAGTAGTCGGAGCATAGACTATTATAGTATGAAGGTCCAATCCTTGTCCTTGTTTGGTTGTACGGTTGGACTATTGTTCTAACGATAGACTATGAGCCAGAGTTACGATACCGATACTTACACTCTGTCTCGATGTAGTAGCTACATCGTGTTGTGGATACAACATGCAAAGATTATTGGGCGGGAAAGACAATTAGTAGGCGTATGGGATAGACATTTGGTTGCCAAAGTTTCAGAGTAAACTGCGGGACCGTGAGCCTCAGTGTTACCCGGTTATGGGCCAGTGTTACCCGGTTATGGGCGTATATGCTTGTCGATAAATCCGACAGAGGTTACTAGCTGCGCTCTATCATGATCGGTGATGTAGTCAACATATACTCCTGGCATCCAGTTTACAGCTAATGCCAGGAACTAGCCTCTGGCTCGATGCTACGCTTTATACCTTTCACCTACCCATACTTACCAAGGTTGTCTTCAAAGTGCATTTTACTTAGCTGGTTAGATCACCCTTAATTTTTACAATATTTACTTTATGGCATGCTTCTATGTATCTTGTTATGTCCCTCTGAGGACCTGGTCCCTTTCCAGGTGTAGATGTTTATGAGTATTCGCAGGAGCGCAGATCCGAATTTGCTACGTATACTTCGAGGAGGTCTTCTCTTCGAGTCATGATTGTTATTTGATATTCTTATATTGTATTAATCTTATTTATTCTATATTCTAGTTCGGTAGTAGATTTGTTTCCATCCGACTACTATCATTAGATACTTTAGATTGAGATCTAGTTTCATAGATATTGGTTATTTATGTCTATTTAATTTTTGTGTATGAGATTTAGTTATGCCCTGTGACTTGTGATAAATATATACCACTTATAAATTATTGTTCATGATACAGCGTACGTATGTGCTATCGTTTCCATATATTGGGGTTGCCATATACATGCGGCTGGCATGCTTACGTGTTCTGGTCCAACGTATTTTGGGACTGGGGCGTGACAATATGAGAGCCTCAATTGCATTGGGGGGTCCCCCTCCACTGGTTCATAGGACTGTTCTGGTTGTTTTGGAGGGTCTTCCTCTACCACCTCCTGTACCAGCAGATGTGGCCTCTTTGTTCGTATTGTTCCGAGAGATGATAGAGGCACAGCGGGCCCAGGTTGAGGTCCAATAGAGGCAGGCAGACATTTTGAGGTAGGACCTGGAAAATGCTTACCTCTATGTTATGGAAGTCATTGAGAAGGTGACGACTCAGGCACCACAGCCCATCGCAGTCACCCAGCCAAAGGTAGAAAGCATTCAGGATTTCAAGAAGCTGGGTCCCAGGGACTTCAAGGGGACTGAGGGTATCATCTACGGATATGACTAGTTTGAGGACATCGAGCCTATCATGCGCGTATCCCGTCTCTCAGAGGACTTAAAAATAGAGGTGGTTGGACTACAGTTGTTAGACATTGATCGCACCTGGTTCGGGAATGAAATACTTATTGCTGAACCAGGACTATCTTAGGAAGGTTTCAAGGACCTTTTCAAGAAAAAGTTCTTCCCTCCTACTGCCAGGATTGACTTGGTGAGGCAGTTTCAAAACCTGCAGTAGGGGAGTATATCAGTTGATAAGTATGCCACGGAGTTCTGCAGGTTGATCCGCTATGTGGGATATATGGTGCGGGACCTAGAGAATAGATCTAGTCGCTTCCGGGAGGCCTGAACTGGGAAGTGAATCTCAATTTTATTTTATCCACGAGACTTATGCGGCGATTCTTGTGAAGGCCCGCAAGATTGAGAGAGATTTAAGCCTGAGGCCAAGAGGGACCGTGAGGTGTTTGGTGGTAGCAGCAGTACAGGACCAACAAAGCATCCTCAGTTATAACAGAGGGCATTTCTGCCATAGCAGCATTTTCAGGCTCCAGTTCGAGCTCCAATTTAGCAGATGACAAAGCAAACTCAAGGGCAGATGCAGCGGGCATCCTCCTACAACTATTGTAAGAAGCCTGGGAATGTTTGGAAGGACTTCAGGAGAAGGCTCAAGGTGTATTTGTATTTTGGATCCCTAGAGAACCATGTGAGAGATTGTCTCACCAACCCATATGGGCTAGCTCGTGGTGTAGTCCCTAATCGGAGAGGTAGAGTTAGGCTACTTGTAGCACAACAAAATGCCCAGTACCAACAGAGGGAGACACCTTCTTATTTATTCTATATTTTTCAGTGGATTTGGAGGATTGGTGTCCGACCTACTATGGACCCCAGGGTGAGGTTGCTGAGATTACTAATGTGGCCCAGGAGTAGAGACTTGTTGCAGGATATTCATATTAGAGACTTGTGGCTAGTTAGCTAGTATTGATATATTTGGTATCGAATTTGTTTCCAACTTATATTAGAGATTTGGATGTATTATTTCAAGTTTAAATTTGTCTTGTTATTTAAACTTTGTGGTTGTGTTTTTATTCTTCTTTGATATCTTATCGTGATTTTAGATTATGATTGAGTATGTTACCATCTTGTCCTCCTTATGGAGTTGAGATATATATATTGACAGGTTGAGTTATACTATTGTGTGAGATTGATAGCTAGTTGACCTAGACAATGTTCTACGTCATTGTTGCGGCATAGGCTAGACGTTGCCATGTACTCGTGCCCGAACATCTGGATACGGGTCGTGACAATCCGTGAGAACCATGATGGATTCTATGTATCTCAGTTGCGTAGGTATGTCCCAGATCTCAGTCATATTCTCGATCATTCTGAGTTAGTCATTGGTATCGACTTGACTTGGAGCAACCCGTATCCATTTTGGACCGGAGGGAGAATGTACTCAAGAACCAGACTATCTGTCTTGTCCGTGTCGCTTGGGGTCATCACCCTCTGGAAAAATCGATGTGGGAACACAAGGACCATATCATGTCCTGGTATCCACACTTGTTCAACTCGGGAGGGATATTCTTTCTTATGCCTTTGTCTCTTGAATTATGTGATTTTCAATAACCCATGTATAATGATGTTGCTTTTCTACATATCTAGTTTGTCTTGGGTTTAAATTTTGACAAAAATTTTCTAAGGAGGGTAGAGATGTCACTTCCCGTTCCTGATATACATATATTAGTGTATATATAGCTTACTGGCATGGCTGCCATATAACCTTGAGACTAGACCTATTTCTCTTTTGGTATTTGTTCATGGTTTATTTTGCATGGCTAGGATTCCTTAGAGTGATTCCTGGCTTGATCCAATGGCTAAGCATTAAACCCTACACTATATAAACCCTATTCTCTCTCCCTTCCACCATTCTATACTCCTTGCATTTTCTTTCCTCTCCTTAGAGCTTGGCAAGTACATATTGCACTAATGGAGAAACACAACATATTTTACTTCTTTGATTTTATTTACATATTATTAGCCTATTATGTGTGCATTATGATTCTATACATATTTAGTTCTTGGCATTTTCAGTTTTGATGGATAATTTGTTGTAGATCTAAAGTTCAAAAGTTAGGGTTTTATGGTATTTCAAGGGAATGATCTCCAAAACTTAGTATTTTCCAAAACTAATTATTGCATATCATAAAGAAGTAAATTTGTGTAATTTTGACTTTTGTTCCCCTTAATTTGGAGTTAAAATGAGAATTTTATGAAAAATAATTTTTGAAGCTTTTTTATGGAGTGCTTGTTGTTCTGGGATGATTAAGTCAATACGACAGGGAGCTATGCAGCAGCAATTCTATGCAGCACGATTCTCTCGTCGCAGACCCTTTATAGTATGTGCGTTATGTGCCTAGACTCTATGGGCAAATGGACATTAAGTGTATGATTGTTTAGCATACGTGATCTGTGCTATGCGTCCGATTGAAACATGTGACAGATCTTGCTGGAAGTCTGATCTCTCTATGCGCTTGAGGGTACATGCACTAGAACTCTATCCGCCTGGCACTGAATGCCTAACTTGCTATATGATTGAATTGCCATGCACCTATCTTACCTTGCGTTAGGATCGTTGCATGCGGCGGCTTGCTCATGCGACACCTTTGCCATGCGACGCCTGTACACATGCGACAGCTTGTATATGCATATTCCTATATGTGCATATGACCCTATGCACCTGTTTTGCCTATTTTATGGTTTTCTTGGTTTTGTTGTTTTTACTTGGTTATTAGACTTTATGCTTTAACCCTAGTAAGTTACAAGTGTCAATGAGCCAAGTGACCTACAGTACCCTAGATTTCATGCACAAGTGACCAGTACCTAAATTTGTCAAAGGTATAGGCTAAATCTGACAATTTTGGAACTTTTCCATAAAGGCATAAATCATGTATCTGACCAGAGTAATGTGTTACAATGCGACAAAAGGGAATTCATGTGTCTGACTGATTGACCTGGTATCCTAACACGACCATTTGTATTCGTGCCCATACACCTACTACGTGTTATGTGTTACATGTCATGTTTATGCACCGAGGTGCCACTTGATCCTACGCGACATGTGATATTATACGATTCAGATTTCTTCAGCCCAAAAATTGTACTTGGTTAATAACCATACCGTAGCTAGGATGATTGTTGATTGTTGTATTACGCTAGGGTGAATTTTGATTGGGCCTTCGAGAAACAATGTGGATTCATGCCAAGCTTACACGTACCAAGGTACGACATATAGGGAGAATAATCATGTGACCACACCATGAAATTCTAACTAACAATAGGATTAATTAGGCAACTAAAACTGGAAAAGCATAAGAAAAATGGAATTTCGAGATTGTGCATGTCGGCCACCCTAGAGATCACTTCTGATGTGCCAGGATGGTCACCCCCGGATACTGTATATTATTCACAAGGGTGAAGGACAGTAACTGGCTACTATGTGATATGTGTTATTATGATCTGTTAGCACGGTAGCCTTACGAGGGACCGGTGCCTATACTACGTGCTATGTGTTAATATTGGTTCGATTAGCCCTGCTCGAACATGGCACGATATGATGTTCCCTATTATATGCATTATGTTACTGGGATGGCCCAGGCTTCACCTAGAAAGTCGAAGGATGGTTTGGCCAATTCTTTAACTAAACTTTATTCCACTTTGTATCTTCTTTTATAGTAGTCTAGGGACATAGATTGTCGCAGACCGATGGTCCAATCCTTCTCCTTATTTGGTTGTAGGGTTGGGTTATTGTGCAACGATGGGCTATGGACCGAAACTACGATGCAGAATTCTATAACTTGACCTTAGTTAGAGGATGTACCCTATCTCGGTGTGGTACGACATATTTTGTACTTGTTTGGTATAGGAGTGTCATATTGCCTCGATAATGGTGTATACGCCTATGATTCTTGGCTCATGCATTATATATATATATATATATATATATATATATATATATATATATATATATATATATATATATATATATATATATATTGATTGGATTTTTTTTATTTTTTCATTCGTGGTTGCTTGTGGTACTCGCTATTTGGGGTCTAACCCCACTAGTTTTGTGTGGTCATGTTTAGAGCCAGAAGCCCGTAGATCAAGTGTATCTTTCCTTGGCTGGTGACATGCACCACGTGGATGGTCACTAAGGGACAAGAGTGGATTTATTTTCACTATTGTACATTCTACTTTTTTTTTGGTGTTTAACTACCGGCACTTGTTAGTCTGCATGTCTGAACATTAGTTTTGTTACATGGTTGTACTTATTCAGACTGTAATTGATTTCAGCCATGTACTTTTGATTACTCTACTAGCCTATTATTTTGTACGACTAGTTTCTAGATCATTTTGATAGAGCATCTGTGACGTCGTACTGTTTTATCTTACATGTTCTATGTTTACTACTTCTTGTTGATTGATTGAGACATAGATGCTCTATGTGACCCTAGGAGACCCAGGGGCGACCCTGATTTCATGGGGGCCCTATACGAATTTTCAAAATGTGACCCCCATCGATAATGTATTAAATATTCAAAACTAAAATAAAAGTTAATTAAAAAATACAGCTGCCACCAAGAATTGAACCTAGGACCTACATGTGCAAGTCTAATATAATAACCAGTACACCATAATTATTTTGTGTTAAAGAAGGCCTATGGCGCATACTAGTTCTATTTGGACTCTGCTAGTTCGTGGGTCTTGGACGGTCGTCCTGGCTGTCCTGGACACGACCGACCCTGAATCTAAAACTTTTCCCAAGTATTGATGTAATTAAACTTAGAAAAATTACATGATGTGGAGTGTATAGTGTCTTTCCTTGTCCATCACGCCTCTGGCGTAATTACCATTCATAAAATTATATATGAGATAGTTAGCATAAGCACAAACTATTACATATCAATAAATTCTATAGTTCATATAAGCTTATATAGAAAATAAAGAACATTAGCAAATTGACAAATAGAGCTTTACAACCAGAAAATCGAGGTGAGAAACCAATTGACTTTGCCCCCTAATCTGATCCAATTCTGTCGCTTATGTTTAATTCTCAACGCCTTGAGAGCTTTTCGATCGGTTCGGTCGACATGCTCACATGGGAATTGATTGAGGATGTTTGCTAAGCCAACCAATTTGATATGGGAATTCTTAACTTCAGACAAACCCATCATATATAGCATATTCGATCTTGTGCAATTAATAGATCAATCGGTGAGAACGCAACAGCATGAAGTTGATCCGTCGTTCCCTTCTTGGACGCAGTGGCCACCGAGCGGCTGGCTCTGGCAGTGCTCGTTGCACACCCTCTGGTCGCACGGAGAAGTCTGTGCTTCGTTGCATACTTTTGTTGGCGTCTGCGCAGGTGGGTCGTTGATTCCAGTAATGCAGCAACACTCGACTTGCGCGCACTGACCATAGAGTGGCTGGGTGTTGCAGTAGTCGTTGCAGGCCTTCAGATCGCACGGGGACATCGTGTTGTTGCAAGCATCCACTGCAGCCCCTAAAACGCGTAACATCGACTAATTGTTGTACAGAAAGAGCAAGAACAGATTTAAAACATGGAGAGCGAGCGAGCGAGCGAGCTTACGAACCTTGCGATGATGGGATGACAAGAGCGAGAGACATCGCTAGCACAAGAGCTCTAAGAATGACACTGAAAGCCATATTCTCTCAATCCAATGGAATGGAATGGAATGGAATGGAATTGGATGGATTGAGGTACAATCACCATCATATATATAGGCACGAAGTGACAAAATATAATAGGAAAACTTGAATATGATTATTTTTTATTGACAAATCTTCTTCCATTTCAACAGTAACAATTAAGTTTGGTTTGTTGGGAATAAAACGCGAAAATTGTTCCTCCAAATCAAGATACTGCGAGAGAACCAAACAATAAAAACGAATAGAAACTAAATTGCGAAAATAACATAAATTCAAACGTAAACACAACGATTTTGACGTGAAATTTTTTTCCGAAAAAAAAATCACGGAACAATAGGAGTCCAACCCTAAAAAAGACTTCATTAATAAATTGAAAAATTATCCTCTACAAACATCTCTGATGACCGAACTGGATCACCGCTACTACTCAAAGTAATAAAACGAATTACAAGAGGTTATCGAAGAACGGAGATAATGAGGACAATCATCCGAAATAATCTTCCTTCGAAATAGCCACTAATTCCTCTGAAAGTTGCAAGCTATGAGAAACCTCTCCTTGTGATCATGTGAAAGAAATTTAGGATTAGGAAAGACCTATAATTACCTCCTAAATTTTGCAGCAAATCTGGACCGTTGATAGGTTCCAATGGTGTACATAAAATATTCAAATTCGGTCTCGGCTAGCGAAACGGTATACCGGTGTTATGTCATTTTACAAATAAAATTGGTTCCGAAACGCTGGCCGTAAAAATGGTATACTGGCGGTATTCTGAGTTTGCTAAATCAGAATTTTTCGGAACAAAACAATTGAAGCTACAACGTCGATATACTGGTGAGACTGCTGTTTTTTCAAATAATGCTGAAATTGCTTCTTTTTCGTTGCTTTCGACTCTTCAAACTTTTTCGACACACGGATGACGCTCGTCGCACTTCGGAATATTCACTACATAGATTATTATTGTTATAATTTTCATTATGTATTCCATATTTTGTAATATATTGAGATTTCATTTTCCATGTAAAGTATAATATTATATATTCCATATTTTTTAATATATTCAGAATTTATTTTCTATATAACAGTTATAATTATTTTATTGTTACAATTTCATTATATATACCATGTTTTGCAATATATTGAGATATATTCTTTGCATATAACAGTAACATTTGCATTACTTAACTTCCATATAATAGTAACAATTACCTATAGCACTGTTACCTATAGTGCTATTATGAATACATATGGACTAATATATGTTGAGATATGATTTTAATATTGTGAGAACTATATTATTCTTATAAATATATGCATAGGTTAATCATATTCTCAACAGAAAATTTACTGTAGCGAAATAAATTTATATTAAATTCACGCAAAAGAAACAAGTTTGTAAAATTTTGAAAAAAAGAAAGATTCCGCCAACATTGTTGGCGGAAAACAGAACTGTTGTACACGTAGGCAGAAAAAATATAAAATAAATTAAATTGGGGCCCACAAACCAATTTCTGCCAACACTGTTGGTTAAAATTTGCCCCCCAATTTGAGCCAACTGTGTTGGCGAAAATTGGGTGTGGGGGCCCACTTGATTGGTTCGGTTCGGTTTGTTTGGTTGGATGGGTTTGTTTGGTTGGTTTGTTTTATTTAGTTATATTTTTTATTTATTTAGTTTTGTTTTGTAATTAGATTTAAGAAAATTTATTTTAACGAAATAAAATTAAAATAAATTAAATGGAAAGAAATATTTAGAAATAATTTTTTCGGAAATTTGTTTCCAAAGCATCAAAATTTGTATAAATTCCGTCTAAAGCCTAAAAGTTTAAAAATGACGAAAAAAATATCAATTGGACGTTTATATTTATAAATATTATATTTTTATCGTTAATTTTTTCGTCGTTAACAGACGTTAAAAAAAGAATATTACGTTTGTCGTCGAGCTGACTTCGAGCGGCCATAACTATTTGTTTTGAAATTATTTTTCGTTAAATAATAAGTCGATTTGTATGTTTTCGACGAGAGTAATACAAATCGTGTAGGAAAAAAAAAATTCCGAAGCAAGACGCACATGTTACAGGCAAAAATATAAAATTTACAACTTTAAAGTATCATAACTTTTGACTGAGAGTCGAAACAAGCTCCAGTTTGTGCCAAAATGACCGTATCGAAAAGTACTACGGGATAAACAGTTTTTCCATTTTACGGACTTCCCAAATTTTCAGAATCGCAATGAAACGATGTTTCGACCTCCAAAATTTACTTTCGGTCTTTTTTTTTAATATTTAAAATTTATTGTAGCAAAATTAATTTATATTGTGTGTGTGAGCCCACGGATTTAAAACGATGTTTTGACCTCCAAAAAAAATTAGAAAAATTTAAATTAATTGTTTTATTTAAAAAACTAATAAAACAAAACAAATAATTAAACCAAACCAACCAAAACAAACCAACCCAAACCACAAACCACCCAACCGAACCCGTGGGCCCCCCACCCAATTTCAGTCAACACATAGTTGGCAGAAATTGAGTGTGGGCCCTCGGGTTCGGTTGGGTGGTTTTGGTTGGTTTGTTTTGGTTGCTTTGGTTTAAATATTTGATTTTTTTGGTTTAATTATTTGGTTTGTTTTATTAGTTTTTTTGAATTAGTTATGTTTAGATTTTTATTTTTATTTTTTCTATTTAGTTTTGTTTTGGATTTTGATTTTTTTAAAACTAAAGCATAAACGCTGATTGGTTTAATTTTTAGTTTTTTAAACAATTAATTTATGCTTTAAAAGATAGATAAATATGTACCAATAAAAAAACTAATAAATCATCACTATTTTTTGAATAATTTTTTTAAACTTTTATGTTTTAGATGTATTTATACAAATTTGATGGTCTAGAAACAAATTTCAGAAAAAAATATTTCCAAATATTTCTTTACAATTAATTTATTTTTATTTTATTTCGTTAAAATAAATTTTCTTAAATCTAATTACAAAACAAAACTAAATAAATAAAACAAAAACATAACTAATTAAAATAAACCAACCAACCAAACAAACCGAACCGAACAAATCAAGTGGCCCCCCACATCCAATTTCACAGTGTTAGCGGAAATTGGCTTGTGGGTCACACTTTAAATTTTTTTTTTTTTTTTTTTTGCCTACGTGTACAACAGTTGTGTTTTTCGCAAACACTGTTGACGGATTTTATCTTTTTTTTTCAAAATTTTACAAACTTATTTTATTTACATGAATTTAATATAAATTTATTTTGCTACGATAAATTTTCTGTATTCTCAATATGACCTCATTTGGTATGATTTCCTATATGATTTATAATTTTCTCAAAATTCCATCGTTTTACAACCAAAGACACACACACACCAAAAAAAGAAAAAAGAAAAAATATTATGGGAAGAGTGGTCCCAAGACATGGCCAACTCTACCATCAGCCTCCGACGTGTCGCTCTTCCTAGGAAAGAAATGAGAAATCTTTCAATTCATTTCCTATATTCATTAGGAATACATCACAATCATGCCATGCCTACTTTCTTTTGGTTTGGTTGTCTATAGTTAGACATGGTCCCAGCCTACTTTGGCTTTGGTTGAGACTTGTCAACAAATGTAGACTTTGTTTCTCAAAATGGATACCCGACTATTTGTTAAAAGCAAATGTTAAGAATAATATATTGTTTACCATCGGACAACACAAATGATAAATGTTGGTGTTTTATCTTTGCACTAGTGAAATATATTCTCATATTGGCTACAACACCTTGTGGGTATCTCAATATAAGAGTATCTTCAATCCTATTGTGAGTTTGGAAAAAAATGGTTGCCACATAGGAATTACTTTTCCTTTTTTTAAATTTTTTTCTTCAATGCAAATGTGAAATAAATTGTAAAGTTGAAATGGTAATGACATGTCAAAGACAATGTGAAGTTGGTTGTCTAGATCTAGACAATGGACTTCACAATGCTTTACTTCCACATCATCAATTATGAATAAAAATATTTATAAAAAAATGAATAAGTGAAAAAGTTGTATTGGAAGTTGGAAAAAATAGGTTTTGTTGTCTTCTCAATACTTTTGCATTGGAGAACACTTTTTTATCTCATTGTCTTGTGTGAATATAATTTTGCCACATAGAAAAGATATTATTTTGTGCCTCATGCCATATATGAATCACATCACAAAATAAGACAATAGGGTTGGAGATGCTCTAATACTTTGTATGTGTTCAGGTGTGCACATGTGGTATTGTGGGACACATGTCGGTGCCATGTGGGAGTATTTTCCTAGAAGGAAACATGATTAACTCATCAAAGAAAGTATTTATGCTTTTTGTCACACTCATGAAAAAAAATTCTTAGGAGCTAAGTCCCAATGATGCTTAGCGACTCAGACTCGGACTGGGTCTCAGACTCGGGCAATGCAGGTTGCATGCATAGTTGCTGCGTATGTACGATATGCACGGTTAAACACATGAATGTCGTCTTTCTGGGTCGTAAGGTGACTCTACGGCCTGATCTCTTCTAAGCGTTACCTTCGGGCGCATGGTTGTTGGACGCATGAATCCATATTTTTCATTCTTTTACAAGACACCCTTCAAAATTTTTAAACTAATAAGTTTGGAATACTCTGAATAAGAAGCATGGAGGAGATGGCTTTAGGCCGTATGTATGGCCGGTCGCATGGACGAGTGTTTGCCAGGTTGTCATATCTCCATTTAATGCAGAGATTTGGCTCGACCCTCTGAGTGGATTTCCTTTTTGTATTTATCTTTTTACATGTTGTGGACTTTGGGTATCGTATTAGAGATAATATGGACGTAGCACAACAGTGCAACTTATTAAAGATATTCCACTTGGGGATCTTTGGTTGACCTATTACTTATTTCGCAGCTGGGTGCAAGTAATAGATTCAAAACAAGCCTTGTCAGAGTTAATATGGACATGGCATATTTGGTGGACCCATTACTGTTGGCGCACTTGAGTGCAAGAAATTTGTTTGAGACAATCTCTGCCAGAGATAATATGGACGTGGCAGGTTTTGTAGACTTAACAATGCTGGTATACTTAAAATTAAGTACGGGTGATAAGTCTAGATGACGACCGACATCAGAGGTAATATGAATGTAATGATCGATAGGCAAACCTGGAAGGTTTGCTCAGAGGTAATATGGATATGGCAAACTCAACCGGGAAGAAATATTAAGACAGTAATTCAGATGTAATATGGACGTGAACTAGCATATGAAAACTCACCGAGGAGTGGTTTGCTGAGTGTGGTCTACCCGGAAATATTGATAGACATGAGGGTTACTTCACTGGGGAGATTGTTAGACCGATAGCTCAAAGTTAATATGGACATGGCTAGTATCTAACGAGACTAATTTTTGAGTGATCCTTACGAAAGTGTGCTAGTAGACATGAGAATCGTTCCACTAGGGAGCCTTTGGAGGTTCCATTACCTATTGCGTACTTAGAACTCCTGAATACATATAATGTCTTTCATAATTATTTGTATAGAAAGGAAAATTTTGTACATAGGCACTCGTTGGGTATGAAGAACCAAGAGTGTAAATACTGTACATCTGGGTTATCCTGCTGGGGATAAGGGGAGTACTGGTCTAGCTTAGACATAGTTATTTTTTAGAAACTTGTCGTTGATAGGAATCATGAGCAAGTCATCGTTGGGTTTCGTGAGCCGGTAGGCACTATTGGAGAATACAGATGTAAACCCCCTGATTTTTTAGGATTTTTTAATAGATTTTTCAGAAAATTTTCTGGCTTTCGGTAATTTGTTCGGTAATTAAAATCAAGATATTTCGACATTAAATAAAATTAAATAATTTTAAACAATATTAAAATATTATAAAAATAATATTTTTGGGTGTAAAATAAAATATTGGACTTAGGATAATTTTTCTAGAATTTATTGGACCCCGAAAACATTTTTAAAAGACTAAAAACCCTGTTTTTATTAAAACCCAAATAAACCGGGTTGAACCGAGCTCAAACCGGGCTGAACCGGCCTGACCCTAACGGGTCGGGTCCTACCCAAACCGGCCTGACCCTAACGGGTCGGGTCCTACCCAAACCCGACCCGACCCAACCCGACCCAAATTTCTCACCCGCACGACCCGAACCCCCCCTCCCCCGCATTTTTCGGCAGCCCCCGCGCCCCGCTCGGTCGCGCAACCGCCCTCCCGCGTCTCCCGGCCTCCCCTCCGCTCCGCTCGGGCCACGATGCCCCCTCCTCCGCCTCACCCACCGCCCAGCTCCCCTCGCCCTCACCTATTTAAACCCCGCCCTCGGCCCGCCTCAGCCTACCCCGCCACCACCACGAACCACCACCGGCTCTGCCTCCGGCCGCCGTCCCCGCCCCGACCCTCAGCCACCAGCCTCCGCCTCCCTCCTCGCCGGCAGCAGCAGCCGCAGCAACGCCTCTGGCCGCCCGAATCCCCGGCGACGCCTCCCCGCGCCCCGCCGCCTCCGGTGACGCCACCCCGCAGCCGCTCCGGCCTCCCTCCAGCCAGCTCCGCCATCTCCGGCGATCAGAACCGAAACCCTAGCTTCGTGTCGTGTCTCGTGTCGACTCGCGGACACGAGAATTCGATTTCCGCGGAGCCCTATTCAGGTAGCATTTTCTCTCTCCTTGTTGTCCCATTTTTCGTTCCGTCTGATGTGACGCGAACCCTGCGTGACCCTCTCAATGCCCGTGTAACCCGTTGGGTGTGTCGTGTCCTGTGGTGATCGCGAACCGCGATCCAAAAACAGGAAAATATCCACCCCATTTTTCCCCGGAACTGAGTGTGCCCCGCCAAATGGGACGACTTGGTCGCGTGCGGTCTTCACCAAAAGGTGCGCGCCGTTGATACGGATGTGCAGGATTTCGCAGAAGTTGATTTGGATGTGCGTGCACACCGGAATCAACGCGTATCCGCCGACACCGCCCCGTATCCGCCTGTTCTGAAACTAGTTGTAACTTTATGTACACACGTCGGATCGAAATAAAACTTGCGCCATCAGACTCGTAGCAATACGCTGGTCCTATGACCCAAGTTTGATTCAATTCTGAGAACGTTGACAAAATCGTGTATCGTGGGCTACACAGGCTCCACTTGACGGGCGATTTTGTGATCGGCTCATCGGAATCCAATTCTGGAAGTTCCGTTGGGTTCGTATCATCGTTCTGGACTTGTTGACACTAAGTTTGAAAAATTTGGAGAACTTTGTCCCTGACATAATTTTTGGTGCGAAGCAGGCCACATATGGACCCCGCTTTAACCCAAAATTGTCACTTTTGCCCCTGTGTCCAAATTGGACTCAAGGACAGACATTTCTAGCTATTTAATATCTTCTGAGAATGATGGTAATATTTTTTTCAGCATCCGGAGACGTTTCTGGAGATTTTACGAATACCAAAGCCACAGTTGAAACCAAACACCAGGCAAGTGTAGCTTGCCAACTCGCAGTGATTTCTGTTATAGTACTTTGCTTGAGTTCTTTGTACATACATATATAATCTTGATATAAATGTTCAACCCAGGACCGTGTGACTTTACTTAGCGTCCGATTAATAGTCGGGTGCCAACACCGTACGCGGAGTTGTGTAACGTCACCTAGTGATGGATATCGAGACCCTATACATTGTCGTGCTTGCATTATCAAGTACGTTAACCCAGGACACTTGACACTATTTATGAGACAAAATCTTCCTAAGATATTTATGGTGATTCTGTATAGGTTACAGGTTTTATGATATTTATATTTCACATGCTTAGATTGTATCCTGACTTGTTGTATTAGTTATGGTCTTGCATGACATGGACCTGAAACATCGTGAACTGTGACATGAAATTACATTGGGTGGAGAGAGATTTACCATATAAAAGGCTGATTATATATATATAATACTTTAATGGAAGTGTCTTAGACTCTGACACAGAGCTTTGGTACCGTACTGGCCCTTTGAGAGAATACTGCTATGGGTTTTCCCGACACAGATCCTATAATAGTCTCAGCCCGAGTATGACTAAAACTCTCACTTGGATATCACTTAGCTGGTTATATATTTACCCTATTGTTTCATTTATTTCTGCACTGCATTTATTTTGGCATGAGTTATTTTGTACCTAACTATGTCCCCTGAGGACCTGGATCAGGATTATGTCCCCAGGGTTAGCAGAGGATACCTATCCTGAGGTGTACGGAACATGAGCACTTCTCGGAGCAGTACCAGAACCCGAGGACAAGGTCGTGCCAGAGGACTTTTCCTGAGTATTGGCTTTATATACTCAGTTATTTCTATTTCTAGTTACTTTATTTTCTGTCTATTACATTGATGTATCGGACTTATTCTCGGATTGTTCCCCGAGATACTTTTATTGAGAGATGTTAGTTTATATTTATTTGCATTTATCCTGGCATTTGATATGTGATTATCTATTGTGGATGAGATTAGATTAGATTAGACTGTGACTTGTATCATTGGACCTACTTATTATTGTATTACAGCTTAAGTATGTCCCGATGAATCCATTAAATTGGGTTTGTCCATTGGTGTGTGCTGCTTGCCATTGCCACGTGTCCAGTCCCTCGAGATTTTGGGACTGGGGCATGACAACAGACTTTACGATAAATGGGCCATCTTATTTAGACTAAAATTTGTCAACCGTCTTGTGGATCATAACCACCGGTCTTCTTACCGTCAAGACGAGGTCACCCACTTTAAGGTTTCTCTCCTTCACCCATTTATTGAAGGCTCTGGAAAGACATGCCTGGTACAGCTCAATGCGTTATTGAGATAAGAGGCGCTTCTCGTCGAGTGCTTCCAACTCCTGCAGCCGTCGGCGATAATTATCGTCAATGGTTAACGGGTTGGAGAGAGCCACTCGGAGTGAGAGAATCTGGATCTCAAGGGGAAGGACTACTTCGCTCTTGTAGACCAAGGAGAAAGGTATACTACCGATTGGTGTTCGTACCGTTGTACGGTAGGCCCATAGACATTCACCGAGCTTCCCATTCCAGTCGCTTTTATTGGAAGACACAAACTTCTTGAGGAGCTTGATGATGGTTTTGTTGAACTACTCATCCAAACTTTTTGTTGTTAGGTTGTAGGCAGTCGATGCTACATTCTGAATTCAATTTTTATCGTAAAACCGGTAGAACATATGACTTACAAACTTTGGACATTATCGTGAATGATCCTTTGATGAGAACATAAAATATCATATTTTTATTCCTTAATATATACTCATTTATGCTCATTTAATGTCTAAAGATACTCATTACTTTTATATTTTGATCTAGGATGCAATTGGAGTCACTAAAAGCAAAATGGAGCTAATTATCAATTCTGGATAATTCTGACACCTTGTAGTAAAATGGTCATAACTTGCTCATCCGAAGTCCAATTGATCTGATCCAAATTGATTAGGAAAGCTAAGTGATAGAGGCACAATTTTGCTGTTTTAAGTTTTCCGAGATTCTGGCTGCATCATGGACCAAATCACGTTTGAAGTTGAGTCAACTATGCTGTACACAAAAAGTGGAGCTGAAATAACCATTTTCCAACTTATTCAAAGATTTTATTTTATTGTTTGGGTTGTTGTAACTATTAGAGGATTTATGGGAAGATATTGTGATCTTCAAACAACTAATTTAGAGTCTATAAAAGGGATAGAGATCAGGAGGAAATAAAAAGAACAATACACAACTCTTCTTCCTCTTCTCTAATATTCTTTTAAAGTTTTCATGAACGTGCGGAGCTAAAAGTCTTGTTGGTCGAAGAAAACAGAAGCTTTGGAATCAATAAAATTATGAGATCTAAATTATTTCAAATGTTTGATTTATGCTTTGAGTATTGAATATTTTTCTATGCCTATTTTTATGATTATCTTGTTAAATGACTAGGATGCATACTAGTTTATTATTCCTGACAATCTAATGCTAAATTAGATATTGAATCGGTAATTGTTCGATCCTTCTAATTTATGAAGCAACCAAGATTTAATAAACTGCTTTGTTTTATTAGATCTTAGGAGAAAAACTTTTGACAAAATTAAATGCAACCGCTTGTGCTTGAGTTATTTTGCTTCATCGATCTCTTTGTTCTTTAAGAAATTACTAGATTAAATCATCAGCGCTAGTCTTGGATTATTTAGTAATTAAAGCTAATTAGATTGCTTGTTTCTAATTATCTAAGCCTAAGAGAGATAGGAAATACTTCCAACGGTGAATATTCAAAGTATGATAATTTATTTTTGTATCAATGATCAGTTTTAAGATTCCAATGGTGGATATTGACTGAGACTAACATTTGTTTCTTTGATTGTTTTAATACTTTAATTATTTTTAGCTCTTTTTAATTTTCTTTGATCCAAAACTCCCCACCCTATCATATTTCACATAGCATAGAAGTAGACTAATTACTCTCCGTGGGAACGATCATTACTCTCACTACTACATATTATTTCAAGAGTAAAGGTTTTATTTTTGGGTGCCTACGACAGCACGCCATCCTTCATGTGAAGCCAAAGCGATATATGACATGATGCTTGACAAAGTTGATCATGTTTGATGTCTTAACTTCTATGAGTGGTATGACTTTCGCCCACTTGGAGAAGTAGTCGGTAATGGCAATGATGAACCGATGTCCTTTAGACGAAGGTGGAGTAATCGGCCCAATGATGTTCATACCCTAGGCTTCAAACGACCAATATGCTATCGTAGGGTGTGGGAATTCTGAGGGATGGTGAATGAAGTCAGCATGGATTTGGCATATTTGGCATTTCTACGTATAATCAATGGCTTCTACCACCATCGTCGGCCTATAGTAATCCATTCTCCGAAGACGGTCCTATAGCTTCGGGCCAGTTTGGTGTGCACCGCAGACACCGTTGTGAGCTCCACGGAGGGTCTATTTTGCTTCTGCATTCGATATATATCCTAGCAGAAGACAGGTATATGAACGACAATACAATATTTTGGTAGTCGTATCGTAATAGAATCGGAGGGAACGTCTTCTGATGGAAATAGCTTCCTTTGGGTTCTCAGGGAGAATTCTATAGATTGCATAGTCGATGAATGGCAGTCTCCACTCCTGGATATGGGTGTCTACTTTCACTGCGTAGCTCAGACACAGGAAGAGGTCATTTTTGGGGTAGACCGGCTCTTGATCGATCATCGTAATTAGCTGATGGGTGTTATCTGGAACTACCAAGGGGGCAATAAGGCCGGCCAATACATCAGCTTGGATGTTCTGTAGTTGAGGGACGTACTTAATGAAGAATCCCTCGAAGGTTGAGATGATGCCAAGCGCGGCTTGGTGGTAAGGAATCAGGTCTTCGTGCCGGACTTTGTACTCACCTCAGACCTGACTGACTATTAGTTTGGAGTCACCGTAGTCCTCCAGATACTCCACTTCTACTTGTTTGGCAAGTTGGAGTCCAATGACCAAGGTATTGTATTCAGCCATATTGTTGGAGCATGACTTGTGAGAGAGTAGGCACGGTTGATGACCAGACAATATGGGAAGATTAATACTATCCTGATCCCAGCAATAATACCGCCTTTGGGCCATATTCTTAAAGCACCGTCGAAGAACATTCGCCAAACAGCTTCACATGCGATCACATTTGAGTCTGCCACTTCGTTTGGAATCTAGTTCGTAGAGTTTCGAGGTTTATGGCAAAGGATTGGTTGCTAGAAAGTCAGCCAGTGCTTGACCCTTGGCGTCTTTTTTTGAAACAAATACCATGTCGTATGGAGACAGTAGTATAGCCCAGGTAGCTAAGCGAGAATTGAGCACTCCTGATTTTGTCATGAGAACTCTGATGGGATTGACCCGCGAGATTACATGAATAGTTTTTTCAGCCACGTAATGACGAGTCTTATGGATAGCAAATACTAGAGCAAGGCATTCCTTCTTAACGGGAGTGTACCTATGATCTGTGCCAACCATCATCCGACTATGATAATAGATGGCCTGCTCGTGTCCTATATCACTCTTCTAGGCTAATAGAGCACCGAAGGAGTGATCCATCACACGTACATAAAGCAAGAAAGGCTTCTCTACGACCAGGGTTAACAATACTGGAGGGTTTGATAGGTATCCCTTGATGTGGTCGAACGCGAGTTGACACTCTTCATTCCAGACAAAGGAGACACCTTTCTTCATGAGCTGGGTAAACGATTGTCAACGTCCAGAGAGGTTTGATATGAACCTCATGATGTATGCCAGCCTTCCTTGAAGGCCACGGAGTTCCCGGAGGTTCTTTGCCGAATTCATCTCAAGGATTGCTTTAGTTTTGTCGAGATCTTTATGAATACTACGGGAAGTGATGATAAATCCCAAGAATTTGTCACTGGAGACTCCCAAGAAGGATTTGGTAGGATTCATCTTGAGGCAGTGCATACGCATTAGGTCAAGCACAGTCCTAAAGTCTCGGAGGTAATTGTCACGCCCCAGTCCCAAAAATACGTAGGACCAGGAATACGTGATACGCCAGCTACGCATTCGACCAGACTCTGGTCTGACTCGAATACGTATAAGCTGTAAAATATAAAGGGCACTAATTAGATATCCCATAAATGTAAACCTCTATGTCTCAATCCACAATGTACAGCAGTATACAAGAAATAGCTATATGTGCTAGAGTCGGCCGCCCAATAACACACAAACTTGAATAGACTCGAGAAGAAATGAGTCTACAAAACTAGGCTACAACAGAAGATGAATATTCAACATAAATAACCATAATACCGGTAGAAATAATATGAGTACCTGGTACAATGCTCGTAAGACATGCAACTTTATCAGCAACTGTCACGACCCGCACCCGAAAATCGGGCATGAGTCGTGGGTACGTCCAGCCTACGCCGCAGAATCGGCGGTAGAACGCTGTAAAGTTCGTTCTAGGTCAACCAAATCTATCTATATATCTCACAGAAAAATCTACCATGACCTCTCCAAAAGGAAGGCAACCACGCAATATATATATGAATAATTCTCTCCAAAAGGAGGGCAACCACGCAATATATATATGAACTCTCAATCACAAAAACCTAAGGGAAGAAATAAAGTACGATATGATATGAACAAAGAAACAGAACCAAGAGAGCAAGACAATATCCAAAAATATACAGTCCAAGGCCATAATAGCTACAACATCTCACAACATCAAAGAATAAGTACAATCATCCAAAATATAACCACTGGGAACAACCCAGGAAACCCACCTAGCTAACTAGGGCGCTATAGGCGTCTCCTCGGCGCACTCCTCCTCGATCTCGGGGTCACAACCCTCGTTAACACCCGGCCCGTAGAACGTCGGGCAATAGTCCTCAGGATCCTCTGAAAAAAATATGCCCAGTCAGGACTAGAGCGAAGTACATAACTCTGAAAGCAACTCCAAATACATGGTAAGGTGTATATGACGAGCAATAGAAAAGTATACAAGATGCACAGGAAATAAATATATGCTGGAGCACAATAAGTAGCTGCAATATAAACTGGAGAACAATACAAGTAGTAGAAAAGTAACTACAGGTGAGAAAACATGAATACTAGCCAAATGCCTTGAGCACAAGCTCGTTATGTAATCGGCTTAGGTTGCACATGAAAAATACTACGATAACTCCGTTATGCGTGAGTTGCATAACCGACATACACATGAATACTATTTGGCTTTGATCACATAACCAACTCCTACTCCCCTACCCCACTAATACTCTTGGATCCAACCACAACACGTACGTACATGATAATAGCTCGCGCACACGAAAGCGAGAGCACAAAAAGCACATGATAGCACATGATAATCAATACCCGAAGCACATGATGAAATACACGTGATAGAGTACCCGCTGAACACGGTAAGGGGGATAGCATCTTATGACGGGATCCACTAGTACCAGCTCGTGAAACAATGTATCCGATACTCATTAAGCTACTAAACTCACAAACTCGCCTAATCGAGATACCGGGATACCTTCGGTATCCGATACCTCACCCTAGGCCACACACCCCGCCTAAACCCACTAAAACCTATGCTAGCACGCTTAATTATATATATATATAAACATATAAAAATCACTCCAATACATTTCCTAGGCTAATGCTCAAATACCCCGCTCGAAACTTAATACCTTGGATATCTCAAGGTATTGGGATACCTCGGTAACTCTAGGTATTGAGATACCGCTCTCAACCCCTCTAACTAGCTATTAGGCTACTAAGTATATACCTAGTTATTAATCTAGGCTAGGAAATATATATATCTATCCTATATTTACATATCCAAGTATTTATATACCTATATATATAAATATCCACACACATATACATATACCCCTTACCTTACCTTACCTATACATATATATATATATATATATATATATATATATATATATATATATATATATATATATATATATATATATATATATATATATATATCTAACTATCTATCAAGCTATAGGTATATATATATCTATATCTTAGATCTAGTTATAACTATCTATCTACCTATCAATTACCTATCTATCTATCTAATTATCTATATATCTATCTAACTATCTAATCTATTAACTTATCTATCTAACTATCTAATCTACTAACCTATTTAATCTAACTAGCTATCTAACTATCTCTCTACCACCTCACTGTGAATGCTGCTGCTCTAGCTCAAACTGCTGCTGCTGCTATGCCTTTGCTGCTGCTGCTGCTGCATAATGTTGCTGCTGTGCTGCTGCTGCAGTGTAGTAGCAACTGTTGCCACTGCTGGCTGTGGCTGTTCTCCCCCCCTCCTTCTCACAAACACACACACACACACACACTCCTATATACATATATATATATATATATATATATATATATATATATATATATATATATATATATATCACTCTCTCTCTATATATATATATACATACATATATCTATATATATATACAACTAGATAGATATATACACACACTTATATGTAAACTCTAACACACACACTAACACACTCACAAACACTAATACACACACACACACACACTTAAACACATATCAACACACACACACATATAATTATATACATAGCTATATATATATATATATATATATATATATATATCAACACCTATATATATATATATATATATATATATATATATATATATATATATATATATATATACACACACACACACTCTCAAATATATATATACACATACACACACACATATATATATATATACATATCCACACACACGCACACTTATACATATACATATATATATATACATAGACATATACATACACAAGCACACAAATATAAATACACACATATATATATAAATATATATACATAAACACACATACACATATATATAAATATATATATATATATATATATATATATATATATATATATATATATATATATATATATATATAGACACAAACACCACTCAACCACAACGCACAACCCCGTACACAACACTCTCCAACGCACGCCCAATGGCCCCGACACTCACAAATACTCTAAAATATATAAAATATAACTCGAGGACTCTAGCACACACTCTCCGATTCTAACCCAACGCGCGCACAAGCCCGAAACTAGGAAACCAAGTCGAAATGGCCGTTCGGTCATTTCGACGAACACGCGGTGTGTGGTTCAGAAAATCTCCTGAAACGCACACCAAACGAAATCAGAATCGGCCCAAAATTTACCCACGGGTTCTAAACGATGCCTAGATCCTAGAAAAAGTGCTACCCGTCGATTCTAGGCCGATGGCAAAAACGCACATGCACTTAGAATCGGCGACGACGAAAATCTCCAATTTCGCCCGAACGGAGACACGCACTCACCCTCAAGACACCCGACAATGTCTACCTAGGTCCGTCTAACCTAGGGCATCACCCAAAATTGGGCCAAATTCGGATTCCACCCGAAATTGACACAAAACCTAATGTCAAAGTCTCTAAACTCAACCAAACTAGTTCCAACTTCCTCCCACGGATAGGCTTAGGGTCTAGGAAGGTTCTACAACACTAATTACACTACATAAAAGTAATTAGCAAGGGAAAAGTTAGGGTTTACCTCTTGGGAGTTGAAATCCCAAGGCCAAAGTCTCCGATCTACTTGGAATCACCTCCCTCAAGCTCCAAGCCTCCAATTCTAGCCTCCACACTAAATCTAGGCTCCACACACCTAGGTTAGAGAAAATGCAAGGTTAGAATTAGCATAAAGAAGAAGGAATAGAAGAAAGACGGAAGAAAAAGGAAGAGGAACTTACTTGGAGAATGAAGGAAGAAGAAGTGGAGAAAAAGAAGTGGAGAAGAAGAAGAAGTGAAGAAGAAGAAGAATATAAAGAAGAACAAAAGGGGAGGGGGCTGCTGTTGTGATTACACGGAAATGGGGGGTAGGTAGGGGCCGGCCACTAGAAATAAAGTGGGTTTACATGTCCAAAAGTCCAAAATGCCCTCCTCCCACTCGGTTTTGGGTTCCGGGTTCCAAAAGTACTCAAACTAACTCCAAATCTCTCCCACTAACCCACTAAAAATTTAATAAATATTTCTAAACCCCAAAATAATCCTCACAAGGGTGTGGGCTGGGTCAAACATGGGTCCACTAGGGTCTGACATGGGTCCAGGCTAGCCAAAACCCTAAAACAATCATTAAAAAAAATATAATCACTAAATAAATATAAATATAATTAATTAAATACAATACACAATTTACCAAAAAAAATCCTATTTTCTAGAATCGGGTAGTGACAAGCCTACCCTCCTTAAAATAATTTCGTCCTCGAAATTAAAAGACGAAACTAGGACAGGAATGCAAGAAAAGAACCATACCTCAGGGCTCGAAGAGATAGGGGTATCGCTCGCGCATTTCATCCTCCCTCTCCCAGGTCGACTCACCTGGAGAGTGATTCCTCCACGCGACGCGAACCAAGGGAATAGTCTGGTTCCTCAACACCTTCTTTCGTCGATCCAGAATCTCCACTGGCTGCTCTGGATAGCTAAGAGTAGGGCCCACCTCGATCTCCGAGTGATCCAATACGTGACTGGGATCCGCCACGTACCGTCTCAACTGCGACACGTGGAACACATCATGAACTCCCTCCAGTGTAGGCGGCAACTCAAGCCTATACGCCACGGCGCCGACCCTCTCAAGGATATGGAAGGGTCCGACGAAACATGGGCTAAGCTTCCCGCCTCCACCGAAGCGAATAGTGCCCCGCGTCGGAGAAATCCTCAGGAACACCAGATCTCCAACCTAGCACAAACAAGGTCTCTGCACTTAGTCTAAAACAAGCAATCACAAGCAAACACAAGAATAAAATCTAGATTCTAAGCTATACCTCAAACTCCAAATGTCTCCGGTGGCTATCGGCCCAATGCCGCTGCCTGTCCTGCGCCACCCGAAGTCTATCTCTAATGAGCTTGACCTTCTCCGTTGTATCAACCACCATCTCTAGGCCAAGCAAAGCTCTCTCGCCTACATCATCCCATGATAATGGAGTGCGATACCTCCGTCCATACAATGCCTCAAAAGGTGACATCTCGATACTGGCTTGATAGCTGTTGTTGTAAGCAAACTCTACCAAGTGCAAGTGATCCTCCCAAGAGCCTCTGAAATCCAGAACACAAGTGCGAAGCATGTCCTCAAGTGTCTGAATGGTCCTCTCTGACTGACCATCTGTCTGTGGGTGATATGCACTACTAAACTTGATCTGGGTGCCCAAGCTAGCCTGTAGACTCCTCCAGAAATACAAAGTAAAGCGACTGTCTCGATCTGATACTATGCTCACAGGAACTCCATGTTGTCTGACTATCAAGCACACATACAATTCTGCTAGTCTCTCTGTAGACGTACCCACTTTGAATGGTAGAAAGTGGGCCGATTTGGTCAACCTGTCCACGATGACCCAAATCGCATCCTTCCCTCCTAGAGAACGGGGAAGTCCAGAAACAAAATCCATGGTCACGTGCTCCCATTTCCACTCCGGAATGGGTAACGGCTGGAGTAATCCTCCTGGCCTCTGCCTCCCCGCCTTCACCTGCTGGCACACTAAGCATCGGGATACGAAGCGTGCTACCTCCCGCTTCATCCCGTACCACCATACATGCTGTCTCAGATCTCTATACATCTTGTTAGCACCTGGATGCATAGAGTACTGGGATCGATGTGCCTCCCGGAGAACCTTCTCGTGCAATGACCCACTCGGCACACACAACCTGGTACCGTGCCGCAAAGAACCATCATCAGCAATGGTGAAGTCATCTGATAATCCCATCTGAATCTGCGCCCTGATGCTCCTCAGGGACTCATCCTCGAACTTTGTAGCCCTGATCCGGTCTACCAACTCTGACTGAATCTGCAGTCCCCACATCTGCATCTCAACTCCAGGCACTATCACCTCTATGCCCAAGCTCTCTAGATCTGCCAAAAAATAACGATCTGTAGTCAGGCACATAGCTACCGGATATCTGCTCAACACATCCGCAACTACGTTCGCCTTTCCTGGATGGTACTGCAATAATATGTCGAAGTCTTTCATCAAATCCAACCATCTCCTCTGCCTCATATTCAGCTCTTTTTGGGTAAACACATACTTCAAGCTCTTGTGGTCTGTGAAGATCTTCACACGCTCTCCGTATAAATAGTATTTCCACAACTTCAGAGCAAAGATAACCGCTGCCAACTCCCAATCGTGGGTAGGGTACTTCTTTTCATGAGGACGTAATTGCCTCGAAGCATAGGCAATCACCCTTCCATTCTGCTGCAACACACAACCCAGTCCCTTCCCCGATGTATCACTATAGATAGTGAATCCTCCAGAACCTGATGGGAACGTCAACACTGGAGCTGTCGTCAATCTCCTCTTCAGCTTATCAAAGGCGATCTGGCACTCCTCTGACCAAAAAAACTCTACATCCTTCCGAGTCAGCCTGGACAACGGCTCTGCAATCCGGGAAAAATCTTGAACAAATCTCCTGTAGTAACCTACCGGTCCCAAGAAACTCCTGACCTCTGCTACTGAACTCGGAGCACTCCATGCCTCAACTGCCATGATCTTTCTCGGATCCACAGAGATACCCTCTCCAGTCACTACATGACCAAAGAATTCAACCTTGTCAAGGAAGAACTCATACTTCGAAAGCTTTCCATAAAGCTTCTCCTTCCTGAGAGTCTCCAGCACTATCCTCAGATGTTCCTCGTGCTCCTCTGGGGTCTTCGAATACACCAAGATATCATCCATAAACACCACCACAAACCTGTCCAGATGCTGATGGAATACCTTGTTCATCAGATTCATGAATACTGTCGGGGCATTAGTCAACCCAAACGGCATCACCATGAACTCATACTGTCCATATCTGGTACGAAAAGCTGTCTTCGGAATATCCTCCTTTCTGACCTTCACCTGGTGGTAGCCTGTCCTCAGATCAATCCTGGAAAATACCCTCGCTCTGCTCAACTGGTCAAATAGATCATCAATACGCGGCAGCGGATACTTGTTCTTGATTGTAAGGTTGTTCAGAGCCCTGTAGTCGATACACATCCGTATCGACCCATCCTTCTTCGGCACAAAAAGTACCGGAGCACCCCACGGAGAAGAACTAGATCTGATAAATCCCTTGTCCTGAAACTCATCCACCATCTTCTTCAACTCTATCAGCTCATTGTTGCTGACTCTATAGACGTGGTGGGATATCGGCTCCGCGCCTGGCACCAAGTCAATAGAGAACTCCACATCTCTGTCCGGAGGTAACCCTGGCAACTCCTCCGAAAACACATCCATGTACTCCTCTATCAGTGGATGTAGCAACCTCGGCTCTACCACCAGGGCTCCGCAGAAGACTCCCTCGGTCTGCTCCGCTGCTCCTCTGGCAAACTGAAACTCTGGCTCACCCGGCGGACTAAACAAAACTCTGCCTCCACGATAATCTATACTAGCACAATGCATACTCAACTAATCCATCCCGAGTACAATATCGTAGCTCGGAAGTAGCATTATGAGTAGGCACGCACTCAACTCCCGGCCTCCCAAGGTAACTCTCCGGTCTCTGCAGACATCACTAACTAGGATGATACCACCCCCGGTCATGATCTTGCAGAGTCTAGCTAAAGGTTCAGCAACAAGATGGTGTTTAACAGCAAAAGATACAGACACAAAGCTATGGGAAGCACCAGAATCAAATAAAGCAAGTGCTGGAATGGAATCAAGAAGAACACAGATCAAAAGAAGTCAATACGGTGCAAGAAACGATATCATCAAAGAAGGACAATAATATTGCAAAAGAAAACAACTTTAGGAAAATTAAAGATAGCAAAGGAAAACAGGAAGAGTCCTAGTTGTGATTGAGCACACTCTCTCTCAGCCTATATCCTATATCCTATTGCAGGTAAACCTAAAAACTAAACATGCATGGGCCGCCACCAAAAACGTATCATGACCCGCACCCAAAAATCGGGCATGAGTCATGGGCACGTCCAGCCTACGCCACAAAATCGGCGGTAGAACGCTGTAAAGTTCGTTCTAGGTCAACCAAATCTATCTATATATCTCACAAAAAAATCTTCCATGACCTCTCCAAAAGAAGGACAACCACGCAATATATATATGAATAATCCTCTCCAAAAGGAGGACAACCACGCAATATATATATGAACTCTCAATCACAAAAATCTAGGGAAGAAATAAAGCACGATATGATATGAACAAAGAAACAGAACCAAGAGAGCAAGACAATATCCAAAAATATACAGTCCAAGGCCATAATAGCTACAACATCTCACAACATCAAAGAATAAGTACAATCATCCAAAATATAACCACTGGGAACAACCCAGGAAACCCACCTAGCTAACTAGGGCGCTATAGGCATCTCCTCGGTGCACTCCTCCTCGATCTAGGGGTCATAACCCTCGTCAACACCCGGCCCGTAGAACGTCGGGCAATCGTCCTCAGGATCCTCTGGAAAAAATATGCCCAGTCGGGACTGGAGCGAAGTACATAACTCTGAAAGCAACTCCAAATACATGGTAAGGTGTATATGACGAGCAATAGAAAAGTATACAAGATGTACAGGAAATAAATATATGCTGGAGCACAATAAGTAGCTGCAATATAAACTGGAGAACAATACAAGTAGTGGAAAAGTAACTGCAGGTGAGAAAACATGAATACTAGCTAAGTGCCTTGAGCACAAGTTTGTTATATGATCGACTTAGGTTGCACATAAAAAATACTACGATAACTCCGTTATGCGTGAGTTGCATAACCGACATACACATGAACACTGTTTGGCTTTGAGCACATAACCAACTCCTACTCCCCTCCCCCACTAATACTCTTGGATCCAACTACAACACGCTACGTACATGATAATAGCTCGCGCACACGAAAGCGAGAGCACAAGAAGCACATGATAGCACATGATAATCAATACCCGAAGCACATGATGAAATACACGTGATAGAGTACCCGCTGAACACGGTAAGGGGGATAGCATCTTATGACGGGATCCACTAGTACCAGCTCGTGTAACAATATGTCAGAATCAAGTATTACAGTTCTAGAACAGGTGATATAAACGCTATCATAAAATAGAAACTATCAGAGGTAGGTACTCGCCTGATGTCCTGAGCAACTAATGAGGATCGAGATCCGGACCGGTGTCGCAAGAACCTAATGCGAAAAGCAGAATTAAACAGGGTTCTAAGGAGTTAAACTGATATAAAATAATTAAAAACAGGCTTCTAGGGCTATTCTAGGTCGAACGGGTCAAACCGGTAAAATTCGGGTCAAAAAGTCAACCTGGGGTCCAAAAAGTCAACTCTAGATCAAAACTAGGTCAAACATTGACTTTTACGGTCAACGAGGACAATTATGGTCAAAGCTAGGTCAAACTAGGGTGCCCCTGAAATTCTAGGTCAAACCGAGCACATTAAGCTACTAAACTCACAAACTCGCTTAAACGAGATACCGGGATACCCTCGGTATCCGATACCTCGCCCTAGGCCACGCACCCCGCCTAAACCCGCTAAAACCTATGCTAGCACGCGTAATTATATATACATAAACATATAAAAATCACTCCAATATATTTCCTAGGCTAATGCTCAAATATCCCGCTCGAAACTCAATACCTTGGATATCTCAAGGTATTGGGATACCTCGGTATCTCAAGGTATTGAGATACCGCTCTAAACCCCTCTAACTAGCTATTAGGCTACTAAGTATATACCTAGTTATTAATCTAGGCTAGGAAATATATATATCTATCCTATATTTACATATCCAAGTATTTATATACCTATATATATATATATATCCACACACATATACATATACCCCTTACCTTATATATATATATATATATATATATATATATATATATATATATATATATATATATATAGTTATAACTATCTATCTACCTATCTATCTATCTAATTATCTATATATCTATCTAACTTTCTAATCTATTAACTTATCTATCTAACTATCTAATCTATTAACCTATTTAATCTAACTAGCTATCTAACTATCTCTCTACCACCTCACTGTGAATGCTGCTACTCTAGCTCAAACTGCTGCTGCTGCTATGCCTTTGCTGCTGCTGCTGCTGCATAATGTTGCTGCTATGCTGCTGCTGCAGTGCAGTAGCAGCTGCTGCCACTGCTGGCTGTGGCTGTTATCCCCCCCTCCTTCTCACAAACACACATACACACTCCTATATACATATATATATATATATATATATATATATATATATATATATATATATATATATATATATATATCACTCTATATATATATATATATATATATATACATACATATATCTATATATATATACAACTAGATAGATATATACACACACTTATATGTAAACTCTAACACACACACTAACACACTCACAAACACTAATACACACACACACACTTAAACACATATCAACACACACACACACATATAATTATATACATAGCTATATATATATATATATATATCAACACCTATATATATATATATATATATATATATATCAACACCTATATATATATATATATATATATATATATATATATATATATATATATATATACACACTCTCAAATATATATATACACATACAGACATATATATATATATATATATACATATACACACACACGGACACTTATACATATACATATATATATATATATACATAGACATATACATACACAAGCACATAGATATAAATACACACATATATATATAAATATATATACATAAATACACATACACATATATATAAATATATATATATATATATAGACACAAACACCACTTAACCATAACGCACAACCCCGCACACAACACTCTCCAACGCATGCCCAACGGCCCCAACACTCACAAATATCCTAAAATATATAAAATATAACTCGAGAACTCTAGAACACACTCCCTGATGCTAACCCAACGCACGCACAAGCCCGAAACTAGGAAACCAAGTCAAAATGGCCGTTCGATCATTTCGACGAACACGCGGTGTGCGATTCGGAAAACCTCCTGAAACGCACACCAAACAAACTCAGAATCGGCCCAAAATTTACCCATGGGTTCTAAACGATGCCTAGATCCTAGAAAAAGTGCTACCCCATAGATTCTAGGCCCGTGGCAAAAACGCACACACACTTAGAATCGGCGACGACGAAAAACCCCAATTTTGTCCGAAATGCCCGTTTCTTCGCAACACGACTTCCCGTGTCTGAACGGAGACACGCACTCACCCTCAAGACACCCGACAATGTCTACCTAGGTCCGTCTAACCTAGGGCATCACCCAAAATTGGGCCAAATTTGGATTCCACCCGAAATTGACACAAAACCTAATGTCAAAGTCTCTAAACTCAACCAAACTAGTTCCAACTTCCTCCCACGGGTAGGCTTAGGGTCTAGGAAGATTCTACAACACTAATTATACTACATAAAAGTAATTAGCAAGGGAAAAGTTAGGGTTTACCTCTTGGGAGTTGAAATCCCAAGGCCAAAGTCTCCGATCTACTTGGAATCACCTCCCTCAAGCTCCAAGCCTCTAATTCTAGCCTCCACACTAAATCTAGGCTCCACACACCTAGGTTAGGGAAAATACAATGTTAGGGTTAGCATAAAGAAGAAGGAATGGAAGAAAGAAGGAAGAAAAAGGAAGGAGAACTTACTTGGAGAAGGAATAAAGAAGAAAGAAGAACTGGAGAAGAAGAAGAAGTGAAGAAGAAGAAGAATATGAAGAAGAACAAAAGGGGAGGGGGCTGCTGCTGTGATTACACGGAAATGGGGGGTAGGTAGGGGCCGGCTACTAGAAATAAAGGGGGTTTACATGTCCAAAAGTCCAAAATGCCCTCCTTCCAATCGGTTTTGGGTTCCGGGTTCCAAAAGCACTCAAACTAACTCCAAATCTCTCCCACTAACCCACAAAAAATATAATAAATATTTCTAAGCCCCAAAATAATCCACACAAGGGTGTGGGCTGGGTCGGACATGGGTCCACTAGGGTCTGACATTGGTCCAGGCTAGCCAAAACCCTAAAATAATCGTTAAAAAAATAATATAATCACTAAATAAATATAAATATAATTAATTAAATATAATACACAATTTAAAAAAAAATACTATTTTCTAGAATCGGGTAGTGACAGCAACTACAAATGCTCCGTGATCATCTATGTTGCAAAACTGGCAGGGAACCAGGTCCTCAGAGGGACGTAACAAGGTATAAAAATACAGCAAGCCAAGTAAACAGAAAGTACAAGTGCAACGACAGGGTACTCTATCATAACCAAACAAGTGTGAAACAGTTTAAAGACAATGTTTGACGCGTGAGCTTTCTAAAATAAAACCGTAGCTCCGAACACAGAGACACACGGGGCGTACCGTAGCTCTGAGCACAGAGACACATGGGTGATACACTACTCTAGAATACATGATCACTACATATACATATATAAGCACGTACAGAGGAGCCCAAACGTCTAGTAACTGTTTTCCCCTTCCCAAGTGGTCAACGATGGTGCGCTGAACCTGAACCTCTATCTAATAGTCTCGACACACGGAAGTAACTCAATAGACGTGACCCTAAGGTCATCCCAGTCTCTGGTCATGATGTCAGTATCAGGATACAGAAATCTGGCACGATCACAGTATATGAGTGTATCCTGGGGTATCGATATACTCAGGTACATACATCGAGGTGCTACGAAGCATCTATCAATTATTCTAGGACGTTACGACGAATGCCAGTACTCAGATGTGATCCGGACATGAGGTATCAAACGTCAACATAAAATACACGCACAATGTACATAAAAAATAATAAATATATGTAATCTGAAATATAAGATGGCAAGGTACACTTGCCTGTGTGCGGCTGCTGATGACGGGGATCCGGTACCACGTCCATGTCCTCAGGTCCCACAGTACATAGAGATAGATATAAACCAAAATCAATAATCTATTCCACGACAGACAGGGGTGCAACATACATATACACCTAAACTCAGTCTCAGCTACGACTCACAGGAACAAGACACTAGGGGGGTTGACCACCGTTGACTATCGGTACGATACGTTAAATCATCTAGTCATCAGTGCCACAACATCAAACCATCCTCAATCCTTCTTTATTCAGCACAGGGTTCCTTGGTATATCATGCATATTTATTCCTCATATCTTCCTTCAGTGTACACTGACGTTAACACGTACATTTACTGTCATCCTCAAATACTCAATTAATAATTATTTAAACCTTATGTTTTATATCATCCTGTCAATTTGCAATTAGTACCTCTCTTCAATTAAACCCATCATTAATATACAATTCCCAAATTATCGATTATTGATTTGATACAATACACTAGTACACAATAAATCACCTGTATAATATCATCAGACCCAATCCTCATTCTCTAATATTCATCGTGATGTTTTTCAGTAGTTCAAGTCATGATCATCCTCAAATTTTTACCCTAGTATTCACCGACATTAATATGCACGCTTAAATATATCAACCTCGGATAAAAATAAATATCTATCATTTAAACCCTTGATTTTACAAACCATTAATTTAATTATTTGAATGCCACTTTCCAAAAGCCTAGCTACTACTCAATTAAATTCATTATAAAAAATTAGCTTTCCAAGTAACCAATGTTTTGTTATCCCCACATTATTTCACTACCATTTTACCTGCTCCTCAATTAATCATCAAATGCTTGGAACAATCATATCAGACCCTAAAACTTGATACATACATAAACCCTCATTTATCTATATCCTCCCCAACCATCAAATGCATATATAACCTGAATTTAGCCTAAATATCAATCTTGTATTTACCCATCAATTCTATATTATGACATGTATAATAAACCCTTAAATAAATGTTATTAAACACAAGGTTCATTGTCTTACTACTCCACAATCTATACAAATATCTATACTTAAACCCTAGCTAATACAAGTCCATATATATATAAACATAGAGAGGGGGAGGGAGTCGATACCTCGATGAGGCTCGCTAGTCGGAGATGATGGCCGGAGTTGGGTGGTCCGTCGCTGGAGGATGATTAGTTGGTGGTGGTGCTCAGAAGCATGAAACGTCGAGGGTGGTGATGATGGGAGCTTATGGTGGTGGTAGTGGTGGTGATGATGGGACCGAACAGGGAGTAGGCCGGAGTAGATGGCTGCCGGAGGCGACAGTGCACAGTCAAAGTCGGGGTGGTGAGGTACTGCACCCTCGACTGAGGCAGTCAACCGTCGGAGGGACTGTACAGCACGGTCGAATGGGGGAGCCGCACTGCCGGAGTTGGGGTGGTGCACCGGAGCTGCGCGGGGGGAAAATGACTGCATGGCGGGTTGGCTGCACTGGCCGGAGCGGCTGGTCAAAGCTCGACAGCTGTCGGACTGAGTTGGTCGGCCGGATGAGGGTGGTCTGAACCAAAGAGCAGCGGGGTTGTCGAACTGCTGCGGGAGGGGGATCTACACAGCCGCCGAAGTCGAGGGTGGTGCGATGCTGGTTGCACAGCCGCCGAAGTCGAGGGCGGTGTGACGCTGACCGGACGGAGAAGGTGGCTCGGCGTGGAGGACGGTGGCCGGCTCGCCGGAGATGAGAAGGGTGGCTGGGAACTCAGTCGGGTCGGGTTGTAAGAGAGATGGAGAAGAGTATAGGAGGAAGAAGAAGGAAGAAGAAGAAATTTGCATGGAGAAATAAAAATAGAGGAGGGAGGAGAGAGAGAGAGGGGGGTTTTCTAGGCTCTTTGGGATTTGGGCCTGCTTGGTTTGTTGTGAGGGTGATGGTGATAGTTTTATATGGAGGTGTGCATTGGATGGAGGGTGGAGATATTCCCATTTAAAATAGAGGGCTAAGATTTAATATGAAGAATTGGTTTCTTCATGCAAAGAAAGGGGGAGGGAAATGTTGACTACGATCAACATATGGTAAGCTCTCCATTTGGTCATGGCCAATAGGGTGAGGACACCTAAATTAATAAATTGAAATTAAGCCCCTTAAATTCAGGAAATTGCACGAACACATAAAATGATGCAAAATTTGTGGAGAAAAATGTTTTTGGTGATTTGCAATGTGAGGGGGTGTTGGGTGTTTGGCACGGGTTTAATTTAATGGCCATCGGGATTAATTGAAGATTAAAATAGGATTAGGCAAAATTGGTATCCCCGATTAAAATAGAATTAAAGTGTCCCGTAATTTTAAATTAAATGGGGGCACTTCGGGTCAAAATTTGGAAATGGCACAAATGTCAAAAATGGTGGGGGCTTGGAGTCAGTCTTGGACCCTTTAGTTGGTCCGGCACAATGGGTTAAGTTGGTATCTCAAAATTGAGGGTAACGGCACAGGTGTCCGACACGGAATTAAATATGGATTACTGTTACGGAAAATTATGCAATTAATTTAGAGCACAACGAATTCGATTTTTGTGTGACGGAAAAGTCAAGTGCCTAAATTGGCTAGTCAAGTCAGAAGTACAAGAGTCCGATAGAATTTATGGGCTGATATTGGGCTCCGAATAATTAAACAATGATAGGGCACGCCAAGGGTTTAATTAATTAAAATAAAATAACAGACAAACTCAACTCTACTCTAAACCTCAACATCTGCTGCTAATCCCAAAATTTTCCAAATCCAAATCTGACTATCTATAGAATTAATCGAGGGGGTTTACATTCTTCCCAACTTAGAAAAATTTTGTCCCCAAAATTAAAAGTAAAGCACGATAATAGCTAAGAGAATTTAAAAACATCTAGTAATCAAATACCGTACGTAAATTCGTACCTTGCTCCTCAAATAAGTACGGAAACCGCTGCCGAATAGAATCCTCGCGCTTCCAAGCAGACTCGCCTGGTGAATGGTGCTTTCATGCAACTCTGATCAGTCGAATAATCTTCCCTCTCAAGGTCTTCTTGCTGTGATCGAGAATCTCAACTGGCTGCTCTATGTAAGACAGACTGGGCCCGACTGTAATCTTCGAATGATCAAGCACGTGGCTAGGGTCTACGACATATCTCCTCAGCTGCGATACGTAAAATACGTCATGCACTCCCTCTAATGATGGAGGCAATGCAAGATGGTAAGCTACTTCGCCAACTCGTTCCAAGATGTTAAAAGGCCCGATGTACCTCGGACTCAGCTTGCCTCTGCCTCCGAACCTGATGGTACCCCGAGTAGACGATATCCTAAAAAACACATGGTCACCCTCCTTGAACTCTAATGGTCTGTGATGCACATCTGCCCAATATTTTTGTCTGTCCTATGCTGCACGCAGGTGGCTCTGAATCTGCTTAACCTCCTCCACTGTCTGTGTCACCAACTCTGGACCAAGTATCTGATGCTCTCCCATGTCACTCTAATAAACTGGTGACCTATATTTTCTACCGTACAGTACCTCATAAGGTGCCATCTGTATGCTGGCCTGGTAACTGTTATTGTAGGAGAATTCCACCAAGTGTAGATGGTCCTCCCAAGATCCTCTAAAATCAATCATGCACGCTCTCAACATATCCTCTAATATCTGTATCGTGCGCTCTGACTGACCATCAGACTTTGGATGATATGCAGTGCTGAACTTGAGACGAGTTCCTAGGCTCTCTTGCATACTCCGCCAAAAATGTGGCGTAAATCTGGAATCATGATCCGATACGATGCTGACAGGCACTCCATATAATCGTACTATCTGTGTCATATATATGTCAGCTAAAATCTTCGTAGATTGCCTAACTCTGAAGGGCAAAAAATGTATAGACTTGGTGAGTCTGTCTACGACAACCCAAACTGCATCCTTCCCGCTAGGGCTTTGCAGGAATCCTGTGACGAAGTCCATGGTAATTTGTTTCCACTTCCATTCTGGAATAGGAAGCGGCTGCCGTAATCCTGCAGTCCTCTGATGTTCAGCCTTGACTTGCTGACAAACTAAACATTTTGCCATAAATCTTGCAATTTCTCTCTTCATCCCATGCCACCAGAAATGCTACCTCAAGTCTCGGTACATCTTCGTACCCCCGGAATAAATAGAATAAATTGAGCTATGTGCTCTGTCATCAACTCTTGGCGTAGCTCGCCACTCGAAACATATAGGCGATCTCCACACCTTAATATTCCGTCTTCATGAATCCTGAGTCCCGTCTGCATACCGGCCTCTGTCCTCTCTCGTAGACGTCAAAACCTCGCATCTGTAGGCAGTGCTGCCTTGATCCTCTCAATCAAAGTAGACAAAATCTCAAGACTGGCCATCTGTCCATCCATGCCTGGCATTACAATCTCTATCCTAAACTCCTGGAGATCCTCTAGCAATTGTCGCTGATTCATCAAAAAGTTTGCCATGGGCTTCCTACTTAAGGCATCTGCTATAATATTTGCCTTACCAGGGTAGTACTATAACTCAATATCATAATCTGTCATCAACTCTAGCTAGCATCTCTGCCTCATGTTAAGCTCCTTCTGCGTGTAGACGTACTTCAGACTTTTATGATCTGTGTAAATCTCAACACGCTCACCATAAAGGTAGTGTCTCCATAGCTTTAATACAAATCTCACCGCAGCTAGCTCCAAGTCATGCGTCGGATAGTTCTTCTCGTGAACCCTCAGCTGTCTCGATACGTAGGCTATCACCTTGCCGTGTTGCATCAGTACACATCCTAATCCGCTCCCAGATGCATCACTGTACACTATAAATCCTCCTGATCCTGAAGTAGTATCAAAATTAGTGCTGATGTCAGACGCTTCTTCAGCTCATCGAAAGCCGCCTGACACTCGTCGGTCCAGATAAACTCCTTGCCCTTATGCGTCAGTCACGTCATAGGCACAGCTATCCTCGAGAAGTTTTCCAAGAACCTCCGATAATATTCGGCAAGTTCGAGGAAACTCCTAACCTCTATAACTGATGTAGGGGCAAGCCATCTCTCAACTGCAGCTATCTTCTCCGGGTCAACTGTTAGTCCATCTCTGGTGATTTTATGTCCCAAAAAGGGTACCCTATCCAAACATAACTCATATTTGCGGAGCTTGGCGTACAGCCTCTCCTGCCTCAACATCTCCAACACGGTCCTGAGATGTCTCTCATGCTCCTCCTGGCTCGTAAAATATACCACGATATCATCGATAACTACCACCACGAACTTATCCAAGTACTGGTGGTAAACATTGTTCCTCAAGCTCATAAATACTGCTGGTGCGTTGGACAAACCAAACGGTCATGACTAGAAACTCATAGAGCCCATACTTCGTCCGGAAAGTCGCCTTCGGGATGTCCTCTCTCCGTACCTTGATCTGATGATAGCGTGATCTGAGATCGATCTTCGAGAATACACTTAGCTGATCCAAATAAATCATCGATGTGCGGCAATGGGTACTTGTTCTTTATCGTTACTGCATTAAACCCTGTAATCGATACACAAACATACCGTCCTGAAATTAATACGCAAATGTACCATCTCGTCCTTCTTCGACACTATATGATGGGTACTCCTCATGGAAAAACACTAGCCTGACTGAAACCCTTGTCTAAGAGAACCTCTACTATGGACCTTCAACTCAGCCAACTCTATCAGTGCTAGTCTGAAGACGGGAAAATAACTGGCTTGGCTCTTGGAGTCAACTCTGCAACAAACTCTTTCTGTCAGGTGGCAGGCCTAAAAGATTCTCTAGAAATACATCCTCAAACCCTGATATAATTTGGTGGTATACTGGTTTACCTTATGTGTTGTATACCCCTAAGGTAGATGGGCACCATGCTCCCAGGCTCTCTAAAAAAACTCAAACTCAGGATAATCTGGTGGTCTAAGGATGACACAACCAAGACGGTCATCAAGCATTTCGTGGTATTGGCTCAACTAATCCATGTCTATGATAAGGTCATAGTCTAGACTTTAACTTCAAGATAAATTCTCCTGATTTATTTTCAACATCAATCTCCAAAAGAAAATATTTCTTTGCCTAATGTATAATTTCTCTTCTCCTAAAGGTTTTCCCTAAAATTTTATTCCACGAATTTCTTCTTTTTGTTATTCATCTCTCCAAGTCACAAGTACAATAATGGTATCACTCAAGCACATACTAGAATTCCTGGAATATGATCATTATCTTTCAAGTGAGATCCTAAAATTTTATCTCCTTTAGCTCATAATGATCGTTCTTAGTATTGCTATCATATACAACCACTAGTTTCCATTATCAAGCTATGCATTTCCATAAATTATTCTAGGTCATGATAAAAAATCCTTCTAGCTCTCAGTACTTCTAAGATCACTGCTACCTCAAGCACGGGTAGGGTACTACTGGGTCCAACTCTCTAGAATCCATATAACCTATCAATCTATCCTACTCAGGGTAACAATCTTCTCAGGGAATATTATACGAACTTTGTCTTCTGTCGTCTGGTCTTCGATCTTCTTCTGGTGGGAAATCATCAGGCACAAGCATCCTTTTTCACGAATAATAGGGGATAAAAACAATGATAACGATATTGACAGAAATTGAACGAATACAAATTGGAAGTCCAAGGGCGATAATCACAAACAAAGTGAGTTTTAAAAAATTGATTATGGATTGAGATCCTATTCAACAATCATAATACCTATTCCTAATTTGCAGGCTCGCTTGGCACAGTCAGGGGACCAAGACGATTTAATACTGACTTGCATGAGCCACCAAAAAAACATATTACGCCCCAATCCTAAAAATACGTAGGACCAGGAATACATGACACGCCAGCTACGCATTCGACCAGACTCTGGCCTGACTCAAATACGTATAAGCTATAAAATATAAGGGACACTAACTAGATATCCCATAAATGTAAACCTCTATGTCTCAATCCACAATGTACAGCAGTATACAAGAAAGAGCAATATATGCTAGAGTCGACCGCCCAATAACACACAAACTCGAATAGACTCTAGAAGAGATGAGTCTACAAAACTAGGATACAACAACAAATGAATATTTAATATAAATAACCATAATGCCGATAGAAAAGATATGAGTACCTGGTACAATGACCGTAAGACATGCAACTTTATCAGCAACTCCAAATGCTCCGTGTTCATCTATGCTGCAAAACTGGCAGGGAACCAGGTCCTCAGAGGGACGTAACAAGGTACAAAAATACTGCAAGCCAAGTAAACAGAAAGTACAAGTGCAACGACAGGGTACTCTATCATGACCAAATAAGTGTGACACAGTTTAAAGACAATGTTCGACGCGTGGGCTTTTTAATATAAAATTGTAGCTCCGAACACAGAGACACACAGGGCGTACTAGCTCCGAGCACAGAGACACACGGGTGATACACTACTCTAGAATACAGGATTACTACATATACATATATAAGCACGTGTAGAGGAGCCCAAACGTCTAGTAACTGTCTTCCCCTTCCCAAGTGGTCAACGATGGTGTGCTGAACCTGAACCTCGATCTAACAGTCTCGACATACAGAAGTAACTCAACAGACATGATCCTAAGATCATCCCAGTCTCTGGTCATGATGTCAGTATTAGGATACAGGAATCTGGCACGATCATAGTGCATGAGTGTGTCCTGGGGTATCGATATACTCAGGTACGTACATCGAGGTGCTATGAAGCATCTATTAATTATTCTAGGACGTTACGACGAATGCTAGCACCCGAATATGATTCGGACACGAGGTATCGAACGTCAACATAAAATTTGCGCACAATATACATAAGAAATAATAAATATATATAATCTAAAATACAGGGTGGCAAGGTACACTTGCCTACGTGCGGCTGCTGATGACGGGGATCCGGTACCACGTCCAAGTCCTCAGGTCCCGCAGTACCTAGAGATAGATATAAACCAAAATCAATAATCTATTCCATGACAGACAGGGGGTGCGACACACATCTACACCTAAACTCAGTCTCAGCTACGACTCACAGGGACAAGACACTAGGGGGGTTGACCACCGTTGACTATCGGTATGATACATCAAATCATCTAGTCATCAGTGCCACAATATCAAACCATCCTCAATCCTTCTTTATTCAGCACAGGGTTCCTTGGTATATCATGCATATTTATTCCTCATATCTTCCCTCAGTGTGCACTGACATTAACACGTGCATTTACTGTCATCCTCAAATACTCAATTAATAATTATTTAAACCTTATGTTTTATATCATCCTGTCAATTTGCAATTAGTATCTCTCTTCAATTAAACCCATCATTAATATACAGTTCCTAAATCACCGATTATTGGTTTGATACAACACACTAGTACACAATAAATCACCTGTATAATATCATCAGACCCAATCCTCAATCTCTAATATTCATCGTGATGTTTTTTAGTAGTTCAAGTCATGATCATCCTTAGATTTTTACCCTGGTATTCATCGACATTAATATGCACTCTTTGATATATCAACCTCAGATAAAAATAAATATCTATCATTTAAACCCTCAATTTTACAAACCATTAATTTAATTATTTGAATGTCGCTTTCCAAAAGCCTAGCTACTACTCAATTAAATTCATTAACAAAAATTAGCTTTCCAAGTAACCAATGTTTTGTTATCCCCACATTATTTTACTACCATTTAACCTGCTCCTCAATTAACCATCAAATGCTTGGAACAATCATATCAGACCCTAAAACTTGATACATACATAAACCCTCATTTATCTATATCCTCCCCAACCATCAAATGCATATATAACCTGAATTTAGCCTAAATATCAACCTTGCATTTACCCATCAATTCTATATTATGACATGTATAATAAACCCTTAAACAAACGTTATTAAACACAAGGTTCATTGTCTTACTACTCTACAATCTATACAAACATCTATACTTAAACCCTAGCTAATACAAGTCCATATATATATAAACATAGAGAGGGGGAGGGAGTCAATACCTCGACGAGGCTCGCTGGTCGGAGATGATGGCCGGAGTAGGGTGGTCCGTCGCCGGAGGATGATCAGTTGGTGGTGGTGCTCGGTGGCAGGAAACGCCGAGGGTGGTGGTGATGATGGGAGCTTGTGGTGGTGGTGGTGGTGATGATTGGACCGGACAGGGAGTAGGCCGGAGTAGATGGCTGCCGGAGGTGACAGTGCACAGTCGAAGTCGGGGTGGTGAGGCACTGCACCGTCGACTGAGGGAGTCAGCCGCCGGAGGGACTGTGCAGCACGGTCGGATGGGGTAGCCCACTGCCAGAGTCCGGGTGGTACACCGGAGCTGTACGGGGGGAAAATAACTGTACGACGGGTCGGTTGCACTGGTCGGAGCGGCGCGGGTCAAAGCTGGACAGCGGCCGGACTAAGTTGGTCGGCCGACTGAGGGTGGTCTGAACCGGAGAGCAGCGAGGTTGTTGAACTGTTGCGGGAGGGGGATCTGCACAGCCGCCTAAGTCGAGGGCGGTGAGGTGCAGGTTGCACAGCCGCCGAAGTCGAGGGCGGTGCGGCACTGACCGGATGGATAAGGTGGCTCGTTGTGGAGGACAGTGGCCGGCTCGTCGGAGATGAGAAGGTTGGCTGGGAACTCAGTCGGGTCGGGTTGTAAGAGAGATGGAGAAGAGGTGAGAAGGAAGAAGAAGAAATTTGCATGGAGAAATAAAAATGGAGGAGGGAGGAGAGAAATAGGAGGTTTTTTAGGCTCCTTGGGATTTGGGCCTGCTTGGTTTGTGGTGAGGGTGATGGTGATGGTTTTATAGGGAGGGGTGCATTGGATGGAGGGTGGAGATGTTCCCATTTAAAATAGAGGGCTAAGATTTAATATAAAGACTTGGTTTCTTCATGCAAAGGAAGGGGGAGGGAAATGTTGACTACGGTCAACATATGGTAAGCTCTCCATTTGGTCATGGCCAATATGGTGAGGACACCTAAATGAATAAATTGTAATTAAGCACCTTAAATTTAGGAAATTGCACGAACACATAAAATAATGCAAAATTTATGAAGAAAAATATTTTTGATGATTTGCAAGGTGAGGGGGGTGTTGGGTGTTTGGCACGGATTTAATTTAATGGCCATCGGGATTAATTGGGGATTAAAATATGATTAGGGAAAATTGGTATCCCCGATTAAAATAGAATTAAAGTGTCCTGCGCTTTTAAATTAAATGGGAGCACTCGGGTCAAAATTTGGAAATGGCACAAAGGTCAAAAGTGGTGGGGGCTTGGAGTCAGTCTTGGACCCTTTAGTTGGTCCAGTACAACGGGTTAAGTTGGTATCTCAAAATTGTGGGTAACAGCACACGTGTCCGACACAAAATTAAATATGGATTACTGTTACGAAAAATTGTGCAATTAATTTAGAGCACAACGAATTCGATTTTTGTGTGACGGAAAAGTCTAGTGCCCAAATTGGCGAGTCAAGTCAGAAGTACAATAGTCCGATAGAATTCATGGGCTGATATTGGGCTCCGAATAATTAAACAATGATAGGGCGTGCCAAGGGTTTAATTAATTAAAATAAAATAACAGACAAACTCAACTCTACTCTAAACCTCAACATCTGCTGCTAATCCTAAAATTTTCCAAATCCAAATTTGACTATCTATAGAATTAATCGAGGGGGTTTACAGTGATCATCTTTAGAGCGGCTCTTAATATCGATGTCATCACCATAACACTCTACCATCTTGTGCAGATATTCACAAAAAAATGGAGCTCATAGCTCGCTGGTATGTAGCACCTGGATTCTTAAGACCGAAGGGTATGACTGTGTCATAGTATACTCCTATCGATGTTCGAAATAATGTATGCTTTTCGTCATCAAAAAATAACTTGATTTGCTTGTAGCCTGATAATTTATCATGCCCCAATCCCAAAATACGTAGGAATAGGAGTACGTAAGTATGACAGCCGTATGTATATGTCAACTCTAATATATGCAAAGCATAACACACATGTACGATGTATTATGAATAATAATTCACAAGTGGTACATAATTGTCATAAGTCATAGGGCATAACTATATCTCATCCATAGAATGAAATAAAAAAAAGAATAACCAATCAACTATATAACTGAATCAAGTATGAAATGCTTGATAAGAATAATTAGTTGTATGGAGACAAATATACTGCCAAACTAGAATAGAACTAAAATCTGACAACTTAAAATAAATAAATGACAAAAAATTATCAACGTAACTACGAACCAAATAGACTCGAAGAGAAAAGGTCATCGGAAGAGAATGAAGTAGCAAATCCTGGTACGTGCTTCTGTCACTACCACATTCTAAATAATTGCATAATATATATATATATATATATATATATATATATATATATATATATATATATATATAGTTCTTTAATGCATGGGTTAGTGGACTAGACCTAGAGACCCACTAGATGAACCCTTGACCAATTATAGGAGTAAGGATTTTAATTACCATTTTTGGGATTAAATATTAAGTATTATATTTTATTATTGGGATTTTATTTGATTGTTGTACCTTACCGTTGCTTCTATAATTGGAGAGCTACACTAACTTTTGTCTTCAAACAAATTTTATACCTTTGTCCTAGACATGCCAATCTTTCATTCTGATCCTTGTGTAACTCATAAATATGCTCTCTTGTGCTTCATTTTAGTCGCACAATATTTGTCGCAGACATTTATTTTTAATTCCAAATAAATTCAACTTTGTATCTTTATGCGTTCCAATCAAAATTGGAGACACAATCTTGACCCATTTTATGTAATCCAAATTATAAAAATATTCTATTCACAGTTTTCTATGTCCATGACACTTATGTCCCACCTAATTTTAACCCTATGTACTTCCAATTAATTTAAGAACACCCTTTACATTAATTTTAATTAAATTAGTGTAATAACCCAACTTAACCCAAAACTAGAACCAACACCAAACCAAACCCCCATTCATACCCTTAAGACTCATACTAAATACCACACACCCTTTTTAATAATTATATCACACCAAACATGGTGTTTTTCCTCATTTTATCAAAATTCTTACTTTTTGTATAATTTTCCAATTATTGAGGACTTTTATGCAAAGTGCAATGAGGTGTCACCATCATATTGATCATGGCCAATGAAAAATCAACTCCCTCCCTCTTTGACCGGTTTAACTCTCTTTCTCTCTCTCTCTCCCCCCTTTTGGTGGTACACTTTTCTTCATGTTAAATCTTGGTCATTCATTCAAATGGAGCACCATCTACACCACACATACCATTCTATATAATCCCTCATCCTAACCCTGTTTCCAAAAAGCCATCCCCCATCCTAATGAACATATGGCCGGCCCTAATTCCTAGGCTAGCATCACCATCTTCTCCTCCCTCATGCAAAACTATCATCCTCCCCATTATATTTTTATCACCTTCTTCCTACAAAACCAAAACCTAAACAAACCCATAGCCACCCTCTTCTCTCCTTCCTCCGTTGAACACCTCGCCTGAGCATAGCCTATATCCCGCTGGACCACCTCTCCATCGTCGATCCCTCGACATCTCCTCCACTTACCCTCGACCATCACCGCAGCCAATCCCGACTTGCTCACCGTCGACTGTACCGTACCATTATGACTTCTTCTCCCACAGCCGCCACCCTTCACCACCGTCTCGAGCGACTCGACTTCCCGAGCACCGGAACAGCCGCCTGAGTTCCCACCGCGGCCACCCCGTGGTCATCTTCTTTGACCTCAGACTTTGCTGAACTACCCCAACTTCCCATACGGCCTCACCGTCGAGCACGACCGACTCACTACCTCATTGTCTCCTCTGATCAGTCTTCGCCGGAGCCTGACTTCACCACCATCTCCACCATCATCTTCTCCTCCTCACCATCATTACCGAATCTCTACCACCTTATCATCACCACCGAGCCACATCGTCCCCATCACCACAGTCACCATTAATATCATCTCCCCTACCATGACCTCAACCCTGCCAGTACGATGACCCTACTCCCCTCATGACTCCCCGATGACAACCGTCAACAACACCACCTCCCTCTTCTTTCCTCCTCTGCCGAGCACGACCCCACCTGAGCAACCCTTGTTGACCTCTCCTTCCTGTTCTTCTCCATAACCCGACTGTACCTCCTCCTCTTTCCCTCTACCATCACCGCGGGCAATCCTGACCTGCTCACCGCCAACTTCATCTCTCGCCAACTTCCTTGACTCCTCCCCTTCCACAGATCACCACAGCCTGCTCAGCCTGAATCTATACCACTGCCGGACCTCCCTGACCGCCTTAACGCCCTTACCCGACTTCTCTGTCGGCCCAGATCTCTCCCTCACAACCTCCCTTGCATGAGCCGCTCCTCTTCGGTCATCGCTGGAACATCATAACCATCATCATTATCATCATCATGATCATCATGATCATCACTATCATTATCATTATTATCATTATCATCATCATCATCACCATCATCATTATCATCATCATTATCACTATCATCATCATTGTCATCATCATCATCATCACTATTATTATCATCATCATCATCATCACCATCAACATCATCACCACCCTCGCCAGAGCCTGAGTACCGTCTCCAGTCGGTATCAGCCCCCTCGACCCTGTGGTGCACGTACAGGTTCAAACTACCGTCCCTTATGATTTATGTGTACTTGTGTGAATGTTATTAGTGATTAGCATATTGCTTCATGATAGTTTAGTGATGTACGTTGTGTGACCCTATGTTGGTGAACCCAGTAACCAGTTGCGTGTGCGTGTGTGTGTCTATAATAGTTAGTTTGATATATATATTCTATAGAAATTATATGCTTGTACATTATCTGACAATTTTTATTATGTTGATCATCTATATGATTCTAGTTGTATAGCATACATGATTCCGATACTATGTATATACGAGTTAACATCATCGAGCCCTATCACGAGGAGTCGTGATTGGAATCCATTATGCTAGCTGGAGACGGGGAAATATTAGTAGATTATATGATCATACCCAACTCTACATGAATCATAGGTCACCCCACACCTCATATTGGGTGCAGCCTGACCATTACATGCCTCATAGCCTGTTATGTATGATTAGCCTGATTATTGCTCGCATTATAGCTAAATGGATGGTTAGCCTGACCTTTATGAATCGTAGCTAATTATATGTAACAAGCCTGATCAGTCCTAAGCCGATCATATGATGTACTGATATTTTACACACTTAGCTAGATGCTCTAGTCATGTATTTTCAGTTTATTGTTCTAGCAATCACTTATATTTTAGTTTATTGTTCTAGCATGCACTTATAGTGCGACGTCTTAGTTGTACTAATATGTTCCTACGATAGAATATAGTACATAGAATACTTGGATGAGAGAGGATATTCAATCACAAATTATTTGAGAGATTCTTAGGATGACCCTTGAGAATCTTATTATAATTTCTAATTTAAATATTTTTCCTTGTTTTCGTCCATTCTCACTTGTTGTTATTGAATTTGATTCTTCTTGATTAGTTGTTAAATTTTATTCTTGGTGTCATTGTTGAGTTTGATTTCTTATCGAGGTAAACTTTACAGACTAAAATTTACGGTATTATCTGATGACATATGTTGATGAGGATAGTGAGAAAGGTAAAACTTCTACTTTAGTTATGGAGCATAGAGTTCATCGCAGCCATATCAGCTGGCATGTCAAAAATATAGGAACCTGACTTCGGATGTATATATCTTAGTTATAAAATTTAGAATTTCTCGCAGCTATACTAGTCGGCACAGCGAGGATTCTAGGCAACATAATTATAGAGTTGAATACCTAAGTTATGGAGACTATCGTTGATCGCAGCTATGCTTACTAGCATGGCGAGTATTCTTAGTAACATAATTTTGGACAGACGTATATGATTATCAGATTGTATCTTAAATTAGTTCTTAGAGTATCATCTTAATACTTATCCACTTATGTTATTATATGACCTTGTTCCATCATTTTCTTTTCTAGCAGTAGAGTTACCTTCAGTCCTTAGTTCAGTTCCTTATAGAGCTTCGTTCCATTATGATTTCTTGTTAGTATGATAATTGGTGACTTATAATTAGGTCTGTGTCTTGATTATCAGTGTTCACTCTTGGGAGTGTGGTTTGTGAGTCTGTAAGTGTTTCTTGGTTGGATATGAGAGCAATATGCATCAATCTAGAGATAAATTGTAGCCTAGTACCTTGTAATAATAGTTCTATGATATGTGTCATTATAGTTAGTATTGGTACTATAGGTAGAAGGGGAAGTAAAGAGTATCAGTGAGGGTTCCATAAGTTAGTATTAAAGTCCGTATGCCAGTCCTGGATAGTCATGAATTTATGTAGTAGGATAATCCATGTAAACAATTAAGTATCAAGGAATTTGTGTTAAAAACTAGTGGAGCATAATATTCAATTTGATGGTTGATACTAGGGTGTGTCAAGAGTAAAGGAATGTATATGCATAAAAGGTATTAATGAGTATGCCATATTAGGAGGATATCCATAAGTGTATAAGATAGTGTGAGAGAATAAGAATATATTGTGCTAAGTAGTGAGACTGTTGTTACAGATTAATGTAGGACCCTGATGTGAGTAGATATCAGTGTACCAGTATATGACTAATGATTGGTATATTAACTAATATTGAGGCTAGTGATGTGTTAGAAGCAATAGATGGAAGAGTGTCTAGAAATTATATGCAGGATACACAGTGGGTGATGAGTGTCAGTGTGAAGGTCATGAAAGTGGAAGCATGAGTAATAGAAAATTCCAATAGTGTGTCATTGGTTGAGAAATATCAAGATTGGTCATGAAAGGCATGAAGTGTATCACAGATTAGTGTATTAGTCTATAAAAGATTAAAGGGAGATACTTATACATCAATAAAGATATGAAACCATATGTCTGCCTTTAGGAGTAAATTGAAGCATGTGTATTATAGAAGTTAATAACTAGTGCAAGTGATCATGAGTTCTAGTAAGTATGATAAGGTAATATAATGATGAAGCTAGTGTTACTATACCAATAGTGCTAGTGATCCTATATCAAGGATTAGTTGAGAATTGTACTATTAACAGTAAGTACCTTGTGTGATGATATTAGATTGGTGTATCAGTTAATATGGATAGAAAATCATTTAGGAGTAAGAGTGCAAGTAAACCGGGTAGTACAAATTTTAGTACATAATTGAGGGAGTACAATATTCAGTAAGATGGTGTATTATGTGTACCTTGAGTGTTAGAGACTGTGAGTATATATATATGCTTAGATAGATGTGGGTTAAAAATGTATATTAGTATATGAGTGGATGATGTGTATGTGTAAGGATATGTTGGCTTGAGCATGCCTAAGATGTTACTACAAACTGACTTAGGTGTCTATCTAGAGTTGTATTAGAGAGAGAAGTACTTAGTGTGGTGTGTTGCACTTGGTGTGCACTTGAGTGATAAGAAAAACTAGTATAAATAATTATTGTAGGTAAGAGAGCTAGCAGTGGGTGTGCTAGTAGTAGAAACATTGATACCTAAAGGGATAGAGGTATCAAACTTTGGATGCATCATTAAACCTATGGTTGTTTTAGAGGTTCTTGGTATCAGATTTTGGTATTAATAGACAGGTGTGTACAATATGGATGTATCCATGGATATCTTGTGGACTAATAATTAATTGATGTGGGTATCAGTGTATAGGGATGGGAATTAGTAAGTAAATGTGCCAGAGTTAAGTATATGTTAGAGGTTGAAGATGTCCAGGTGATGTGTTAAAAGGTTTTGTTCTGTTAATTCCTTTTGTTCATTTTCTGCCTATTCGATTAATTGATTGATTCCTTAGTACTGTAGCTTATATCAATAATTTTTTTGCTAGAATATAGTTAGTAGTACACCCTGACAGAGACTGCAATAGTATGACAAAATAGACCATAACCATGCATGTTTTCTCTATATTGCATGTTGTATGACTGTAGGTAGAATTTTCTTAGACCTTGATTGTTGGGGGTTTGACCATAGTAAAGATTAATGAAGAGGTTATGACTAGACAGAGAGAGATAAGATGCCTTAAATTTTGAGGACAAATATTAATTTAAATAAAGAGTTGAGAATTAAATATGGCAGAATTGACGATTTTGTTAAATTATAGATTTTTAAGAATATTATCATTATATTTATTTTACTATAAGATATAAATTTAGAATTTATATTTTGAATGTTGTATTTGAAGATTTCGAAAGTATCATATTGTTTGAGTATTGTGTAAAAAAATCGAGGAATAAGATCACTAAGGGATTAGTGTTTGAATTCAAATTTTTCGTATGAGATTTTAAATTTTATAAATATGCATTAATTGGATTTAAATTAGAGGATTGTGTAGTAAATTTTTTTGAGTATTTAGTTATTAACGTAAAATTTTGGAGGAGATTGTGATAAGAATAAAATATAATTTGAAAATTTGAAAATTTTCAAGAATATGATATTTATATAATTTTAAAATTTTTGGGAAAGGACAATATGGATTTTCTTCATGATCATATAGTTTGATGAATTGAAATTTTGATGGTAATAAATAAATAAATAAATACAACTATTGCGGATCTTAAATTTTGAGGACGAAATTTTTCTATGGAGGGTAGACTTGTCACTACCACATTCTAAAAATAGGAGTATTTTCGTCATTTTATTTATTATAAGTATTATATGTATTTATTTTAAATAATTGCATGATATGTGTGTTTGTATATATATATATATATATATATATATATATATATATATATATATATATATATATATATATATATAGTGTTCTTTAATGCATGGGTTAGTGGACTAGACCCAGAGACCCACTAGATGAACCCCTGACTAATTATAGGAGTATGGATTTTAATTAGCATATTTGGGATTAAATATTGAGGATTATAATTTATTATTGTGATTTTATTTGATTGTTGTACCTAACCGTTGCTTCGATAATTGGAGTGCTACACTAGCTTTTGTCTTCCAATAAATTTTACACCTTTGTCCTAGACATGCCAGTCTTCCATTCTGATCCTTGTATAACTCATAAATATGTTCTCTTGTGCTTTATTTTAGTCGCACACTATTCGTCATAGACATTTAATTTTAATTTCAAATAAATCCAACTTTGTTTCTTTGTTCGTTCCAATCAAAATTGGAGACACAATCTTGACCCATTTTGTGCAAACAAAATTATAAAAATATTCTATTCTGAATCTTCTATGTCCATGAAACTTGTGATCCACCTAATTTTAACCCTATGTACTTTTAATTAATTTAACACCATTTACATTAATTTTAATTAAATTGGTGGGTCCTCTAGACTCAACACCAAACCTAACCCCCATTTACACCCTCGAGTCTCATACTAAATACTATACACCCTTTTTAACCATTACATCACACAAAATATGATATTTTCCCTCATTCAATCCAAATTCCTACTTTTTGTGCAATTTTTTAATTGTTGAGGACTTTTATGCAAAGTGCAATAAGGTGTCACCATCCTATTGGTCAAGGACAATGAAGAATCAACTCCCTCCCTCTTTGATCGGTTCAACTCTCTCTCTCTCTCTCTCTCTCCCCCCTTTTGGTGGTACACTTTCCGTCATATTAAATCTTGGCCATTCATTTAAATGGAGCACCATCCTCACCACACACACCATCGTATATAATCCCTCAACCTAACCCTTTTCCCAAAAAGCCAACCTCCATCCCAATGAACACATGCCAGACCGTAATCCCTAGGCTAGCATCACCATCTTCTCCTCCCTCTTGCAAAAACTATCATCCTCCCCATTATTTTTTTTATTACCTTCTTCCTACAAAACCAAACCCTAAACAAACCCATAGCCACCCTCTTCTCTCCTTCCTCTAGTGAACACCTCACCTGAGCATAGCCTATATCCCGCCGGACAACCTCGCCATCGTCGATCCCTAGACATATCCTTCACTTCCCCTAGACCATCACCGCGGCCAATCCCGACCTGCTCACCGTCGACTGCACCGTACCATTACGACTTCTTCTCCCACAGGCGCCACCTTTCTCTACCGTCTAGAGTGACTTGACTCCTCGAGCGCCGGTATAGCCGCTTGAGTTCCCACCGTGGCCACACCGCGGTCATCTTCTTCGACCTCAGACTCAGCTAAACCACCCCGACTTCCTACGCAGCCTCACTGTCGAGCACGACCGACTCACTACCTCCATCCCCGATCGTCTCCTCCGAGTAGTCTCTGCCGGAGCCTGACTTTACCACCATCTCCCCCATGGTCTTCTTCTCCTTACCATCATCTTTGGATCTCCACCACCTCGTCATCACCACCGAGCCACATCGTCCCCATCACCACAGTCACCATTAATATCATTTCTACCACCACGACCTCAGCCCCGCCAGCACGACGACCCCACTTCCCTCATGACTCCCCGACGACAACTGTCAACAGCACCACCAACCTCTTCTCTAATCCTCCGCCAAGCATGACCCCGCCTGAGCAACACACGTCGACCTCTCCTTCCTATTCTCCTCCACAACCTGACTGTACCTCCTCTTCTTTCCCTCTACCATCACCAAAAACAATCCTGACCTGCTCACCGCCGACTTCATCCCCCACCGACTTCCTCGACTCCTCCTCTTCTACAGATCACCACAGCCCGTTCTGCCTGAATCTACACCACCGTCGGACCTTCCTGACCGCCTGAATGCCCTCACCCGACTTCTCCGTTGGCCTAGATCTCTCCCTCATGACCTCCCACGCCTGAGCCGCTCCTCTCTGGGCATCCCCAGAACATCATCACCATCATCATTATCATCATCATCATCATCACCATTATTATTATTATTATCATCATCATCACCATCATCATTATCATCATCATAACCATCAACATCATCATCGTCATCATCATCGTCACCACCCTCGCCGAAGCCCGAGTACCATCTCCAGTCAGTATCAGCCTCCCCCGACCCTGTAGTGCACGCACATGTTCGAACTGCCATCCCACGTGATTTTATGTGTACTTGTGTGAATGCTATTAGTGATTAGCATATTCCTTCATGATAGTTTAGTGATGTGCATTGTGTGACCCTGTGTTGGTGAACCTAGTAACCAGTTGCGTGTGCGTACATGTGTGTATAATAGTTAGTTTGATATATATATATATATATATATATTCTATAAAAATTAAATACTAGTACTAGGTATGACTGTAATATATATATATGTATTGTAGGACCATAAGTGATAAATTATGGGTGTACCATATTTATATGTATTTGTATGACCCTAGATGTCAGAGAGTTGACTGTCTGGTTATGCACAATATTTGACGACATGACATCCGTGTATTTAGTCGCACACTTGACCCTGCTAGTTGACTAGTTGTCACCCTAGCATAGTTTCTGAGTTCAGTGTATTATGTTTGTGTGTGTGCTAGTGTAACGAATGATACTATATTATTATTATATTATGTCTATAGGACTGTTGGATTATTCAGAAAAGACTTCGGAAATAGGATATTGGGATTGCCAGCAGAGGACCATAGGCGAGTACATTCTTTGACAATTTTTATTATGTTGATCATCTTTATGATTTTAGTTGTATAGCGTACATAATTCTGACGCTATGTATACATGAGTTAGCATCATCGAGCCCTGTCACGAGGAGACATGATTAGAATCCATCGTGCTAGCTAGGGACGAGAAAATATTAGTAGATTATGTGATTATACCCAACTCTACATGAATCACAGCTCACCCCATACCTCACGTCGGGTGCAGCATGAATATTACATGCCTCATAGCCTGTTATGTATGATTAGCCTGACTATTGCTTGCATCATAGCTAACTGGATGGTTAGCCTGACCTTCATGAATCATAGCTAATAATATGTAACAAGCCTAATCAGTCCCAAGATGATCAGATGATATACTGATGTTTCACACAATTAGCTAGATGCTCTAGTCATGTATTTCCACTTTATTGTTCTAGCATTCACTTATATTCCAGTTCATTATTCTAGCATGCACATGTATTTCTATTCATTGCTAGTTGTACCATTGATGATGATATATTCTCTAGTATTTCCTTATTCCAGTATTTTATTATTTCTAGTATTCTTATTTACAGTATTATATCCATCTTGTATTTCTTTACACTGTATTATAGTTTTGTCAATATACATGGAACTGCTGTTAGTACTTGTACTTTGCTCCATCTTGACTGGAAATATTTTTCCAGACTATGACTTAGAGGACTTGTTTACGGCATACTTGGAGATTTGGATGTTATTGTTTGCAGGTTAGACTATTTTTGTTGTTTAGACTTGTGTTGTGTTTATTTTTTTCTTCGACATCTTATAGTGCTTTATTTATGTGATTGAGTATTCCATATTATATTATGATATATGTGTCTCCTTATGGAGTTGGATATTCATGTGAGATTGATTAGCAAGTATTGTGACCTAGACAGCGTTCTACCGCCGATGCTGCGAAGTAGGCTGGACGTACCCACGCACTTGTGCCCTAACAACGGGTGCGGGTTATGACAGCTCCTGCGTATAGTCATGATTGTCTACAACTAGAAAGGACCAGGTCCTCAGAGGGATGTAACAAGATGCATAGAAGCATGATAATCAAAAACTGGATATAAAGATATGTACTGGGTAAACTAACCAACCTACGTGAATGTATTTGAGGATAACCTTCGCACGAATGGGCTGCTTGGCTAAAAAAAATTAGAATGGTCAAAGTTCTCTTAGAGATCCAGCGGACACGTGCATAACGTCACGGATGTCAAAGGCCGCCAAGTTAATATAGGATTGTCACGACTTGCGTCTCCAGAGGAGCATAAGGCCTGCATAGGAAAAGTATAAAGTAACCCAAATGACACGTGTATATCCTCCCCTCCCAAATGACTATCTGGATCATATCCATGAAACGACATGTCCAGTTCCTCACCACTAAGTCCAATGAATGTATCCTAAAATAATAAATATGACTAAGCCGACACATGTCCCTCACACATAGGGGCGACCCGAATAGCAGGATCTGTGTCCTCTCACGCGTATCATACATCTGTGTATGTATAAAATATGTGTCAAGCTCATGGAGATATAAAAATAACTCACCAATATTTTTATGCCCCTATCTCCCACAGGAATCGGTTGTCCCTGCTGGACGCGAATCACTGTGCCAACACTCCCACAGGACGATCTTTTCCTTCTGGACGTGATGTCGCACGAGCAAAAGCTGTGCCCGTACAAGGCCATGATCCAAACAGGTGATAAAATGACTAAGCCACATAGTAGCACAGATGATCCGAATGCAGTAGAATAAAAAATAAATAGGTGATTGGTAACAAGTTCACAGAGTCGTCAATAGAGGAAGCATTGAATAACATAAGTATGGAAGTAAAAAAAAGTACTTTATTGATATTGAATCAGTATTATAAGCGGCGCTAGGCCGATATTATAAGTCGCTCACGTCCTCTCTCTCAAAACAATAAAAGCGTGCCAAGTGACTACAATTATAAAAATATACATCGACAATGTTCCAATATTATGTCTTGTATATGCGCTTTATCTTCGGACGCAGCGCTCCAAGGCTCCAGAGTGAACTCTATGCCTTATCTCGTACGAAGGGGGTTTTTGTACCGAACGAGATTCTTCCACACTCTGTAAGCAATCTGGGTGGTTATCAGTACATGCATGCACTAGTGGAGAGGCTACTCGTCCATTCGATAAATCCAAACATATTATATAGGTTTTGTGCTCCAACTATTAAGTCATCTTTCTAGTCTTGTCTTATGATCAATTTTATTGCATAATAAAAAGCCTAACTCATGTGGAAGTACGTCGTGCGATATAAGAGTGACATAGCGAGACTTACCAACTTACCATTCGTCCTTCCCTGACCAAGGCAAACCAAGCACGAGTATATATAATAAAATCCAGGAGAAATTATATAAGCATACACAAGTGTCATGAGCAGGATTCTAACTCAGATGCACGAGTTACAAGGATACTTAGGTGTGTTACGGAAGATGTTCAAGTATTTAATTATGTACAAGTGTGCACAGATGTCTAATACTCATATTCGTTCAGAATTTCAGATTCTAAGTGGGATGCAATGACTCACAAGCGGATTGCCGCTAAGCGAGAATGATTTATCTATATGAACATGAGTCACTGGCATAGCCATAAATAACAAGTTTTAGTCATTGACGAGGATGTTATGCAACGAAAGTACATGGTACGCTACAAGCTATCACGTCAAGAATATGAAACTATCAGCCAATGTGCGAGAATGACATGTAGTGAGCGGAGACGCCATCCTGCTCGCAAATTAAATGTTGTCGAGTGAGTTCCATCTGGATCGGATCGGCCCAGTGCCCCAGAGACCGTCCGTGGAACGAGATTCAAAAATCTCCCTTGTTTAACAAGTTGTCCACGATATGCAAGTCTTGGGTCTTCCAAATTCCCAATATGACATGATAATTCTTGATTATTGTTCTGAAGGAGTATTGCTCCATGAGCTGTGATTCTTACTTTAATTGACATGATTCTCGTTCAGAGTTCAACTTGACTTAATGCATTCCCCTAGTTCAAAAACTGCCTTGGCGACCTAACGGTCCCGAATACTTGCAGGTTCATATTGCACAGAAAGACTATTTATTAGTTTTAGGGCTAACTAGATGCATTCATGATATGGATAATATTACAGGATCGCAGCATAAAATTATCTGACAAGCATTAAAATATGGCAATGAGTACAAGTTAGAATATAAGCAGGCAAGCATGCATTTATATGAAACATAAGTATTTACGTTAGCACGGTTCTAAGGGGTAGTACAAGGAGTAAAGCCGTACAGGAACATATCGAGCGAAATAATCTATACGACGAGCAGTGTAAATATATGAAGCGGTGTACTACAAAGAGTATATAATGATCTATTCGAAGCATTAGCAGAGTCTACTAGCACGAACCTAAGGTATCATGCGATGGTCTAACTATAAGCCCAGTTTCATTTTCAAGTTCTAACACAAGCAATACAAGATGGAATTATTCCCTTAGCTAGGTGTGTTGTATTCTTTATTAGCATGCAATAGGTGATTCACCTAGCATCTAGCATGTATCGTCCAAGTTTTATGTGTGCTGGGTAAGCAAAGACAAGTTTATCGTAGCTACCCACCTTAGCGATGATTTGCCTCTGTCGAGCGATACTTTGAGCGAGCCTTTCAAAGTCTAAGTCTGAACTCCTGAAGGGCCAAGTCTGAATTCCATTACGTCAAGACAGTCTTCTCGCTGAGCAAAGTGGGTCGGGTCATTGCACTAGTCCCGTTTTAATCGGCTCTCCGCTTGAACAAAATAGGTTATTACAAATATAGGGTAGTCCCATAACTCTAGATCAATATGCATAATAAATAAAATAAAGATGACTCAATCTGCCGTTGCACCCAAGTCTATATTAGACGCATAGTTTTATAGAAAATAACTAAATAAATAAGTAACATAAATGCAAGATGATGTACAAAATATAAATAAACAATCATTATGGCAATGTATACTTGTTTGGCAGTTATTTGGTGCTGAAATGATACAAGACAACAAGTATCACGAATCCAAAAAATATGGAAACTGAAAAAACATCTCTGGATGTTGCAACAAAAATCACAAATATTTTCAAAATGAGCATAATGGCCAAAAAATACTACCCTTTCGTCCAACTTGGACACATGACTAAAACGGTCATTTTAGGTCAAAATGGGGTCCACATGTGGCCCACTTTGTACCAAAAAACTTGCAAAGGGTAAAGATCTCTAAATAGGACAAATTATAGGTCAAACAAATCCTAAATAATGTTACAAACTCAACGGTATGTCCAGTTTTAGATTTTGGTGAGCCGATCACAAAATTGCTCGTCAAGTCGAATCATGAGACCCACAAAATGATATTCCGTCGACTGACTCAGAATTGGACGAAACTCGTGTCAAAGGAGAAGTCAAATACTGTGAGTCCAATGGCGTAAGTTTTGTCACGATCCGACGAGCATACACAATCTAATATGGTATTTTGCAAAATACCGTTATAGAGACTTTTTACGAATACGGGTTAATTTCGGCTTGCACACACGTCCAAATCAACTTCTACGAAATTTTACACGTCAGAAATACCATACGCATATTTTGGTGCAATTGGTACGAGACGAAGTGGTCTCATTTGGCGGGGCACACTCCGTATCAAAAAAAATTAGTTTATGATAATATAATTTTTAGTCAACTTCTAACAGGTTTTATTCGATGAATACATCGAGTTAATTAAAACTGAAAGAAATATTTTGTTGTCCTATATGTTTTTAATGAACTCCTTTAAATAGATTTCAAAAAATATTAAACGAGTTGGTTAAAACTTGGACGTGAACAGGGGTGGTTGGATTAATTTTTCTGAACTATTTTGAATAGTTTTTCATCCAACTTTTGATCAACTTACTAATCAATCCAGGGTCTAAAAACTATTATACTTGAAGGAAATCCTAGAGGTTAATGTTATGATCATGTACGAAGAAGCCATTTGTAAGAGGAACGAGAGGCGAGGAAGATACATCACATGGAAGTAGGGGCTTTGGGACTGGTTGCGTGCGTGCCGGATCGGAAGAAGGTGGTCGGATTTCTACTGTTGTTGTGTTATTGCGGAGGCTGCTAGTGCGCACGAGGTGATCATGCACGACGAGTGTGACATGTGTCGGTTGATAGGGCTTGATCGGAGATAATTGCGCTGGTGTTAGGATCGAGCATCAACATCCAAGACGGCGGCTCACAGGATGAGTCACCAAAGATGGTCCTGGTTCTCTTAGCATTTTTATAGGAGTGGGGGTTGCTCAAATATTTTTTGGTGAGGATGGTTGGTGCTCGTTGAGAATATGAGAGTAAAGGACTATAGGGATTTACTCGGATTGTCTTGTATTTAAGGAAGAGATGTCTCAGATGCTTGGGATATATATATATATATATATATATATATATATATATATATATATATATATATATATATATATATATATAGATATATATATATATATATATATATATATATATATGCGAAAGTGGTGGGGGTGATGGTTAATAAATATAAATATAAAAGATATAGAATCAATATCATATAATCCAAATTTTTTTAAGCAAATATGATTAATATTCATATTAAGTATTCTATAAATTGGGACAAACAAGATATTAAATATTATTTAAATTATAAAATATCATTACCAGTTAAATTATAATAATGATAAAAATAAAAATAATTGTTGCTAAAATAATAATAAAAATAGATAATTCTACTATAAAAAAATTACTAAAACTTAAGAAGTTGAATTTTATAACTACGTGCACATTTGGAAACAACTAAATAGTAAGATATTTATAAAATAAATGTCAAGTCCCAGTCCCAAAATAAGTAAGACTATGACACGTAAGTATGCCAGCCATATGTACATGGCAACTCCAATATATGGATACCATGATATACACGTACGCTCTAATATGAGCAGTAATTCACAATTGGTATAACTAAATCTCAAGTCACAGGGTATCATTTAAATCTCATCCATAGAATCAAATATAAATAAATGACCAGTATCTATGAAACTAGATCTCAATGTAAAGTATCTAAAGATGACAATCGAATGGAAATAAATCCACTACCGAATTAGAATAAAGAATGAATAAGACAAATACAATATAAGTACCACAACTATCGACCACTGAGACTCGAAGAGAAGACCTGCTGGAAATATAAGTAACCAGTCTGGATCTGTGCTCCTATGACCACTCATGAACATCTACATCTGGAAAGGGACCAGGTCCTCAGAGGGACATAACAAGATACATAGAAGCATGCCATGAAGTAAATACTAAATAAATAAAGGCGTGTGCTAACCAGCTAAGTAAAATTCAATTTGAGGACAACTTTGAGTGTATGGAAAGTGTAGGCTAGACATATGCTGACGTAATTCACCAATCGTGATAACTGGCTCGTATATGCCACATATGCCCCCATACAAGGGCACTGTAATATAATAACGTCCATACCGCTCCGAAGAATAGGGAATCTGTATAGTATAACGTCCATACCGCTCCGAAGAACGGGGAATCTGCATAGTATAATGTCCATACCGCTCTGAAGAACGAAGAATCTGTATAGTATAATGTCCATACCGTTCCGTCGAACGAGAAATCTGAAATAAAGGAAGTGGGTGTCCAGTACGCCTACTCGTTGTCCTTCCTGCCCAATAATCTATGCATGTTGTATCCACAACACGCTTCAGCCACTATGCCGAGGCATCGTAACTCTGGCTCATAGTCTATCGTTAGAATAATATCCCAACCTTATAACCAAACAAGGAGAAGGATTGGACTATCGTACTACGATAGTCTATGCTCCGACAATTAATAACTGCTAAGTCTTCTAACATGTATTGCTAATAGCAGTTATTTCCTATTCGTCGCATGCCTATACGTACAGGTGGCCAAATACATACGCAAATTCGTGCCCTACATGAGACTCATAATATGTGTAAGAAATGTGTCAAGGCCTTGGGAGTCATACTAATAACTCCACAACTTTAGGTGGGTCTACTAGACACTAGGTCAGACATAAGTCCTAACGTCAATGCATTCGTTGTCTGCACCCGAGTCTCTTTCGGACGCACATAGTTATATAATATAAATATCCAACTAATAATACAAAATTTAAATAGTACAACAAGGAAAGGTATACTTGCTTGCCAAGAAAGCTGTGAAGTACCCATAACCTGCTCCTGAAGTTGTACAGAATAATCCAATGATCCTCGGGGTACGCGTACGAGAATGACAGTAACAACGATGAGGCTGATGACGATGTCGACGATGAGGGTGATAATGATTAGGCTAAGGATAGTGATAAAGGTTAATGGTGATGATAACGATTAGGAGATGATGATAATGTCGATGAGGAGATGATGATAATGTCGATGAGGAGATGACCGGAGTCCGACCAGGGGAAGGGGAGGTCGAACCAGGGAGGGCAGTAAAGGGGAAGAAGGATAGGAAAGAGGAGGAGGTGATCGTGTGGCCGTGATGTCATCTCCGTTAAGGAGGAGGGGGACACAGGAAACGGTGGTGGTGTAGTCGTGTTGGTGGTGTGGTAGGGTTGAGGGACGGACAGGAGGTGGTCGAGGTTGTTCGGTGGTTCATCGAAGAAGGAGAGAGCAGGGGGAGGTAGAGGTGATCGGGGAAGAGAGAAGGAGAGAAGAGGGTGGTAGTGGTCGCGGTGATAATGGCGGTGGTGGTTCAGAGGAAACTGTTATGGTCGTGGTGGTCACGGTGGTCGTAGGGCGGTAGCTAGAGGTGGTTGAGGCAGCGGGGGAGAGGAGAAGGTCGTTGAGACTGATGGATCGGCGGTAGGAGGTTGCAGTCGACGGGGTACAGTTGGGTGCTGCTGCTCCGACGGGAATCATCGACGTGGGTGATGAGGACAGGAAAGGGTGGTGGTATAGTCGGGTCTGCGGGTGGAGAATCAGTGCACAGGCGGAGGGGGACGGCTCCGGCGAGGGGGAATGACCGGGGATGGGTCGTGTTCACCGGAGGGTGAGGTGAACAGGAAAGTATGGGGATGAACAATGTCGGCTGGGTGAATAGGTTTAGTTATTTTTAGAAAATAAAGAAGTGGGGAGGAAAAGTTATGTATTTATACACATGTAAGGGGGTTTATTTGACCTAAGAAAAGTTGACTTTGGTCAACATCCTCTTGGGTTGGGCTTTGGGCTCACATGGGGATGTATGGGAGGGCTATAAATTATATAGTTTAAATGCAAGGATAGGCTTAAAATAAAGGGGGCAATGTTGCGCGTTGCACATTCTGAGAATTATGGAAAAATTTCTATGAAGGAGAAAGTTAGATTTCTTCATGTATTATTCAATGGTATGGATACCTCAATGAACTTTTGCGTAAATGTTCCCAACAATTAGAAAATTACAAAAAAAGAAAATTGGATTAAATTAATTAAATTGAATGCGCAAGATGTTCTTGAATTAATTTGAAGTACATGGAGATAAAATTTGGGGGGACATAAGTGTCATGGACATAGAGGGCTCAGAGTAGAAATTTATCATAAATTAGGTTGTACGAAATGGGTCAAGATTGTGTCTCCAATTTTGATTAGAATGCACAAGGATACAAAGTTATATTTATTTAGAATTAAGTATACACTTCTGCGACGAATGTTATACGACTAAAATATAGCACAAGAGAGCATAATTATAAGTTACACTGAGGTCAGAATAGAAGACGGTCATGACTAGGATGAGGTTGTAAAGTTTGTAGAAAGAAAATGGCTAGTGTAGTGCTCAAATTATCGAAGCAACGGTAAGGTATACTATGTGATATAAATATCGTATAGTTAAATCAAATGCCGTGTTCTATTTCTAATTGGGTTCGAATTAGCCCTAGTTCATTATCTAAGCCAAGTAGGCCAAATTTTGGGTGAGGGTGTTTACAATCTACCCAACATAAAAATAATTTTGTCATCGAAATTAAAATAAGGCATAATTTGGTTTAAATCTTTCACATACGTATGTAAGGCAAGTCTATTGCAATCTCTTCCCAAAAAATTTAAACATATTCAATTCTATCGCAATCACTTTCAAATTAAATTAACCATTGTTTAGATCTAACTTCAATACTTCGCACTATCCTCTCAATTTTCAAATTAAATAATCTACGTCCAATCTGATTCAAATCTATATGACATCCCACATTAAAAATTTATATTGCAATCTTCAATTATCATAATCTCCTCTAAAAAATAATTATAACCACATATTATTTCTATTTTCAACTTGTGAATTCTGTACTCTTCGAATCTAAATTCAATTTGTATCCTCAATATTTCAAATAGGTAATCCCACAATCAACCTTTCACTTTTAATTTAAGGCCTCCAATTATAAAATTTAAAATCTAATTCACCAATTGTTCAAGTCTAGATTTCTATATTTATCCTCAAAGTTTAAATAAGTGATTCAACCTTCAATATTCAAAAACTTAAATCATATGCTCAAGTATAATTATTTGGTTCGCCATATCACGATTTTTAAAATTTATTAATCCTCATCATCTTAATCATTCTTCTAAAATTCTCAAAATTAAAATAACTTGAACCTCTCAATCTAATTTTTACTCGATCAGAATCTAAAAGAAATTCCTCTCAAGTTGACAATAAAACTGCTCCCAACATAGAATTTACCCATCTATCACATAAGGCTCTAATATTTAAGAAATCTTATTCCTCAAATTTACTTAATCATGTTACTCAATCGTCAAAAATTTAAACACCAAATATATCACCTATGATATACCCTTAATCAGTTATAAAAGGCAGTCATCTAGTAACATGATTGGCCTATGGTGTATATTTAGTACTCTCTATATATCAAACTTATACTAAGCCCGAGGTTTCATCTTTCCAAAGTACGGGAAGACAAAAAATAATAATAAAGAGTCAAAGGGGAAGGTAATAGAATAGAAGTATGGGAATTAAGGCTTTTAAAGAATTCAAATGGGAATTGTCAAGGAAGTTGTGGATTGAAATCCTATTTTGTAAATTCCTATTCGCATGTTCATATTAGAACAGTTATGTAACCGATACGATATGCTCAGATATGTCTAGAGGAAAGTATATTCGTCTACTACTATATATCTCAATCCACGTAAAGTAGTCATGCGAAGAGCGAACCTAATGTACTAAGATTGATCAGACCGTAATACACTTGATTCTGATTAGACAATGTATTAGTGTAATACTCCAATAATACATATGTCATGAACATGCTTGATAAAGAATAAGCTTGCAAAACTAGGCTATAATAGCAGCATAAGTCAAGGTAGTACAACAAATATAAGTGCGCTAGATTATGATGAGAGAAATTATAAAATAATTCAAGTTCATAAAAAGATAAGACTCTACAATCTCTACAGTTGTCATACTAACTCCTTGTCTAAGTTGCTAGTCGACAAAATAGGGGTATGGGCCATCTAAGTTCAATAGTCTGAATAAATATTTTCTTCTTATGCAAGCATATAGTTAATATCATTCAATTACACTACATTAATGATTCAAGAGGACTATGTGTTACTAGGTTATGAGGCATACTACCCAACTTAAAAATATTAACTAATATTGTGATAGTCTTAAGGGGATCCTGCAAAATAATAAGGTATAAACTCTTATTAGGGTATATACGGAAAAAAACTTGGTACTTATTAGGGTCTCCTATTGCATTATATAGGTAATGACCATCTTAAGTCTTAATCATATTGCTTATAGAATAAGTGTCAATAGTATGAATGAAAAAGTTACTGGCCTTCAAGGGGAAAGAGGATATAATCTATATTGAGGTGGGGTACATGTTACGTAATTTAAAACTAAGAATAATCAGATCACGATCTAAAGGAATAACTCAAACTATCAAGTTCTAACTACCAAGCACAAAATTCAAAGTTCAAGATTACAATTATCATCCTAGCAAATCATATATCCTTATCATAAAGGAATATCACTTGGCCTAAAATTAGAAATGTTAGGTGGCACGAATTAAAAGATGAAGAATAGAAGAACATATTTAGTCATCGCAAAAATATAGCGAGCACTAAGGTTGCAAAGGAACATAATATAAAATTACAATAGAGAGACTCTAGATAATATCACGTTTTTCTGAGGAGAAGGAGGTAGTTAATCTCTGTGTTCAAGGTTTGATCGAGAAAAATATTATATTCATTCCTTTTGGCTTCCTATGGCGCTGTTTGCTAATACCAGGACAAGAACCTAAATTTATACTTCTATAATACTATCTCCCTATAAAAGTTAAGTTTTGGTCCTAATTTTTATCCTTGGATTTCTATTGGTCCCTCAATGCTAGGGTCAAACAATATGGTTAAATTTATAACTTACTCTAGTTGCGTCTATACTACTCTCAAGTCATCCCTAATTATCAAGGAATAATGGTCGATCATTCTACAAGTAAGGGTTGCTAGAGTTTATTAGGTAGTCCAAACTTAATAATGTGTCAATGTCCTAGTTGTATTCTTAATAGGAATATTACCCTAATTATCGTCAAAATAGCAAGGATTCCTATATTCTAGGAGAAGGCTATACTCAAGGGACTATTATGGAAGCACATGAATCAAGCAGGATACAGTTATTCAAATAGAACATATTGGAAGAAAGATAAATCATAATCAATTGTGGATAAGATCCTATACTCTAATCCAATTTGCAGGCTTGCTCAGTACAATAACGTAATCAAGATAATATGCTCTTGACCTGCATGGGCGACCACTAAAAATATGTCACGTCCCAGTCCCAAAATACGTAGGACTAGGACACGTAAGCATGCCAGCCGTATGTACATGGCAACTCCAATATATGGATACTATGATACACACGTACGCTGTAATATGAACAATAATTCACAAATGGTATAACTAAATCTCAAGTCATAGGGTATCATCTAAATCTCATCTATAGAATCAAATATAAATAAATGACCAGTATCTATGAAACTAGATCTCAATGTAAAGCATCTAAAGATGACAATCGGATAGAAATAAATCTACTACCGAATTATAATAATGAATAAACAAGACAAATACAATATAAGTACCACAACTATCGACCACTGAGACTTGAAGAGAAGACCTGCTCGGAATGTAAGTAACCAGTCCGGATCTGTGCTCCTGCGAACACTCAGGAACCTCTACACCTGGAAAGGGACCGGGTTCTCAGAGGGATATAATAAGATACATAGAAGCATGCCATAAAGTAAATACTGAATAAATAAAGGGGTGTGCTAACCAGCTAAGTAAAATTCAATTTAAGGACAAATTTGAGTGTATTGGAAAGTGCAGGCTAGACATATGCTGACATAATTCACCAATCGTGACAACTGGCTAGTATATGCCACATATGCCCCCATACAAGGGCACTGTAATATAATAACGTCCATACCGCTCCAGAGAATGGGGAATCTGTATAGTATAACGTCCATACCACTCCGAAGAATGGGGAATCTGCATAGTATAACGTTCATACCGTTCCGTCGAACGGGAAATCTAAAATAAAGGAAGTGGGTATCCCATACGCCTACTAGTTATCCTCCCTGCCCAATGATCTATGCATGTTGTATCTACAACACGCTTCAGCCACTACGCCGAGGCATCATAACTCTGGCTCATAGTCTATCGTTAGAACAATAGCCCAACATTACAACCAAACAAGGACAAGGATTGGACCATCGTACCACGATAGTCTATGCTCCGACTACTAATAACTGCTAAGTCTTCTAACATGCATTTCTAATAGCAGTTATTCCCTATCCGTCGTACGCCTATATGTACAGGTGGCCAACCACATACACAAGTCCGTATCCTACATGAGACTCACAATACGTGTAAGAAATGTGTCAAGGCCTGGAGAGTTATACTAATAACTCCATAACTTTAGGTGGGTCTACTAGACAGTAGGTTAGACACAAGTCCTAACGTCAACGCATTCGTTGTCTGCACCCGAGTCTCTCTCGGACGCGCACAGTTATATAAAATAAACATGTAACTAATAATACAGAATTTAAATAGTACAACAAGACAAGGTATACTTGCTTGGCAAAAAAGATGTAAAGTATCCATAACCTGCTCCTGAAGTCATGCAGAACGATCCAATGGTCCTTGGGGTACATGTACGAGAATGACGGTAATGACGATGAGGTTGACGACGATGACGATATCGACAATGAGGGTGATAATAATTAGGCTAAGGATGGTGATGAAGGTTAATGGTGATGATGACGATTAAGAAATAATAATGATGTCGATGAGGAGATGATGATGTCGATGAGGAGATGACCGAAGTCCGGCCAGGGGGAGGGAAGGTCCGTCGAGGGAGGGCAGTGAAGGGGAAAAAGGACAGGAAAGAGGACGAGGTGATCGTATAGCCATGTTGTCGACTCCGGCGAGGAGGAAGGGGAGATAGGGAATGGTGGTGGTGTAGTCGTGCTGGTGGTATGGTGGGGTTGAGGGACGGACAGGAGGAAGACGAGGTCGTCCGTTGGTTCATCGAAGAAGAAGAAGAGAGTAGGGGGAGGTGGAGGTGATCGGGAAAGAGAGGAGGAGAGAAGAGGATGGTGGTGGTCGCGGTGATAATGGCGGTAGTGGTTCAGAGGAAACCGTGGTGGTCGTGGTGGTCACGGTGGTCGTAGGGCAGTAGCAGGAGGTGGTTGAGGCAGCGGGCGAGAGGAGGAGGTCGTCGAGACTGATGGGTCAGCGGTGGGGAGGTTGCAGTCGACAGGGTACAGTTAGGCGCTGCTGCTCCGGCGGGAATCATCGACGTGGGTAATGAGGATAGGGAAGGGTGGTGGTGTAGTCGGGTCTGCAGGTGGAGAAGCGGTGCACAGGAGGAGGGGGACGGCTCCGACTAGGGGGACTGACCGAGGATGGGTCGTGTTCATCGGAGGGGAAGGTGAACAGGAAAGTAGGGGGATGAACATTGTCGGATGGGTGAATAGGTTTAGTTATTTTTAGAAAATAAAGAAGAGGGAAGGAAAATTTATGTATTTATACACATATAAGGGGGTTGATTTGACCTAAGAAAAGTTATCTTTTGTCAACATCCACTTGGGTTGGGCCTTGGGCTCACAAGGGGATGTATGGGAGGGCTATAAATTATATTATTTAAATGCAAGGATAGGTTTAAAATAAAGGGAGCGATGTTGCGCGTTGCAGATTCCAAAAATTATGGAAAATTCCTATGAAGGGAAAAGTTAGATTTCTTCATGTATTGTCCAATGGTATGGACACCTTAATGCGCTTTTGCGTAAAAGCACCAAATAATTAGAAAATTACACAAAAAAGAAAATTGGATTAAATTAAATGCACAAGATGTTCTTGAATTAATTGGAAGTATATGGGGATAAAATTTTGGGGGACACAAGTATCATGGACATAGAGGGCTTAGAGTAGAATTTTATCATAAATTAGATTGTACGAAATGGGTCAAGATTGTGTCTCCAATTTTGATTGGAATATACAAGGATACAAAGTCGTATTTATTTAGAATTAATTATAAACGTTTGTGACGAATATTGTACGACTAAAAATGTAGTACAAGAAAATATAATTATAAGTTACACCGAGGTCAGAATAGAATGATCATGACTAGGACAAGGTTGTAAAGTTTGTAGCAAGGCATGGCTAGTGTAGTGCTCAAATTATCGAAGCAACGATAAGGTGTACTATGTGACATAATATCGTATAGTTAAATCAAATGCCGTATTCTATTTTTAATTGGGTTCGAATTAGCCCTCGTTCTTAATCTAAGCCAAGTAGGCCCAATTTTGGGTGAGGGGGTTTACAATAATTCTAGAAACACTTGTAACCCTTTATTTAAATAGTTTATTCCTAAAAAATATTTTTGACAAATAATTAAACTACTGAATACAAATATATATTTATATCAAATATTAAATAAATTTTTTTATTTTTTTCTATTTAATTAAGTAAATAACTAGAAAAAATCATCCATAATTCAATAAATAAGATAATTAAAATAGTAAAAATACAAAAATTAAAATTTTAAAATTAGGGTGTTTATATTTTAGCAAACTTAAAAAAATTTTGTCATCAAAATTAAGAAAAACAGTATTCTAAAAATAAGAGAAAGCAATAGAAGAGAATGGTCAAATATGAATTATCGTACCTCAAACTTGGGAAGATAAAAATGCATTAAATTCTAAGGGTCGGTCTAGTCAGCTTCAGTAAAGCAATATGGCATGAATATATTTTAGTACAAGGAGAACTTGCACGTGGAATCGACATTGCGAGGAATACGTAGGAGAGGTTAGTAACCCAAGGGAACAAGGTATTGATAGAAAAGAGAATACTACTACTGCTACTTGTGTCATCTATCAGTTTTGTAGGTATGCCATCTAGTTAAAATGTTATCCTATCCTTATAGCTTCTAAGTTACCATATTTATACTCCTAGAATCCCGTGTCATAGTGAGGTATATAGATCTAGTACTATCCGTGTGTCAAACTTCTATCAAGCACGAGCGTTTGCCTTTCCAAAATAGCAGAAGACGAAAAACAAAGATAGTGATATTAAAGGGAACGAATGAGTTCAATTACGAAAGCCAAGGGAGATAATCGAATTCAAAGAGGAATTTTGTTAAATCAGTTGTGGATTAAGATCCTATCTTAGTCTATTACTTTTTTGGAGGCTCGTATCAGTACAGTTACGTAACCAATACATTATGTTCTAGCCTGCCTAGAGGGCAAGTATATTCGTTTAATAAGCTAAGTCAACTATATCTTAATCCACATAAAATAGTCATATAAAGAGCGAATCAAGTGCACAAAGGTTGATCAGACCATAATATACCATTCTGATTAGAGAATGTATTAGTGTGGGACCCTAATAACACATATGTCATAAACAAGCTCGATAAAAGAATAAGCTTGCAAAACTATGCTATATTAGCAGCATAAGTCAAGATAGTACAAATATTAGTACGTGAGATTATGAAGAATAAAAGTAAAAATAGTTTAAGTTTGTCAAGAATCTAAGACTTATCTGGTGTTTGTGCCTCTACAGTTGCCATACTAACTACTTGTCTCAGTGTTTAGTTGACCAAATATGATATGGACCTCTAAAATCTATAGTCTAAATAAATACTATCTTCTTACACTAGTGGATTCAATCATGTCTCATTAGTGCCCCGTAAAGACCAAATATTGTAAGATACGCTACCCAACTTACAAGAGTTCAGCTAATAAGATAATTTGACCAATAGGCATTTATACCTAGTACTAGTCATCTTTCAAACCTCTATCAAGCACGAAGGATAAGATAAAATTGACGTTGTAAAAGGATCAAGCAGGATGCAATTCAAGCAGTCAAATGAGAATTCAAAATAAAATCAAGGAAGATAATTTGAATAAGTGGATGGGATCATAGATACTAATCCTATATACAGGCTTGTTAGGTATAGTAATGTAACTGAGATAATATACTCTCGTCTCGACCTGCATGGACCACCACAAAAATATGTCACGCTCTAGTCCCAAAATATATATGACTAGGAATACGTAAGCTTGTCAGACGTATGTATATAATAACTCTACTATATGAAAACCATAATACATACGTACACTATATTATGAATAATAATTCGTAAGTGGTACATAATTGTCACAAGTCATATGGCATAACTAGATCTCATCCACAGAATAAAAAAAACCAATCATCTATATGATTGAATCAAGTATGAAATACTTGATAAGAACTATTAGTTGGTTGGAGATAAATCCACTACAAAACTAGAGTAGAACAAGAATCTGACTACTTAAATTAAATAAACGGCAGAAAAGTATCAACTCAATTATGAACCAAATAGACTCGAAGAGAAAACCTTATCGGAAGAGAATGAAGTAGGAAATCCTGGTCTGTGCTCCTGCATATAGTCATGATCATCTACACCTGGAAGGGACCAGATCCTTAGAGGAACATAAGAAGATACATAGAAGTATGCTAATCATAAACTGAATATAAACATATGTACTGGATAAACTTTCCAAGCTAAATGAATACATTTGGGAATAACCTTCGCACGAATGGGCTATCTGGCTAAAAAAAGTAGATGGGCATAGTTCTCTTATAGATCCAGGGGCCACGTGCATAACGTCATGGACGTCCGAGGCCGCCAAGTAAAAATAGGGTTATCATGACTCGCGTCTCTAGCGAAGCATACGACCTGCATAAGGAAATATCACGATCCATACCTAGAATATAGGCATTAATAGTGAACCATGCCCAAACTACGTAGTAAGAACGACGTAGAATGCTGTCTAGGTCCTCGATACTATCTAACACCTCATGTAATAAATATAAGGTACCTGTCAATGTCATCTCAACTCTAAACGGATGAACAAATATAATATATGATAATGATATAGTTACTCAATCACAATATCAAACTAAGGAAGATAAGATGAAATATGAATCACCATACAATCACAAATCCATAATATGAGTCTAAGAACAATACAACTCTAAAATAAAATACATGCCAAAGGTCTCAATAAAAGTCTAATACAAGTCTAAACAATAAGTCTAAGCCTCCTCAGTATCTGACACTAGATCCTTCTGCTCTAATAGAATATCCTCTAATGGTACACTGTCCTGGGGCTCATAGCAAGTGGGACACTGCTCCATAAGCTAATCATCTAAAAAATATATCCAATCAGGATTAGAGCAAAGTACATACCTTTGAAAGCAGTTCCAAATACATAATAAAGCATATATAACAAATAATAAAAAAGAATAAAACATAACTAGCAATAGAAATTGGATTAAACTAAAGTAAATGGATAATATACTAGAATAAAGAACAGGCAATCTGAATAACTGTAATTTAAATTGAAATAGATAAAACTAGCTAATGTGCCATAGAGTACAAGTTTATTATGTGATCAGTTTGGGTTAAACATGATTACAATATGGTAAATCGAATACATGTGTGATATGTAATCGACATCTACACGAATACACTTAGGCTTAATCACATAACCAACTCCTACTTTCCCTCCCCCAACTAATACTCATTGATCCAATTATGACACATTACAAATATGAATATAAGCACACTGAACACGAGCAGTATGTGAACATGAAGTACACTAAAATCAATACCTGATACACACGGACGAAATACATGTGAAGGAGTACCCGCAGAACACAGTAGGGGATAACATCTCATTATAGGATACATTTAGTACCAGTCCGTGTAGCCACTGTGTCGTAATCAAGTATATAGTTCTCTAACATGTAATATAAAAACTATCATAGAATAAAAACTAACAGAGAGATGTACTCGCCTCTGGTCCTAAGCAAAGGGTGTATCTCGATAACCAAGCTGGTGTCACACAATCCTATTTAGGAAAATATTATGTTAAATAGTATAATAAAGTAATAATGAATTAAAATGCAGGAACACATGCTCCCTGGGCCAATACTAGGTCACACACCAATTTTTAGGTCCAAACTACGATTATAAGTCTATATTGGTCACTAACTAGTCAATACTGGCTTGTAATAGCTATACAAGGTCATTACCTATATATGGGGTTATTACCTTAACTGCTACTTACCATCTCTATTATAACTAACTAGTTAACTATTAACTAATACCAACCTCTAACACCTATACTCACTGTCAAACTATACGGATACTAACTAAGCTAACTAATTAATAGTTCTAACTTGACTAATACAAATATATACTTAACTAACACTAACTGATATCATAAGTATAGACACTAACTAATCTTGGTATAACTTTACTAACTAACAGCTGCTAATCACTAACCAACTAACTGATATCTAATATTACTAACATAACTTAATAATATAACTTACTGTCAACACTATCTCTGATACACCTTAACTGACTAACTGAACTAAACTTCCTAACAACCTTTGCCATTTCCCTTAACTGAAATATGAATATCCCAACTAAATAAACACTGATCCACCTTTTTAGCTATTCAAATGGTTGAACAGCACCTCACCTATACCCAATCACCCTAGTTATGTATAGCTTTTGCTATAAGCAACAGTTGCTGCTGGAAATACAATAGCAATGACCTGCGGTTGCTATTGCAAAAGCCTCTCAAACACCCTATCCTAATCCTCTATGTCTATTCACACAAAACTTTTACCTGTTCAATCTCCATATCAGCATACTACTGCTTTGATCCCTACGAGTTCCCTTCTTTCTTACCTGAATCAGACTTTGTCATAACTGTCTGAAGCTCAATCACTGAAACCTTCTTTCCATCTCCGATACAGTGAGCAATGATGCTGTGCATCCGTTGCTACTAACTGATCAAGCAACTTAAGGTTGTAGTTTCATAACTCGACCCCCTTTTCTCATATGTTGGGCAACTGGTACCCCAAATACTTCTTGCTTATCCTCCATCATTAGCACACATATCCTTAATTTTATACCTCCACATATACTGACATTCAAGCATCATGAACTGATACACTCATGGCAAATTCTGGCACACTCACACACCAGGTCATTATATCAAACACTTTTGATGCACCTTAAGTGACACTCATGGTATACTCCCAATTGGAAAGCCAAATCCCCAAATTATCCATAATAATCAAATATATACACACACACACACACACACACACACACACACATATATATATATATATATATATATATATATATATATATATATATATATATATATATATATATAATGCATCATGATACAACTAAAATAACTTGCTATAATGAGAATTGAGAATTAATTGCATAAAACACCCAAAAGTGAGCTACGTATCACACAATATCACACTGTATCGTGATACAGCCAACTTGTATCTAATTATGGACGTGTACATAGTTCCATAACCCCGATCTAAGTCTAATTAGATCTAATTGGTCTCATGACACATAATTGATGTGTCAATCTCATAATTCTTTCCAAATATATACAAAACCTATGTATAATTCTCTATACATAACCAATTGGCCCAAAACTTGTTCCTATTGGTAGTCCTATGCCATGAGGTCATTTCTAATGGTCAAATGCATGATTTGGGAGCTAGATTGAAGAAAAATTTAGAATTTACCAATTAGGAGATGGATTCCCAATAAAAACACAATTGGACATGATCCGGACACGATCTCTTCACCAATGCTCCTTCTCCTTGTGTGCTTTGCTTCTCCAAACTTCAAAGCTCCTTGAGGGATGGAAATAAGAGGTAATAAAGGAATTTGGATTAAATTGATAAAGGAAAAGAAGTAAACTGGGTATCTAAAAATTTAAGGATTTAAATTGAGTGTAAAATAAAGGGAAGAAAGAGAGAGAGAAAAGGCCCTTTATGTGGCCATCCAAAATTTCCCCCTCCCTAAGCTTCACACAATGTATAATTTGCCCCCACTAGCTAATAATGGTAACTAATTAAGGAGGGCTATATTGGGAAGTCTCTAGCTAATCCAAATTAGCTTTAATCCTCCTATTTAATTAGAGCGAATGGGTCTAGTCCATGTTGGGCTCAAATATTATCATGACAAATTTAATTGGGTACAATAGTGTCAAGTCTAACTAATAGCCTAGCCCACTATTTATAAATAATAATACTAGATATATAATAATTAGCACAAGCATAAATTATTAAATACTATAATTGAATAAATAAAATATGGAATAACTAAAATACCCTCATTTAGAAAAGTGAGGGTGACAAACCTACCATCCTTAGATAAATTTTGTCATCAAAATTTAAGGAAGTAACTAGCACTTCAACAAGCAATCATAGCAAACAAGAAAGAATTATACCTCATGACTCAAACATATAAGGATATCGCTCGCACATCTCGACCTCTACCTCCCAGGTAGATTTTCCTGGAGAGTGATGCCTAGCGTGATGCGTACCATGGAAATTGTCTGGTTCAGCAATACCATCTTCCTGCGATCTAGAATTTCTAATGGCTACTCTGGATAACTGAGAGTAGGACCAACCTTGATCTCTGAGTGATACAATACATAGCTAAGATCTTCCATATACCATCTCAACTACGACACGTGGAACATATTGTGTATTCCCTTGAGTGCAGGCGGCAAGTCTAGTTTATAGGCCACTGCACTGACCCTCTCAAGAATATCGAAGGGTCCGATGAACCATGGACTACGCTTCCTACCTCCACCAAAGTGAATCGGGTTCCGTGTTGGAGAAATCCTCAAGAACACCATATCGTTAACCTAGAATAAAACATAGCCTTAGGACTCAATCTTAAATAAGGTAAATACAACCAACACAAACAAAACCTATACCTCAAACACCAAAGGTCTACGGTAGCTATTGACCCAATGTCGCTGTCTGTCCTGCACCACTCGAAGTCTATCCCTGATAACCTTCACCTTCTCAGCTGCATCCATAACCATCTCTAGCCCAATAAGGGTCTCTCACCAATATCATCCCAAGATAATGGAGTACGATATCTCCATCCATACAATGCCTCAAATAGTGACATCTATATACTAGCCTGGTAGTTGTTGATGTAAGCAAACTCTACCAAGTGAAGGTAGTCCTTCCAAGAGCCTCTAAAATCAAAAAGCATAAGTGCGTATCATATCCTCGAGAGTTTGGATAGTCCCCTCTACTGCCCGGGGTGATATACGATACTAAACTTGAGCTGAGTGCCAAAGCTAGCCAGCAAACTCCTCTAGAAGTAGGATATGAAGCGACTATCTCGATCTGAGATTATGCTTACAGGAACTCCATACAATCTAACTATCTGATGCACATACAACTTCGCGAGCTTCTTCATAGACGTACCCACTTTGAATGGCAAAAAGTAGGTCAATTTGGTCAACCTATCTACGATGACAAAAATCGTGTCTTTGTCTCCTCAAGAATGTGAAAGCCCTGATACAAAGTCCATCGTTACATGCTCCTACTTGAAGGACCATAAAGCAACTCTAGGGAGTGAATAGAGTGCAGCAGAATAATCTACCCAATTAAAGATTATCATAATGAAGGCAGTTGATATCTAATTATATATATAAAGATAGTAAAGTAAAGCAGTAAAGTAGAGAGAGAAAGCAAACACAAATACCAAGATGTATACTAGTTTCCCTCTGAGAGGACTAATCTAGTCTCGAGAACTCAATCTCAGAGTTTTATCCCCTATAATCACCAATAGTGAATCATAAGCTTTGATTCTAATGGCTTACCACTTATTTATACCACGAGGTTTGATTCGATGTCTCATAACTTTGCAGCTAGAGAGAGAAAGTAACTGATGGAATGAAGATCTTTACAACTTTGAAGACTTCTAGACCGAGACCATACTTTATACTAGGATGGCTAGGGAGTTGCTCTTGGAGATATAAATTTAAGGCTTAAATGTTTGCTCATAATAGGATAGAAGATTAAGAATCATTGAGTGTGTAAGAATGTAGAATTTCAATCATATTTATAGTGTGTAGGCAAACAAAATTCGGCCAAAATTTGGATTGAGTTTAATTCAAAATTCCAACTGTTGGGCCAAGAAATCAGGAGCTAATTAAACTGGTTGATTTCATACCAAAAGGGTAACCGAGTTTGGTCTGAGTTTGGCATGAGTTCGGCCCGAGTTCAATTCTAAGTATGGTAGACTTTGTTAATAAATTTGGCCTGATTTGGTGGATATGTTCTTTGGTTTATTTGAGTGGACAAGTATTTAGATATAGGTTGGATTAGCCAGTGCAACTCAGCTTACATTAGTCCTAGAATCAAATAAATAAAATATTATAATTGAATAGACGCAATATAGATGGCATGTAATATTAGTGTTGAGGCTTCAGATCGCTACATATCAATGAATGGTTTAGGTAACTATCAAAATCAAGTTGACTAAGACCGGATGGGCCAACACCACTTCTACTTGGGAATGGATAAATGCTAAAGCAATCCATCTAGCCTCTATCTCTCTGCCTTTACCTGCTGGCATACTAGATATCAGGATACGAAGCTCGCCACCTCCTGCTTTATATCATACTACCAAATATGCTCTCTTATGTTTCTATACATCTTGTTGGCACCTGGATGTATAGAGTATTGAGATCGATACTTCTCCTAAGAAACCTCTTCACACAATGCTCTACTAGGCACACATAATCTGGTACTGTACCACAATGATAATCCTCCGCAATAATGAAGTCCTCTGCCAATTCTATCCGAATTTATGCTCTAATGCTCCTCAAAGACTCATCATCGAACTGTGTGGCTCTGATCTGGTCTATCAACTCTGACTGTACCTGAAGTCAATACATCTATGTCCCAACTCTAGGAACTAGCACCTCAATACCAAAACTATCGAGATCAACCAATAAATGTCTGTCCCTCGTCAAGTATATAGCCACTGGATACCTGCTCAAGGCATCAGCGACAACGTTAGCCTTTCCTGGATGGTACTGTAATGAGATGTCAAAGTCCTTCATCAGCTCCAACTATCTCCTCTGCCTCATGTTGAGCTCCTTCTGTGTAAACACATACTTCAAGGTCTTATGGTTTGTAAAGATCTCCATACGCTCTCCAAACAAGTAGTATTTCCATAGCTTTAGAGCAAAGATGACTGCTGCCAACTCCAAGTCATGGGTAGGGTAATTCTTCTCAAAAGGGCATAATTGCTTGAAAGTATAGGCAATCACCTTCCCGTTCTGCTGTAACATACATCCCAAACCTTTACCTGAAGCATCATTGTATATAGAAAATCCTTTTGTCCTCGATGGCAACGTCAATACTAGAGCTATAGTCAACCTTTTCTTCATCTCCTCAAAAGTGGCTTGACACTCCTCAGTCCAGACGAACTCTACGTCCTTTTCGGTCAGCCTTGTCATCGGCTCTATAATCTTGGAGAAATCTTGAACAAATCTCCGATAATAGCCTACCAATCCAAGAAAGCTCTTGATCTCTGTCACTGAACTCGGGGTAGACCACGACTCAATTACAGGAGATTCTGTCTCCTGTAATCATATGTCCAAGGAATTCAACCTTATCAAGGAAGAACTCATACTTCAAAAGCTTACTATACAGCTTCTCCTTCCTCAGGGTCTCAAGAACTATCCTCAGGTGCTTCTCATGCTCCTCCGGGGTCTTCAAATATATCAATATATCATCAATAAAGACCACAATAAACTGATCCAGGTACTGATGAAATACCTTATTCATCAGGTTCATGATACTACTGGGGCATTGGTCAACCCAATTGGCATCACCAAGACCTCAAACTGCCCTTACCGAGTCCTAAAAGCTGTCTTTGGAATGTCTTCCTTCTTGACTTTCACCTGGTAGTACCCCGACTTTAAGTCTATCTTCGAGAATACCTTCGCTCCGCTCAATTGATCAAACTGATCGTTAATCCATGACAACTGGTATTTATTCTTGATAGTGAGATTGTTGAGAGCCCTGTAGTCGATACAGATATGTACCGACCCATCATTCTTTGGTACAAATAATACCGGAGTACCCCATAGTGACAAACTGGAGTGCATGAAGCCTTTGTACTGCAACTCATCCACCTACTTCTTTAACTCTACCAGTTTGCTGTTATTCACTTTATAGACATGTAATGATATTGGCTCTACACCTGGCACCAAGTCTATAGAGAATTTCACATATAGGTCTGGTGGTAACCCTGGCAACTCCTCCAAAAAGATATCCATATACTCTACAATCAATGGATATGGTAGCTCCTGCTCTTCTACCATAGCTCCACAGAAGTCTTTCTCGCTCTACTCTGCTACTCCTCTGATAAACTCAAACTCTGGCTCTCTTGGCACCTGAAATAAAACTCTACCTCTACGACAATCGATATTAACATAATGCTTACTCAACCAATCCAACTCAAGCATTATGTAATAGCTCGAAATTGGCATTACGAGTAGACGCGCTTAACTCTCGATCTTCTAAAGAAACTCTTCGATCCATACAAATATTACTGACCTAGATAATGCAACCCCTGGTCGTGATCTTACAAGTCCTCGCCAAAGGTTCAGCCTCAATATGATGCTTCAAAGCAAAATAAACAGATATAAAGCTATGCGAAGAACATGAATCAAATATAGCAAGAGCTGGAAAAGAATCAAGATAGACTAAAACTGAGATAACATCTCTAACTAGCTCCACCTCCTCGATGATCAAGGCAAAAGCTTTCCCCTTTAGAGCACCTCTCTGCTACTAATGGTGCTCTACGAACCTCTACTGTTATGTTGGCAACGGAGGTCATCTCTACTGTCCCGCTGGTGGTCTCGCAGATGCTCTTTGTGCTTGAGCTTCGCCATGAGCAGGACTGTAAACCCCCTTGACCAGTTTAGGGTTAAATTGATTTAAAATCGGAGACTAAGATTTATTTAAATTTAATTAGAATTATGTGAGACAATTTTATGTACCCCTCCAACCATGGTGTAACCTTAGCTACGCCATGTTCGTTAATTTTTGCCTTGCGCTTTCAATTATTAATCTAATTAATTTTTGGAGACCAAATTTACCCTAAACAGAACTTAACCAAGATACATGCACTCTTTTATTGGACCAGCCCTACCCCAACAAGGTCCAGACAGGCCCAAGTTCTGAGCCCAGCCCATCAAATTCCCTTATAAATATACATACCCTACCCATTAAAAACCTTAAATTACTATTCATCCACCACCCCAAACCCTAGATGACACCTCTCTCACCCGAGCTACCCCTTCCTCTATCAATCGCCGGCCACTTTATCGATGGCACTGCTCTCCACGCCGGATCGCCCTGCCCACCGCCAACCACCACGGTCAGCCACCTGTACCACCACCTTCAGCCATCCCTCCGCCATTAACCAAAACTCTATCTTCCCGGCTCCCTTAGCCGCTGCCTCGAGCGCCCCCACCACCGCAATCATCGCCCACCACCACTTCTGGACCTACCCTAACCTCCCCAGTGATCGGTCAATCACCCCCGCACCGCCCTCAGTCGCCTCCGCCGCCCCATATCGCCGCTGTCGCTGCTCTGACTACTGCAGTGCTGCCGCAGCCGCTGTTGTTCTACCGTCGGCCGACGTCGGAGCCCTCCACTTGCCGGAGGACGACTAGTCAGCAGGGAGACCCTCGTCCTGTCAACTAGGTATACACCTGACCCTTTCCTTCTTGTATCATATCCACATGTGATCGTTGTGTCGTTGTGTCAAGACTCGTAGTGATGGACACAAACGCAGTTAACCCTAACTAGGTATATGATGGTAGGTTGATTAACAAAATTTAGAATTGGTTTAATGACTAAACCATTTCCTTAATCATAAGACCTGTTGTTAGAGACATAAAATTCATTAATAAAACCTGGACATCGACAAGTATGCTTAATATGGATGATAAGGACCATTAATTATACTAAACATAATTAGTTGGTGATTTATGACCTTAGTATTTTACTGTCACGGGATACACGATGACTGAAGACAGGGCACGTGTGTATCTTAGATACATGCACCGCGACTCTGTATTCGACTGACGTGATCCTTGAGTCAGTACCGAAGGGCAACGTAGTATATATATTACTTAGTGTATGATGATGGATTCTATATTATATTTGTGTATTTAGGATCATTGGATCAGCCAGGAGACACTAAAGGAACCGACTTTTGGCATTCACCGCTTGAGGATTCAGGCAATATACTTTGCCATATTTACTGTCTAATTTAAATTATGCATATGTTGTATTGTATTCTTGTTGCTTTCCTTTTATACAACTGTGAACGTCCGAGATTGACTCGGTTGAAATTGACGGATAAGTCGATGATTTAGTATGCTTGACCTAGTCACTAGCAGACTCACCCCAGTAGGAGGATACATTGATATCTTCTGAGACCTGACACTCTTACACGTTTTACTATGATATTCATATTGGGATGCGGGTTCGCGTATTCGACTAGCTATCGGTTGTGTGGGACATACATCACGGTTAGTACGTAACTCAGGGTTATTTATGTTCATAGAGACTGGCATTTAGATACGTGGTATACACGTCGAGTATTCGATTTATGTATCTATATTGGGCGGAAAGGACAACTAGTAGGCATATGGGATACACCCATTGGAATCATAGTAGTATCCAGAGGAACCACGGATCCAATGACTCCCTTTATGCAGATTCCACGTTCTTCAGAGCAATATGGACGTTATATTTTATGCAGATTCTACGTTCTTTGGAGCGATATAGATGTTATACATACTATACAGCTTCTACGTTCTTCGGAACGGTATGGACGTTATACCTACACCTACTCATACGTACCAATATTGTTCTCACTTTGCATTCACTTAGATGGTTAGCACACCCTTTATTGTATTTATTTTATTCAGTATTTAATTATGGCATACTTCTATGTATCTTGTTACGTTCCTCTGAGGACCTGGTACCTTTCCAGATTTGGATGAGGCATATTATCCCACAGTGTACGGCCCAGGACAGGAGATGAGGTACACTACAGCTGAGGAGTTAGAGGTGCTACCATCAGAGTTCCCATGATCAGTTGTTAGGCTTCTTGTCTAAGGATTGGGTGCATCATTATCTAGTCAGTCGATGCCCTAGTCATTATCTTTTATCTATTATTTTAGTATTTATTTCGTCTTAGGAATGGGTTTGTCCCCACCTGACATTCTTGGTTGTACTATAATATTTTAAGACTGACGTTTATCTTCTAGATTGGGTGTATCATAAGTGTAAGCCACGCCCGTGCAAGGCCATAGTTTATTGGCTGGCGGTAAGAGTTCTATGCCACAAAGTCGCACAGATTATCCGAATACAGCAGAGTCATGAACGCATAGGCGATCGATAACAAGTTCATTGTGTCGACAATAGCGGAAGCATTAAATAACACAAGTTAAAGTAAACTCTTTATCAATATAAACAAGTGTTACAGGCGACGCTTGGCCGATATTACAATTTGCTCAAATCTTTCTCTCTGAAATAATAAAAGCATGCCAAGTGGCTACAATTATTGAATAATTATACAGGCGATGTTCAGGCTCTGTTCTAATATTATGTCTTATATATATGCTTATGTTCCGGACGCAATGCTCCAAGGCTTCAGTGTGAACTCCTGGCCTTAGCACGCACGAAGGAGGCATCTGTACCGAACGAGATTCTCCCACACCCTGCAACCGAACTGGTGGATTATCAGTACGTTGAATGCGCTGGTGGGGAGGCTACTCCCTGTAAACCCCCTTGACCAATTAAGGGTTTAATTTGAATTAAATCGAGAGACTAGGATTAATTTGGATTCAATTAGGATTAATGTACGACAATTATATGTCTTAATATACCTTACCATTGCTACGAGGTTGGAACGCCACAATAGCAATTACCATCAATCCAATGTCACAAACATCTTCTAGACATGCCAGACTACCCATCGGACCATTGTATAACTTTAAATACTCGTTATTGCGTCTCATCTTAGCTACGCAATATTCATTAAAAGAATGCCTTACATTTATTAATCTAATTAAATTTAAGGCCAATTTTACCCTAAACAGGTCCTAACCAAGCCCACGTGCACCCTTCCATATGGACCAACCCCACCCTATTGAGCCCTAGCCGGCCCAAGTCTCGAGGTCAGTCCACAAATGCCATCACCTATGTATATATACAAGTCTTTTCACTAGGAAACCCTACATCATAAACACCATCACCACCTCCATAACCTAGCCGACTCCTTCACCTCACCCGAGCACCCGTTTCCCTACCCCGATTGGACGACCCCACAGTACCTTAGTCCGCCACCCCCTCGATGTCGGACCACCACCCAGCCGCCTGCAACCGTCTTCATCCTCACCATCATCAACATACAATCACCATTCCCATCGCAAGCATCCACTCCGCCTAGCCCGAACCCAACTTCTCCTGGCCTGACCATCCCTAAAGTGCCGCCAACCACCGCTATCAAGCGAAGAACCACCCTCCCTACGACCGGCCACCATCCTAATACCATCCTAGCCCAGCAGCCGTCGCTGCCTAGGCCGCTGCTGCCGCTGCTGAGGATTATGGTCATTGCCACTGCTGCTTTGCTTGTCGTCGGCCGACGCCGGAGTGCCACCCCTCACCGGAGGACGGCCAAAATTCGAGCACAGACCCCCACGTTCATCCTCGAATAGGTAACCCTCATTTGGCCTTCTTCTCCTTTGTATCATGAATAGTTTGTATCGTCGTGTCTCCTTTGTATCATGAATAGTTTGTATCGTCGTGTCGTCAAGTTTGTATCGCATATCGTTACGTAGTCACAAACAATTTATATGGAACCCTATATGTGGGTATGCATGTTAATTAGATTTAAACAATAATTAATAGATGCATATTATTCTAATCATAAGACTGGAATAAAGAACTTGTAATTCACCTAAAAATGGAGACATAAACCTAGTACATTTAACATGGAAATTAAGGACGTGTAATTTAACAAGGCATAATGTAGTGTCATAAAACTATAACTTAGTAATTTATTATCGTGAGAAATACGGTGACTGAGGACAGGGCATGTGTGCATCCTAGCTACATGCATACGCAACCCTGTATTCCACCAACCGTGACCCTTGTGCCAGTACCTAAGAGTAGCGTCGTAAGTTGTGTGTATGCATTTCTTAGTGCTTGATGTCAGTATTTGCTATATTATATTGAGTGTTTAGGGTCACTAGACCAGCCAAAAGATACTGCAGGAGCAGGCTATTGGCATTCACAGCTTGAGGACCCAGGCAAGATACCTTGCCATATTTACTGTCTAATTTAAATTATGCATATGTTGTATGATATCTTATTACTTTATTTCATATGACTGTGCACGTCCGGGATTGACTCGGGTGCCATCGATGGATGCGTCGATGAGTAATGTATTTGACCTAGTTGCTAGTAGACTCACCCTATTGAGAGGATACTCCGGTATTTTCCGAGACCTGATACTCTTACACATTTTATAGTGACAAATTTATATTGGGATGTGGGTTTGCGTACTCGACTAGCTATCGATGCGTGTGACATGCATCATAGATAGTACGTAATTTAGGATTTGTATTAGCAGAGACTCGGCATATAGATGCATGGTATGCACGTCGAGTATTCGGCTTGTGTATTTACATTGGGTGGGGAGGACAACTTGTAGGCATATGGGGTACACACATTGGAGTCATAGGTTCGGAGGAGCCACAGATCCAATGACTTCCTTTACACTGATGCCACATTCTTCGGAGTGATATAGACGATATTTTATACTAATGCTACGTTCTTCGGAGCACTATGGACGATATACTATACCGATGCCACTCTTTTCGAAGTGTTGGATGTTATATGCCTACACCTACCCATACATACCAGCGTTGTCCTCATATTATATTCACTTAGATTGGTTAGCACATCCTTTATTTATTTTATTCAGTATTTATATATATGGCATGCTTCTATGTATCTTGTTATATCCCTCCGAGGACCTGGTACCTTTCCAAATTTTGACGAGACATAACCCACAATGTACGGCCTAGGACAGGAGACGAGGTTCGCTACTGCGGAAGATCTAGAGGTATTACCATCAGAGTTTCCGTGATCACTTGGTAGGCCTTTTGTCTAGGATTAGGAGCATCATTATCCAGTCAGTCGATGCTCTAGTCAATACTCTTTTATCTATCAGTACTTTTATTTCATCATAGTAGTGGGTTTGTTCCCACAAGACTTTCTTGGTTGTACTATGATATTTTGAGATTGGTATCTATCTTCCAGTATTTATTATTAGTACATTCTTGCTGTTTACATTATGAATGAGATTAGATTACTTATTGCTGATTTATATGGGACATGTTAGTATTTAGGATAGCGTAACACTCTTCGTTAGGATCCATGAAATTAGGACATCCTCGGAGATGTGACAGCTGGCTATTGCTACGTGGCCTGGTCCCGTGTACTTTGGGACTGGGGCATGACATGGTTTTAGTGGTAGCCCATGCAGGTCAACTTTATCGCTTATGGTATGGTAACATGCTCAGCGAGCCTGCCATAAGATAGAAATTACTAGGTCTCATCCACTTTGATTACGTCTTTGAACTTCCTTCATGTTACTTCTAAATATTTGCATCCTGTTTTCTTTATTCCGTACTATTTTTTAATGAAGTCTCATCTCTTGCAGCAAGATGAACTTGTGCAGTGGACGAGGAGCACCCAGTGCCGTGGCACCAACCAACACCACCCAAAGAGAGGAGGTACCCCAGGGACTACCTGGAGGGCAACAACCACTACAGGCCCCGCTAATACCTTGGCACGAGATATCTCAGGGCGATCCTACCCAGCAGCCCGAGGGACAGACTTCCCAAATGATACCTACGAAGCATTTTGAGGGACAAACTTCAGGAGCTACACCGATGCCGCAAACTGAGAGGCCGACATCTGAGAAGACACCTACTACACAGCCAGAGGTTCCATTACCACCACCTCTACCTTATCCACCTCAGATGCCACTACTAGATGGACAGCCACAGATGCTTCAGTTCTTCCAGACTATGATGCAAGCAAAGTGGCATCAGACTGAGACATTAAGACAGAGTTTGATTGCAGTACTAGAGAGGACAGCTGTCACAGCACCAGTACCAGCACCTCCACCAGCTCAGACAGGTGGCACTGTACGATGGTTCTGACAGTTGGGACCAGATACTTTTTTGAACAACGAGACTGTACAGCAAATCTCTGATTGGGTCGCCAACACAGAGATGCTACTAGAGGCTTCACAACTGCATCCAGACCTTTAGATGGCCGCAGTGAGGGCTTAACTGAAAGGCAACGCCCATCACTGGTGGAATTTTATTGAGCGCAGTGTAGGCAAGAACCAGACTTGGAAACAGTTCTTAAAGTACTTCAATAAGAAGTATTTCCCAGCTACAGTCAGAAATGTACTGTACTCCCAGTTTTTATATCTAAAACAAGGGAATATGACTGTTGATGCATATGACGTCGAGTTTAACCGTCTTAAGAAATTTATTGCCGTCCTGATACCCAATAACCTAGAGAAGGCTCATAGATTCCATCATTGCCTTATTTTCGAGCTACAGAGGTATACCACCATACGGGCGAGGATTTATTAGGAGGAAGTTCTTGCAGAGGCGAGGATCTAGGAGGCCAACGGCAGAGGAGTAAGACATTCCAGTATGACCACACCAGCCAGAGGCCAGCCCGAAGCAGGAGGACCGATCCGTCATCTCGTAGCACAGACACAGCAAAGAGCAGCACCATACCCCTATCAGGAACTTTTGACTTATCACTTCTATGGTAGGAGAGGTCACTTCGAGAAGGACTGCTGAAAAAGACTGGGGACATATATGATTTGTGGAGTGAGCCAGCACCTTGTCAGAGATTGCCCACAGTGTAGAGTGGCAACACCACAGACCGGACAAAGGCCAGCAGCACCAGCCCCGAGGATACTACCCGCACTAGCAGGCCAACGTCCACCAGCACCTGGAGGATTCTAGAGGGGACCACCCTTGGCCCTACAGCAGGCACAGTTTGATCGAGCCCGACAACAAACCGGAGGGTAGAGGCATGGACAGGCCTTTGTATTAGCAGCTACTGAAGAGGAAACAGAAGGGAAAGCTATCATAGGTACCATTTTTAGTTGCATTATTACCTAAGACTGTATTGTTTGATTCTGGTGCTATGCTATCATTTATATCTAGTAGATTCATAGCAATCCATAGAGTAGCGACTTCTCCCTTACCTAAGAATTGGAAGATTCTTACCGGAGGAGGTATCATACCGGTTACCAGCACTATCAGAATATGCTCGGTAGTCGTATGTGGCAGAGAGATGAGAGCATGATTCTTGGTATTGTCCATGCCATACTTTGATGTTGTGCTAGGCATGGACTGGTTAAGCTAGTATAATATCGTACTGGACTGCCGAAAGGGTAGTGTCACTTTTAGACCGCCAGATCAACCGGAGTTCGAGTACATGCGAAGGACCGTCGAATAAGGAGTTGGACAGATAGATGGAGCTTACATGTCTATAGAGATGGTACCCCCACCAATAGTTGCAGAATTCAGGAATATTTTCCCTGAGGAATTGCCAGGCTTACCACCAGATAGAGATGTGGAGTTCACTATTGAGCTAGTACCCGGAGCAGCACCGATATCTTCTAATATATACCGATTGGCGAAGAAGGAGCTAGATGAGCTGAAGCTACAATTAGAGGAGTTGCAGAGAAAGGGATTTATCCATCCTAGTGCATCACCCTGGGGAGCACTAGTATTGTTTGTACCTAAGAATGATGGAATAGTACGTATATGCATTAATTATAGAGCCCTTAATGCTTTGACCATCAAGAACAAGTACCCCCTGTCGCGGATTGATGATTTATTTGACCAGTTGACAGGAGCATTGGTGTTTACAAAGATCTACTTGAGATCGGATTATCATCAAGTAAAGGTGCGAAGAGAAGACATTCAAAAGACAGCATTCAGGACTCGTTATGGTCACTACGAGTTTTTAGTGATGCCTTTTGGACTGACAAATGCACCTGCTGTATTTATGAACTTGATAAACAGAGTATTCTACCAATACTTAGACCAGTTTATGGTAGTCTTCATCGATGATATCTTGGTGTATTTGAAGAGCCATGAGGAGCACGAAGAGTACTTGAGACTAGTGTTAGGGACGCTGAGAAGAGAGAGGCTTTATGCCAAGCTAAGCAAGTGCGAGTTCCTTCTAGACCATGTCTCTTTTCTTGGATACGTCATCTCAGGAGATGGTATTTCAGTAGATCTAGCAAAAATTTCATCAGTAGAGACATGGCCAACCCCTACCAATATCTCAAAAGTGAGGAGTTTCCTAGGATTTGCCGAATATTACTGGCGGTTCATGGAGAACTTTGCGAAGATCACAGAACTAATGACCCGCTTGACCCGTAAGGAGCAGGAGTTCACTTGGACAGAGGAGTATCAGACAGTGTTCGATGAGCTGAAGAAGCGTTTGACTACAGCACCTATCTTGACCATACCATCTGGACCCGGAGGATTCGTGATCTATAGCAATGCATCTAGGAAAGGATTAGGATGTGTCTTGATGTAGCATGAAAAGGTTATGGCCTATGCCTTTAGACAGTTGAGGATCCATGAGAAAAACTATCCCACTCACTACTTGGAGCTTGCAGCAGTGATCTTTACTTTGAAGCTTTAGAGATAGTACCTATATGGAGAAAGAGTAGAGATATTCACTGATCACAAAAGCCTAAAGTACATCTACACTCAGAAGGATCTGAACCAAAGACAGAGACATTGGCTCGAGGTGATGACAGACTTTGAGATTGAGCTACAGTACCATCCGGGAAAGGCCAACGTAGTAGCTGATGCATTGAGCAGAAGACCTATGGCATTTTTCTAGACTACCCAACAACATCTGTTGAGAGATCTAGAGCAGATGGGTATAGAGGTCGTTATGCCCGGAGTAGACGGACAGTTGTCGAGCTTTCAGTTGCAATCGATATTAATGGAGAGGATCAAGGCTGCTTTGCCGACAGATGCCAGATTCCAGAGGCTTCGACAGAGGACAGAGGCTGAAATACAGATAGGATTGCATATACACGATGACAGAACCTTAAGATATGGAGATCGTCTCTATGTTCCAAATGGAGAACTTCGGCAAAAGTTGATATCAGAAGCACACAGTTCAACCTACTCTATTCATCCTGAAGGTACGAAGATGTACAGAGACTTAAGATAGTACTACTAGTGGCATGGAATGAAGAGAAAGATAGCTCATTTTGTAGCAAAGTGCCTGGTATGTCAGCAAGTCAAGGCTGAGCATCAGAGGTCTGCAGGATTGCTTCAACCACTCCCTATACCGGAGTGGAAATTGGAGCATATCACTATAGACTTTGTTACGGGCTTTTTGAGGAGTTCTAGTGGTCGCAATACAGTATGGGTAATCATGGATAGACTCACCAAGTCCATGTACTTTTTATCCTTCAGAGTTGGACAATCGACAGAGGTCTTAGCAGATATGTACATGAGAAAGATTGTGCGACTGCATTGAGTGCTAGTTAGTATAGTGTCTGACAGGGATACGAGATTTATATCTTACTTTTGGCGGAGTATACAAGAGAGTCTTGATACTCACCTGAAGTTTAGCACATCGTATCACCTACAGACAGATGGCCAATCCGAGCGCACCATCCAGACCTTGGAAGATATGTTAAGAGCGTGCATGCTTAATTTTGGAGGATCATGGAAGAACCACTTGTATTTGGTCGAGTTTTCCTATAATAATAGCTATCAAGCGAGCATCCAGATGGCTCCTTATGAGGATTATATGGAAGAAAGTGTCGTTCTCCAGTATGTTGGAGCATTATAAAAGAGAGACAGATTCTTGGGCTAGAGTTGGTTGTTCGTACAGTGGAGAAGGTGAAGAAGATCCAAGGACACCAACGAGCAGCACATGATAGACAAAAGCATTGGGCAAATGCACACCGACGACCTCTAGAGTTCTAGGTTAGAGATTACGTGTTTCTAAAGATCTTACATACTCGAGGGACTATCAAATTTGGAGACAGAGAAAAACTGAGTCCGAGGTACATCGGACCATTCGATGTGTTAGAATGCATCAGAGAGGTTGCTTACAGGTTAGCCTTACCGTAGACTTTAGAAGGAGTCCATGATGTCTTCTATGTATCTCAGCTGAGGAGATACATGCCAGATCTGAGTCATGTGCTTGACCATTTAGAGGTCACAGTCGGCCCGAGCTTATCATACCAAGAGGAGCCTATTAAGATCTTGGACAAGAGCGACAAGGTACTGCGAGGTCAGACTATACCCCTAGTTCGTATCGTGCGGAGACATCATACACCAGGAGAGTCAACCTGGGATGCGAGGAGGATATTCGACAGCGCTATCCCCATCTCTTCGAAAGACTAGGTACGTAATAGCATTTTTAAATTTAGTCAGTAGTTCTTAACATGCGTAGGTTTTAATTTCGAGGACAAAATGCTCTAAGAAGGTTAGATTATAAACCCCCTCGACCAATTTAGGGTTTAATTTGAATTAAATTGAGAGACTAGGATTAATTTAGATTTAATTAGGATTAATATACGTCAATCATATGTCTTAATACACCTTACCGTTGCTACGAGGTTGGAACGCCACAGTAGCAATTACCTTCAACCCAATATCACAAATATCTCCTAGACATGCCAGACTACCCATCTGACCAATGTGTAACTTTAAATACTCGTTATTGTGTCTCATCTTAGTTACGCAATATTCATTAAAAGAACGCCTTGCATTTATTAATCTAATTAAATTTAAGGCTAATTTTACCCTAAACAGGACCTAACCAAGCCTACGTGCACCCTCTCATGTGGACCAGCCCCACCCCATTGAGCCCTGGCTGGCCCAAGCCTCGAGCAAAGCCCACAAATGCCATCACCTATGTATATATACAATTCTTTTCACTAGGAAACCCTTGAACATAAACACCATCAACACCCCCACAACCTAGCCGACTCCTTTACCTCACCCGAGAACCCATTCCCCCACCCCGACCGGACGACCCCATAGCACCTCAGTCCGCCACCCCCTCAACACCGGACCACCACACAGCCGCCTACAACTGCCTTCATCCTCACCATCATCAACATACCATCACCATTCCTATCGCCAGCATCCACTCCGCCTAACCCGAACCCGATGCTCCTAGCCTGACTACCCCTACAATGTCGCCAACCACCACTATCAGGCGGAGAACCACCCTCCCTATGACCAACCGCCATCCCAATACCATCCCAGCCCAGCAACCACCGCTACCTAGGCCGCTACTGCCGCTGTTGCGGATTACGGTCGTTTGATGCTTTGCTGTTCGCCGGCCAATGCCGGAGCGCCACCCCTTGCTGGAGGATAACCAGAATTTGAGCACAGACCCCCATGTTCATCCTCGAATAAGTAACCCTCGTTTGGCCTCCTTCTCCTTTATATCACGAATAGTTTGTATCGTTGTATCGTTGAGTTTGTGTCGCGTATCGTTACGTAGACACAAACAATTTATATGGAACCCTATATGTTGGTATGCATGTTAATTAGATTTAAACAGTAATTAATAGATGATAATTATTCCAATCATAAGACTGGCATGAAGAACTTGTAATTCACCTGAAAACGTAGACATAAACCTAGTACATTTAACATGGAAATTAAGGACGTGTAATTTAACAAGGTATAATATAGTGTCATAAAACTATAACTTAGTAACTTATTATTATGAGGAACACGGTGACTGAGGACAGGGAATGTGTGCAAGCTACATGCACAAGTAACCCTGTATTCGACCAACCGTGACCCTTGCGCCAGTACCTAAGAGCAGCATCGTAAGTTGTGTGTATGCATTTCTTAGTGCCTGATGTTAGTATTTGCTATATTATATTATGTGTTTAGGGTCACTGGACCAGCCAGGAGATACTGCAGGAGCAAGCTATTGGCATTCACAGCTTGAGGACCCAAGAAAGATACATTGCCATATTTACTGTCTAATTTAAATTATGCATATGTTGTATGATATCTTGTTGCTTTATTTCATATGACTGTTCGCATCCGGGGTTGACTTAGGTGCCATCGACAGATGAGTCAATGAGTAGTGTACTTGACCTAGTTGCTAGTAGACTCACCCCGTTGGGAGGATACTCTGGTATTTTTTAAGACCTGACACTCTTACACGTTTTACAGTGACAAATTCATATTAGAATACGGGTTCGCGTACTCGACTAGCTATCGGGACGTGTGACATGCATCATGGATAGTACATAATTTAGGATTTGTATTAGCAGAGACTCGGTATATAGATGCATGGTATGTACGTCGAGTATTTGGCTTGTGTATTTACATTGGGCGGGGAGGACAACTAGTAGGCGTATGGGGTACACACATTGGAGTCATAGGTTCGGAGGAGCCACGGATCAAATGACTTCCTTTACACTGATGCCACATTCTTCGAAACGATATGGACGATATACTATACTGATGCCACATTCTTCTGAGCGCTATGGACGATATACTGTACTGATGCCACTCTATTCAGAGTATTGGACGTTATATGCCGATACCTACCCATACGTACCAGCATTGTCCTCATATTGCATTCACTTAGATTTGTTAGCACACCTTTTATTTATTTTATTCAGTATTTATATATATGGCATGCTTCTATGTATCTTATTACGTCCCTCTGAGGACCTGATACCTTTCCAGATTTGGACGAGGCATATTACCCCATAATATATGGCCCTGGACCGAAGACGAGGTTCGCTACCGCGAAGGAGCTAGAGGTGTTACTATCAGAGTTTCCGTGATTACTTGGTAGGCCTTCTACCTAGGATTGGGAGCATCATTATCCAGTCAGTCGATGCTCTAGTGATTACTCTTTTATCTATCAGTACTTTTATTTCGTTATAGTAGTGGGTTTGTTCCCATCAGACTTTCTTGGTTGTACTATGATATTTTGAGACTGACGTTTATCTTCCAGCATTTATTATTAGTACATTCTTGCTGTTTACATTATGGATGAGATTAGATTACTTGTTGCTGATTTATATGGGACATATTAGTATTTATGACAGCGTAGCACTCTTCGTTAGGATCTATTAAATTGGGATATCCTCGGAGATGTGACAGCTGGCTATTGCCACGTGGCCTGGTCCCGTGTACTTTGGGACTGGGGCATGACACACCCCCACTCGACAAATCCAAACACGTAATATAGGTTCTGTGCACAAACTATTATGTTATCTTTCTAGATGCCTTATGATCAGTTTTATGCAAAGATTGAATAGCCAAACTCGTGTGGCAGTGCGTTATACGATATGAGAGAAAATACGGTGAGACTTACCAACTTACCAACTGTCCTTCCCTATCCAAGGCAAACCAAGTTAATTCAAGCACGAGCATTTCATAATGAAAAACTAAGGCAATAGCATATACAACACGAGTATTGTTATATCAAGATCGTTCAGGTGTCAGTTGTTCTTTTGATGCGATATAATGACTCGCACGTAGATAGCCGCTAAGCAAGGATGACTTATCTATATGAACATGAGTCTTTGGCATAGCCAAAAAGGATCGATCACAGGTTGAGAATGGAACATAACGAAAGTACAAGAGGCGCTATGAACCATCTCGCCCGAACATGATTGATCGCACATGAAGAGTCCAAGGCGAGGATGGAATGCAATGAAAGTACACGATGAGCTATAAACTATCTCACCAGTATACGAATGGACTACACATGAAGTTCCATCCGGATCGGATCGGCCCCAGTGCCCCAGTGATCGTTCGTGGAATTGTACCTTATTTCTGAGTTATCCGCGACATACAATTATTGGTCTTTCTAATTCACAAGATACACGAGAACTCAAGAATACGAGTACACGAAATGCTTGAACATTGATTCTTGCTCTGAACGAGTATTGCTCCACGAGGTGGGATTCATTTTGCTTGATAGGATTCTCGTTCAGTGAACAACTTGCCTTGATGCATTCCCATGGTTCGGGGCTACCTTGGAGACCTAATGGTCCCGGATAATTTCAGGATCATTCTTGAACGGGAAGACTACTTAGTAGTCTTCCAGGGTTTGGATAAAAATAAGGCAACATAAGCATGCATTTGTATAAATACAAACATTCACGTTAGCTCGGGCCCGAAGGTAAGCCGAGAGTGAGATCGTAAGGGACTTCCCGAGCGATATATTCTAGGGTCGTGCAGTGTGAACAAGTGAACAGTGCACTATAGATACATGTATATCATTCTACTTGAAGCATAACGGAGTCAAGTTGCATAAGGGAAAGGTAGCATGCAAAGGGTCTGAACATAAGGGTCTGATACCAATATGTCTTGCCCCGATCTCCAGTAGGCAAATCTGTCGTTCCCGCTAGGCGAGAATCACCGTGCCAGTGATCCGTGGAATGATCGCTTTGACCCATCCGGGCATGATGCCGCACGAGCGTGAGCCACGCCCGTGCAAGATCGTGGTTTATTGGCTGGCGATAAGAGTTCTAAGACACAGAGTCGCACAGTATGTTCGAGTGCAGCAGAGTCATGAATGCATAGGCGATCGGTAACAAGTTAACTGAGTTGACAATAGAGGAAGCATTGAATAACACAAGTTGAAGTAAAACTCTTTATTGATATAAATAAGTGTTACAGGCGGTGCTTGGCCGAGATTACAATTCGCTCAGATCTCTCTCTCTGAAATAATAAAAGCGTGCCAAGTGGCTACAATTGTGGAACGATTATACATGCGATATTCAGGCTATGTTCCAATATTATGTCTTATATATGTGCTTCTATTCTGGACGCAATGCTCCAAGGCTTCAGAGTGAACTCCTGGCCTTAGCACGCACGAAGGAGGCATCAACACCGAACGAGGTTCTCCCGTACCCTGCAACCGAACTGGTGGATTATCAGTACATTGAATGCACTGGTGGGGAGGCTACTTGCCCGCTCAACAAATCCAAACACGTAATATAGGTTCTGTGCACCAACTATTATATTGTCTTTATAGTTGCCTTAGGATCAGTTTCTTGCAAAGATTGAATAGACTAACTCATGTGGCAGTGCGCCATACGATATGAGAGAAAACACGACAAGACTTACCAACTTACCAACTTTTCTTCCCTGTCCAAGGAAAACCAAGTTAATTCAAGCACGAGCATTTCATAAAGAAAAACCAAGGCAATAGCATATGCAACGCAAGTATTGTTATATCAAAGATCGTTCAGGTATTCAGTTATTCTTTCGATGTGATGCAATGACTCACACGCGGATAGCTGCTAAGCGAGGATGACTTATCTATATGAACATGAGTCGCTGGCATAGCCATAAAGGACCGATCACAGGTCGAGAATAGAACGCAACGAAAGTACAAGAGGCGCTACGAACCATCTTGCCCGTACAAGATTGATCACACATAAAGAGTCCAAGGCAAGGATGGAATGCAACAAAAGTATACGATGTGCTATAAACTATCTCACTCGTACACGAATGGACTATACGTGAAGTTCTATCCAGATCGGATCGGCCCCAGTACCCCGGTGACCGTCCGTGGAACTGTACCTCATTTTTGAGTTATCCATGACATACAATTATGGGTCTTTCTAATTTTACAAGATATATGAGAACACGAGTATACGAGATGCTTGAACATTGATTCTTGCTCTGAACGAGTATTGCTCTACGAGTTGGGATTCACTTTGCTTGACAAGATTCTCATTTAGTGAACAACTTGTCTTGATGCATTCCCCTGGTTCGGGGATGCCTTGATGACCTAACGGTCCCGGATACTTTCAGGATCATTCTTGCACGGGATGACTACTTAGTAGTCTTCCGGGGTTTGGATAAAAACAAGGCAATATACAAGCAGACAAGCATATATTTGTATAAACACAAACATTCACATTAGTTCGGGCCCGAAGGTAAGCCGAGGAGTGAGATCGTAAGGGACTTCCCTACCAACACGTTCTATGGTCGTGCAGTATGAACAAGTGAACAGTGTACTACCGATACATGTATATTATTTTACTTGAAGCATAGCGGAGTCAAGTTGCACAAGACAAAGGTAGCATGCAAAGGGTCTGAACATATATATAAGCAATATTTTATTTCCATGTTCTAGCATATAAACAATACAAGTTGGGATTATCCCCTAGCTAGGTGCGTTGCATGCTTATTAGCATACAGGGGTGATTCACCTAGCGACAAGCATAAAACATTCCATATTTTATGTGTACTGGCTAAGCAAAGACAAGTTCACCATAGCCACCTACCTTAGCGATGATTCTTCTCGGTTGAGCGATACGTCAAGCGATCCTCTGAAAGCCTAAGCAGAAATTATGTAGGGACATGTCTGGATATCCTTTGCCTCCAACGAGTATTCTCGCCTGAGCAAAGCAGGTCAAGATATTGCACTTTTGTCGTTTAAATCGGCAGTCCGCTTGAACAGAATGGGGTGTTACACGTAGAACGCTGTCTAGGTCCTTGATACTATCTAAAATCTCATACAAAAAATATAAGGTACCTATCAATGTCATCTCAACTCCAAACAGAGGAATAAGTATAATAACATGATAATGATATCTACACTCTATCACAATATCAAACTAAAGAAGATAAGGCACGATATAGAATAAGATAGATAAAATAGGAATCACCATACAATCACAAATGCACAATATGAGTCTAGGCATAATTCAACTCCAAAAAAAAATACATGCTAAAGGTCTCAATAAAATTCTAATACAAGTATAAACAATAAGTCTAAGCCACCTCAGTATCTGGCACTAGGTCCTCCTGCTCTAGTGGAGTATCCTCTAATGGTACACCGTCCTGTAGCCCGTAGTAAGAGGGATACTGCTCCACAAGCAAATTATCTGGAAAAAATATATCCAGTCATGATTGGAGTAAATTACATACCTATAAAAGTAGTTCCAAATACATAATAGAGCATATATAACAAATAATAGAAAAGAATACACGATAACTAGCATAGGAAATAGATTGAACTAGAGTAAATATGTAATGTACTTCAATGAAGAACAAGCAATCTGAATAACTAAAATTTAAAGGGAAATAGATAAAACTAGCTAATGTGCCAAAGAGTACAAGTTTATGATGTGATCGGTTTGGGTTGAACAAGATTACAATATGGTAACTCGATTATACGTGTGATATATAATCGACATGTATACGAATACACTTGGTCTTAATCACATAACCAACTCCTACTCCCCCATCCCCAGCCAATACTTATGGATCCAATTATGACACGTTACTAACACGAATATAAGCACATTGAATATGAGCAGTGTGTGAACACGAAGTACACTAAAATTAATATTCGATACACACGATAAAATACATGTGAAGGAGTACCCGCTGAATACGGTAGGGGATAACATCTCATGACAGGATCCATTTAGTACCAGTCTGCATAGCCACTGTGTCAGAATCAAGTATGTAGTTCTATAACATGTAATATATACACTATCATAGAATAAAAACTAATAGAGAGATGTACTTGCATCTGGTCCTAAGCAAAGGGTGTAACTCGATGCCCAAACTGGTGTCACACCATCCGATTTGGAAAAATATTATGTTAAATGGTATAATAAAATAATAATGAACTAAAATGCATCTATATATGCTGTCTAGGCCAATACTAGGTCACACACCAATTTCTATGTCCAAACTATGATTATAACCCTATATTGGTCACTAACTAGTCAATACTAGCTTGTAATAGCTATACAAGGTTATTACCTATATATGGGGTTATTACCTTAACTGCTACTTAACATCTCTAGAATAACTAATTAGTTAACTATTAACTAATACCAACTTCTTATACCTATACTCACTATCAAACTATACTGATACTAACTAAGCTAACTAATTAATAGTACTAACTAGACTAACAATAATATATACTTCACTAAAAGTAACTGATATCATAAGTATAGACACTAACTAATCTTGGTATAACTTTACTAACTACTGCTAATAACTAACCTACTAACTGATATATAATATTACTAACATAACTAAACACTATAACTTACGATCAACACTATCTCTGATACACCTTAACTAACTAACTGAAATAAACTTCCGGACACCCTTTTCCATTTCCCTTAACTGGAAAATGAACACCCGAACTAACTAAATACTGATCCCCCTTTCTTACTATTCAAATGGTTGAACACCACCTCACCTATACCCGAGCACCCTAGTTAGTATTGCTGCTACTACAAGCAGCAATTCCTGCTGGAAATACAATAGCAACGACCTGCTATTGCTACTGCTGAGGCCTATCAAACACCCCATCATAATCCTCTATGTCTATTCTCACTAAACTGCTACATGTCCAATCTCTATATCAGCATACTACTGTTGTGATCCTCATAAGTTCACTTCTTCATCATATGTATCAGACTTTGTCCTAACTGTTTGAAGCTCAATCACTGAAACCCTCTTTCTATCTCTGATGCAGTGAGCAATGATGCCTTCCATCAGTTGCTGCTAACTGATCAAGCAACTTAAGGTTGCAGTTTCATAACCTGACCCCCTTCTCTCTCAGTTGGGTAACTAGTACCCCTAAATGCTTCTCGCTTATCCTCCATCATCAGTACACAGATCATTAATTTCATACCTCCACACATACTGATATTCAATAATCAGGAACTGATACACTCATGGCCAATTCTGGCACACTCACATACTAGGTCATTATATCAAACACTTTTGATACAACTTAAGTGACACTAATGGTATACTCCCAATTAGAAAGCCAAATCCCCTATAATAATCATTTATATATATATATATAATACATCAGGATACAACTAAAATAACTTGCTATAATGAAAATTGAGGATTAATTGCACAAAATACCAAAAATTAAGCTCTATATCACACTATATCACATAATATCGTGATACGACCTACTCGTATTCAATTATGGACATATACCTAGTTTCACAACCCTGATCTAAGTTTAATTAGATCTAATTAGTCTTATGACACATGATTGATGTATCAATCTCGTAATTCTCCCAAAATACATACAAAAATCTATGTATAATTTTTTATACACAATCAATTAGCCTAAAACTAGTTCCTATCGGTAGCCCTTTGTCATTTGGTCATTCCTAATGGTTAAAGGCATGATTTGGGAGCTAGAATGAAAAGAAATTCATAATTTACCAATTGGAAGATGGATTCCCAATAAAATCATAATTGGCTATGATTATGACATGATCGCTTAACCAATGCTCCTTCTCTTTGTGTTTCTTGCTTTCCAAGCTTCAAAGATCCTTGAGGGATGGAAATAAGAGAGAATAAAGGAATTTGGATTGAATTGATGAAGGAAAATAAGTGAATTGGGGATCAACAAATTTTGGGATCTAAATTAAGTGTAAAATAAAGGGGAAAGAGAGAGAAGATGCCCTTTATGTAGTCGGCTAGAATTCTCCCCTTCCCAAGCTTCACACAATGTCTAATTTGCCCCCCCCTCCACTAGCTAATAATGGTAACTAATTAAGGATAAATATTTTGGGAAGTCTCTAGCTAATCCAAATTAGCTCTAATCCTCCTAATTAATTAGAGGGAATGGGTCTAGTCTATGTCGGGCTCAAATATTAGCATGACAAGTTTAATTAGTTTCACTAGTGTTAAGTCTAACTAATAGACTAGCCCACTAACTATAAATAATAATACTAGATATATAATAATTACCACAAGCACAAATTATTAATTACTATAATTGAATAAATAAAATATAGAATGGCTAAAATACCATCATTTGGAAAAGTAAGGGTGACAGGAAAGTGTAAAGTAGCCCAAATGACTCGTGTATATCCTTCCCACCCAAACGAATGTCTGGATCGTATCTATGATACGACACGTCCAGTTGCTCACCACTAAGTCCAATGAATGCATCATAAAATAATAAATATGACTAAGCCAACATACGTCCCTTACGCATCGGGAGTAACCCGAATATGAAGATCCATGTCCTCTCAAGCGTATCACACATCCGTGTATGTACAAAGTACATGTCAAGGTCATAGAAATATGAAAATACCTTATCAATATAGGGTTGTCACATAACTTTCGGTCAACATGCATAATGAATAAAATAAAGACGACGAAATCCGTCGTTGCACCAAAGTCTATATTGGACACACAGTTTTATAAAAAAATAACTAAATAAATAAGTAACATATACGCAACATGTTGTACAAAATGTAAATAAATAGTCATCATGGCAAGGTATACTTGCCTGAAAGTTATTTGGTGCTGCAACGACACAAGACAACATGTACCACGTGTAAACCCCCTCGACCAAATTTTAGGTCTACTTAACTTGGATCGAGAGACTAGGGTTAGATTGAAGCCAATTAAAATTTAAATCATACTGTTTTAGATTATAGTGCAATATTCGTAACACCTTGTGCACCTTATAGTTGCTTCGATATTTAAAGCACTATACTAGTTATTACCTGCAAACAAATTCTATACACTTTTTTTAGACATGCCAGCCTACTATTCTGACCCTTGTGTAACTCACAAATACTTTATCTTGTGCTTCATTTTAGTCCCATAATAATCGTTATAAATATCCATGTTTAAATCCAATTAAATCCAACTTTGCATTCCTTGTGCGTTCCAATCGAAATTGGAGACACAATCTTGACCCATTTTGTACAACCCAATTTATGATAAAATTCTATTTTTAGTCCTCTATGTCCATGACACTTGTGTTCCACCTAATTTTAGCCCCAGGTACTTCCAATTAATTCAAGAACCCCATTTGCATTAATTTTTAATTAATTTAATCTAATTTTTATCTTTGTGTAATTTCTTAATTGTTAGGGTCTTTTGTACAAAAAGACAATGAGGTATCCCTCTTCCATTGGAGGCAAGTCATAAAGAAACCCCTATCCTATGAGTCGTCATTATTTAATACGTTCATACTATGAGTCGTCATTATTTAATGTGTTCACACTACGAGTCATCATTATTTAATGCGTTCACACTACGAGCCGTTACTTATTTAATACGTTCACACTATAAGTCTTCATTCATTAAATGCATACATACCATACATTTAATGCTCCTTCACTCACTCCCCTCTTTCCTTTGTATGTATATTTCTCCATGATGAATATGAGCTACCCATTCAAATGGGGACTCATCATCACCACACACCACAATCACACATCCCTATAAAATGCCTCTTCTTACATATTTTCCGAGCAGGCCCTAATCCCCAAACTTGGGAAAAACCCCCCACCTTCTCTCTCCTCCCTCTCCCTATATTACCAACCGAGCCTCTCCTCCATTCTTACTTTTCTCCTGTTCTTCTTCTTCCTTTTTTCTTCCTCAACTTTTCTTCCCTCATCATCACCCTTCCTCCACTGGCCCCATTCCGCCGGAGCCACCATCATCTCGACCCCGCTGAACAACTATACCCCAGCCCCTATTTCAGCCAAACTTGACCGCCCGACCACCTCATTATAGCCCTCGACTGAGCCGCTATACCCGACGCATGAGCCAACCATCTCGCTGCAACTATCACCCACCGCCGGATCTCCTCGATAACAACTTCATCGCCGCTGTCGAGCACACCGTTCTCCCTCAGGCTCCCTCAATATCTTCTCATCTTCCCTGGATGACCATCGAGCCCCGCCTCTGCAGAACCGTCGGATCTCCCTGACTTCTCCTCCACTTCCTCCCTCCCAAATATCACGACACAGCCGCGCCACCACCATCTCTCCTACATCTCTGCCCTCTTCATCTCTTTCTTTACCGACCTCCACCGCCACCTCGCCTCCATGACCACCGCCAACTCACCACCACCCATCACCGGCCAGAAACACCCTACCACGCTCGGCTATCTCCACCACCATCCTCGGCCGTTACAACCATCGTCGACCTCTCCACGAGGAGCAACAGCCACCGCCACCCACTGCTACGAATGTTGCTGCCATTGATACTACTGTTGTTGAGGTTGGCCGGAGTTGACCACCGAGCACCGCCCCGATAACGGCGAGCCACCCTCACCCCCACCGCTACCAGCAGGCCGCCACCGATGCGGCGACTACGAACGCTGTTGCCACTGCTGTTCTTCTTCTTCTCCTTCAAATCAGCGTATGTGAGCCTCAACTAACCCCTCTTCACAGCGCGATATTAACTCCGTCCTTCCATCATTTTATGAGCCCCCCCCACAGTATGTTCATTACATTACCCTCCTGCTACATGCTTATTTAGAATAATTTTGTTTAATTTTTATTGGAAGTTATTTAAGTTCCAAATCGAAGAAAAGATTGGTTTATACAATATTAAAATTCTCTGGTATGGAGTTGGTCCCGTCAATTCGGACATCCTTGTCGTATACCAATTTTACCGAAAGGTGCGCACTATCAATACGGATGTGTGAGATTTTGCAGAAGTTGATTTGGATGTGCGTGCATACCAAAATCAACGCGTATCCGTCGATAATACCATGTATCGACCTTGTTTTAGAACTTGTTACTTCGTATGTGCTCATCATTTTAAAACAAAACTTATGCCAACAGACTGGTAGCGATATGCTGGTCCTATGACCCAAGTTTTGTTCGATTCTGAGAACGTTGATAAAATCCCGTATCGTGGGCCCCGCGGCTCCACTTGACGGGCAATTTTGTGATCGGCTCATCAGAATCTAGTTCTGGATATTCTGTTGTATTTGTATCGTCGTTCTGGACTTGTTGACTCTAAGTTTGACAAATTTTGAGAACCTTGTCTCTGGCACATTTTTTGGTGCAAGACGGGTCTACTTGTAGACCCGCGTTGACCAGAAACTGCAATTTTGCTCCTTTGTCCAATTTAGACGTATGTATATATTTTTCTAAGTATCTCACTCATTTTGGGACTATTGGTAATATTTGTGACAACATTCAGGGATATCAGCTCCAGTTTCCATTATTGTACTGCAACTTCCATAGCTAGTTCGTATTCGCATCTTCGTCTGGCTTCCAGACAAGTATACCTTATCTTATTGTACTATTTAAATTCAATTATTTTAAGTTACATATTTTATTATTTTAATATTATATAACTGTACGTGTTCGAGAAGACTCGGGTGCAGTCAACGAACACATTGACGTTAGGACTTGTGTCTGACCTATTATCTAGTAGACCTACCTAAAGTTTTGAAGTTATCACATAACTTCCCAGGCCTTGACACGTATTATTGTACGTCATATAGTGAGTTTATGTAGGGACGCGTGCTTCATGCTTGACTGGCCATCGGTATGAGCAGAACGTGTGACGATATTTAGCTTAGTTGTATATTTTCTTGGTGACTTGCATTATAGTACGAGATGTCCATGTCATATTCGTGGTATATACATTGGTATTGGGCGGGAAGGTCGACTAGTAGGCATATAGGACACCCATATCCTTTATACAGATATCGCGTTCTTCGGAGCGATACAGACATATATATTATATTACAAATATTACGTTCTTTAGAGTGTTGGATGTTACTTGTGGCTTTTGTAGATACCACACTCTAGAGAACGTTGAACGTTATTTATACAGATACTGTCACGACCCGCACCCGGTTTAGGGGCACGAGTGCGTGGGTACGTCCAGCCTACGCCGCAGTGTCGGCGGTAGAACGCTGTCAAGGTCTTGATACTATCTAGCTAAAGTCACGCAAGCATCCAATCTCCATTAGGAGGCACGGATGACACAAATAAGATGAACACATACTCAATCACAAGATTACAGCACGATAAGATTTTGAAACAGAAATTAAAATTTAACACAACACAAGTCCACAAGTAATATTCTAACTCAACAACATCCAAGAATCATCCAAATGCCGGAGACAAATCCGGTACCAAAATAGTCTACTTAAAGAACTAACAATAAATAATAATTCCGGCTAGACCTTCCAGAATCACAACTAACTACCAAGTCTGCAGCTACTCACCATATGGTCCATAAAGTGTCGGACAGCGGTCCTCTAAGGCATAGTCTGGAAAAATATTTCCAGTCAAGAAGGAGCAAAGCAACACTCTCAAATAACAGTTCCATTAATTGATAATGTCTATAATACAATAAAACATGTCATGCTAGCTACTGAGAAGACAGTGAAATAAATGCAATGGCAATTAAGAGAGACAGGCAATGTAAAGAGACAGGCAATAGACAATGTGATATAGTCAGTGCATAAAGAAATGGAAAGAACAAGGAACAGTATCATATACGGGTGATGTAGTATATGATTTAAAATAGGGAACTGTAATCTATTCTACGTGTTTGAAATAGTAGTTTCAAAATATGATCGGCTTGGGAATATGTACGATAGCTACAAGGCCTGGCTAATCATGGGTGAAGAGCATGATTAACACTTACAATTTCTATACTACAATAAGAGGTTATGATCACATTTCTTACTAACTACTTCCCCGCCCTCAACTAGTATTGTGGATCCAACCATGATACGTCACGATACACGAGCAAGTCAAGTCTATCATGTACGATGTCTAAATATACATGTCGCGTACAATGCCAATACGATAATCAAGATAACATCTCATGACTGCAGATCCAAGCTATACTTGTCCGTGTAGCACAGTGTCAAAGATTCAGTTGTAACATTTCAAGATCATTGAACTTATAGCAATTATCAAGAATTGGAAATTATCAGAGAATGTACTTGCCTTGGGTCCTTAGCTGGTATTTATGGATGTCCTGTTCCAGAGTATCCCCTGGGTAAACCAACAGTCCTAAAAACACATCACAATATAACATTTGCATCAGATGCTACCCTAACATACAGTCTATAAACACTGGCCTCAGGGCCATGCCAGGCAGGGCACTAGTCAACTAGGGTTACCTAGTAGGAGTACATATATAAATATACATATCTACTCAGAAAATATAAATACCAATTTAAATACGTATATAATATATATATATAATTATACCAAAATATATGTTATGCCAAATTTATTTATATATGCCAAAATGTTTTTAAACATATACCAAAATATACATATTAAAAATATATTATTTAATACGTACACATACACAATTACATACCAATATACATATATATATATATATGCCTTAATTAATACATACTTATACAATTATTTAAATAAAAATACATGATATACTTATTCATATTTAAATACATCCATTACATTTTACAGTTAATTTCTAATAAATAAATAATATACATTTACATATTTTAAATACATACATATACTAAATATACACTATACATACCAATTAAATATATATTGAAATATGCTAAGTATATAAATAAAATACATGTATACCCATTTTATTAAAAATATATTAAGTATATACGAAATATATATTTATACGTATACCAATATTATATATACTTTTAAACATTAATTAAAATAATACTATACATATATACCTACACATTAATATATACAATTACATATACACATTGCATTCATATACTAAATAATATTCATATACATGTATTATATACTCATACGTATACGTATGTATATATATACACATACATATATATATATATATATATATATAAAGAGGGAAGAGGAAGAAGAAGAGAAGCTCACTGTGAGTTGGGTGGCCGCCGGACCGGAGTTGATGTGGGCCGCCGGAGTTCAGTCGGAGTGGGGCCGGCTCTCAGCAGAGAGGAGCTCGCCGGCCGGGGATGAATGGGGGAAGTGGTGGTTGTGAATGGTGTTGATGGTGGGGGAGTTGCCGGAGTTGATGGGAAGAGGGGGAGTTGTCTCTGGCAGTGGAGGAGGCTCGACAGGGAGGAGCAGCACAGGTGGATGGGTGGTCGCCGAAAAATGGCCGGAGGGAGTCGAGGCCGGAGTTGGCACTGGTGGTGGTTGTGATTGGCGATGGCTTGACGGAGAGATGGGGAAGCAGCCGGACAGGGTGGCCGGACCACGGGGATGAAGGGGTAGGCCAGCGGGTTGGCGGCTTGGGGGCTGAGGAATGGAGGAGGCGCCGGAGATGAAGACACGGCAGGGAGTGGCCGAAAACGGAGGAGGGAAGTCGGCTTCGGTTGGCCGCCGCCGGAGCGGAGGAGATGGATGGGTGCAGCGGAAATCGAGCAGCAGAGGGCCGCCGGAGCGGGCTGATGACCGGGCTGGGGAGTTTCAGCAAGGGAACAGTGTTCCCTCTCCCCCCCCTTAAAATTTGAATTCAAAAAATAAAAACTAAAGAAGAAGGAGAAAGGAAGAAGGAGGAAGAAGAAGAAAAGAAAGAGAAGAAGAAGAGAAGAAGGAGAAAGAAGTTACATACGGATGAGAGAGGGGATGTGGGGGCTTGTGAGGGGGTGGTGTTTTCTAGGTTTCTTGGGATTAGGGTTTGATGTAGACATTATATAGGGATGAGGGTGTTGGAATGAAGGGTTGGGATTGGCCCATTAATTGGGTGGTCCAGATTGGACATGAGAGAAATAATTCATGGGAAAAATGAGGGTGAGGTTTAATTAAAATATTAAGGATTCCTCATTGGTTAAAATAATTGGGTGAGGCCACAAAATACAAATTTGCAATTTAGCCCCCTAAAATTTGGGAAATTGCACAAACACATAAAATGACGAAAATTTGGCGGGCGATTCGGGGTCCGGTGTTTTGTAGGGTCAGGGGGCACTGTATGATCGGTATGGGCTCAAATAACAGGGCACTGAAATTAAATTGGGATTTTAGATTCAGATAAAATGGTATCCTCAATTTAAATAAAAATAAATGTAAGTTGTGTTCAACAATTAATTAGGAGTACATGGGGCCAAAATCAGGTCAGGTCATCAATACCAAAAATGAAGAAGACTCAGAACAGAATATTTCCCTAATTTGGGCCGCACGAAAAATAGGTCAAGATGGCCTCCAATTTTCGATTGGAACGCACAACGATACAAAAATAGGAATTTAAAAATAAACGTCCGCGATGATTTTTGTGCGGCTAGAAATAATGCACAGGGAGCATAATTATGAGTTACAAAAATAACAGAATTGAAGGCGGGCATGTCTAGGGCAAGGTGGCAAAATTTGTTGGAAGACAAAAGTCTAGATAGTGCTCCAAATATCGAAGCAAAGGCAATGCGCAAAAATATTAAATAAAATACAGTAATTAATTACGCCTCCAATAAATTAATTCTAAAATAAAACAATTAACCTCAAAATTCCATAATTCCGACAGGTGCTCATCTACTGGCTTCTAGGTCATGTCTGCTAGTTCAAAATAAATGGACACTGCATATAATAATATTATTAAAGTACACATCACACAGTTATTCAAAACAAATAATTACCATGCAACTAATTAATTATAACTACCATAATATTAAATATTGTAAAAAGTCAAAAATACCCCTGTTTTTGGAATGTGGTAGTGACAGATACTACGCTCCTCGGAGAAGGACGTTATTATATTGTAGAGCACCCTTGTTATGGGAGAATATGGGGCATATACTAGCCAGTCACGACGATTGGTAAATTACGTCAGCATATGTCTAGCCTACACTTTCCATACGTACTAAGTTGTCCTCAAATTGTATTCACTTAGATGGTTAGCACACTCTATTTATTTACTCAGTATTTACTTTATGGCATGCTTCTATGTATCTTGTTACGTCCCTCTAAGGACCTGGTTCCCTTCCAGGTTATTTGTGCAGTTTACAAGATGCTTGATAGAGTGGAGTGTGGACATTGTTGCAGGTATCTTTATATTTTCAGCTATTACAGTCATGTACTACTTTCCATTTTTATTCTACTTTTATAGCCTAGTGTTATATAGACCTGTGTTATTCTTTTGGTCTATTCGAACGGAGGTATTATTGGGCTGCAGACTGATGATGCGTATCATTCTTCCTTGAGATTACTTTCCATGGATTGAGATTTAATTTTAGTTGTTGCATGATTAGAAATAGTTCATTATTCGAATCACTTGACCATGGACAGCGTAAGTGCGCTTCGTCGGGTCCATTAAGTTGAAAAATGCTACAGAGCTGTACCAGCTGTCCATTACAACGTGTCTGGTCCCATAGATTTTGGGATTGGGGTATGACACCACGAATCCAAAAAATATGAGAGCTGAAAAAATATCTCCGGATGCTGCAATAAATATTACCAACATTTTTGGAATAAGCAAAATATCTAGAAAATACTATCTTTTCGTCTAATTTGGACACAGGGCTAAAACGGTCATTTTGGGTCAAAGCGTGGTCAATATGTGGCTCACTTTGTACCAAAAAATATGCCAAAGGTAAAGGTCTCTAAATAGGAAAAAATTATAGGTTAAATAAATCCTAAATGATGATACGAATTCAACGGTATATCCAGTTTTGGATTTCGGTGAGCCGATCACAAAATCGCTTGTCAAGTCGAATTGAGCGACCCACAAAACGACGTTTCGTCGACTGAATCAGAATAAAAAAAAACTTGGGTCACAAGACAAGTCGAATGCTGCTAGTCCAATAGAGTAATTTTTGGGGTGATCCGACGAGCGCACACAAACTAATAGGATATTTTGTAAAAGGCCAATACGGGGACTTTTTATGGATACGGGTTGATTCCGTCGAGCACACACGTCCAAATCAACTTTCGCGAAAGCCCAAATGTCAGAAAATATCATATATGCCTTTCGATAAAATTGGTACGCGAAGAGGTGGTCCCGTTTGGCAGGGCGCTCTCCGTATCGCAAAATTTTAGGTTATAAAAACACGATTTTTAGTCAACTTCTAACAGATTTTATTCGATGAATACATCGTGTTAATTAAAACTAAAAAAATTGTTTTGTTGTTCTATATGTTGTGAATTAACTACTTTAAATAGGTTTTAAAAATATTAAACGAGTTTGTTGAAAATTAGACGTGAACATGGGTGCTTGGATTGATTTTTCTGAACTGTGTTGAACAGTTTTTTGCCTAACTTTCGGTCAACTTTCTAATCAATTTATGGCTCTAAAAACCATCATACTTGAAGGAAATCCTATAGGGTAATGTAGTGATCATATATGAAGAAACCGTTTGTAAAATGAACGAGAGGCGAGGAAGATACATCACCTGAAAGTATGGGGTTGGGGACTGGTTGTGCGAGTACGGGATCGAAAGAAGGCGGTCGACTTTCCACTGATGTTGTGTTATTGCGGCGGTTGCTAGGGTGTGCGGGGCGGTCATGCACGACAAAGGCAACATGTGCCAGTTGCTAGGGCTTGATCGGAGATGGTTGCGCCGGTGTTAGGATCGAGCATCAGCATCCAGGACGTGGGCTTACGGGATGAGTCACCAAAGATGGTACTGGTTCTCTTAGCGTGTATATAGGAGTGGGGGTTGCTAGATTTTGGTAGGTGATCATGGGTGGTGCTAGTGGAGAATATAAGAGTAAAGGACTATAGGGATTTACTCGGATTGGCTTGTATTTAAGAAAGAGTATATATATATATATATATATATATATATATATATATATATATATATATATATATATATATATATATATATATATATAATTGGTGGGGGTGATGCTTAATAAAAATAAAAGATATAGAATCTATGTGATATAATCCAAATCCGTTTAAGCTGATATGATTAATATCCATATTAAGTATTCTATAAATTGGGACAAACAAGATATTAAATATCATTTTAATTAGAAAATATCATTACTAGTAAAATAATAATAATAATAATAATAATAAATATTGCTAAAATAATAATAAAAATAGATAATACCATTATAAAAAAAATGTCCAAAACTTAAGAAATTGAATTTTATAACTAAGTAAACATTTGAAAATATCTAAATATTAAGATGTTTATAAAATAATTCTAGAAACACTTGTAACCCTTCATTTAAATAGTTTATTCCAAAAAAATATTTTCGACAAAAAATTGAAACTACTAAATACAAATAAATATTTATATCAAATATTAAATCAAGATTTTTTTTTCTATTTAGCTCAGTAAATAACTAGAAAAAAATTTGTCCACAATTCAATAAATAAGATAATTAAAATAGTCAAAATATAAAAAATAAAATTTTAAAATTAGGCGGTTCACAGAATTCGTCCATGTAAGACATGCACTCGAAGTCAAAAGTGTTGTCGATCATTATATCGGTGATCGGAAGAGAAAACTCGTCATTGCGGCACGCTGAGTTTAGATCGTGGAAGTCAATTCAGTTCGAATCTTCTCGTTCTTTTTGACGACTAACATGATGTTGGCTACCCAATCCGGATGTTATTTCTCGTGGATGACGCCTGTAAAGCCCCTAATTTTAATAACCATATTAACTATTTTAATTAATTATTAATTGATTTATAGTATTTATTAGCTCATTAGTAGAAATAGAATTTATTTAATTTTTATTTTAGGTGATTGTGCATTTAGAGATTTTATGGAGCAACCGTAATTATTTTCTTAATTATTTACATATAGGAGATCCAGTGGGCAGTTGATAAATTAATTGTGTGCTTTAAATAAATTTCTAGAATTTTATATATATATATATATATATATATATATATATATATATATATAATGTTTATTATAACAATTAGAAAGGAAAGAATAAAAAAGAAATAAAAGAAAAAGAAAGAAATTAAATTAAATTAATGAATATCTAAAATCCTAATCAAATACAAACCTAAAATCCTATACCCTAACCCGCCCGTCAGCCCGGCCCGCACCGTTTAGGAACTAAAACAACAACAACAGCGGCTGCACCCCCCCCCCCGCACAGCGAGTACCCCCCCCTCGCGATCTCTCTCTCTATATATATAACTATTGTTAACCGTAACCCTCACCCTAACCCTAAATCTCTACTTCACACGAGAGCCGCCGCCGAGACACCACCTCTGCCATCGGAGCCCCAGCACTGCCCACCGTCGCGACCACCACGTCCGCGTCAACGCACCGCGACAGAGAGTACACAAAAAAGTCCCCTGTTCAGGCCTCGATTCTCGCACTGCCGGTTGACCAAATTCGACCCCGTCTTTACCGGTATGATTCCGACCTATCCCTCTTCCAATCCCTTAGATTAGTTTCCATCATGCAGTATACAAACCTAGATAAAAATTGATGCCAAGACGAGGAAAAACTACGAGATTTAATCTCAAAAAATCTGTTGCAACCACCCCTGTTTACGGACTCGTATCTCCTACTACAGGGATTCGAATTTAGTTTTTCTTCTTGCTATGCGAAGACCACCTAACCTAGATTATTTTTTGTTAATTATATTATTTTATTTGATGTTGTATGCAGAATTAAATTAGGATAAAAACCCATAAAAACCTATTTTTTGAAACACAAAAATTTGTGATACGGAACACGCCCCGCCAAATGGGACCATCCTATCATGTACCAAGTGTACCGAAAGATGCGCACGGTATACCCAGACATGTGGGCTTTTGTGAAAAATAATTTGGACGCATGTGCGCGTCGAAATCACCCTGTATCCGTAAAAAGTCTCCGAATCGTGACTTTTGTAAAATATCGCACTATTTAGTGTATGCTCATCAGAACATAATAAAACTTACGCCATTAGATTTATGGTATCACGCTGGTCCTGTGACCCAAGTTTCACACAATTCTGTGATAGTTGACCAAGCTGCCTATTTGTGGGCCCTACGGTTGACTTTTTGGGCAAATTTGTGTTCGTCTCACCGAAATCCATATTTAGATATACCGTTGAGTTTGTACTAACATTTAGAGTTTGTTTGACCTATAATTTATCCCAGTTAGAGACCGTTATCCCTGGTACGCTTTTCTGTGCAAAGTAGACCACTAGTAGAGCCCGTTTTGACCAAACATTACCATTTTGCCCTTGTGCCCAAATTGGACGAAAGGATAGTGATTTCTTGCTATTTCACTAATTCTGGAAATGTTGGTGATGTCTATTTCATCATTCAAAGACGTTTGTTCGGAGGCCTTAGTTCCTGATCCTATGTCCTTGACAGTTGGACGTTTATACTATACATATTTTTTTGCCAGGCAAGTATACCTTGTGTTGTTGTACTATTTAAATTCAGTTATTATTTTAGTTGCATGTTTATTATTTTAGATTATATAAACTGTGCGCGTCCGAGAGAGACTCGGGTGCAGTCAACGAAGGCGTTGACATTAGGACTTGTGTCTGACCTAGTGTCTAGTAGACCTACCTAAAGTTGTAGAGTTATCGGTATGACTCTCCAGGCCTTAACATATTTCTTACACGTGTTGTGAGTCTCATGTAGGGCACAGACTTGCGTATGCGGTTGGCCACCTGTACATGTAGGTCGTGCGACGAATAGGGTATAACTGCTAATAGTGATGCATGTTAGAATACTTAGCAGTTATTAGTAGTCAGAGCATAGAGTATCGTGGTATGATGGTCCAATCCTTGTCCTTGTTTGGTTGTAAGGTTGGGCTATTATCGTAACGATAGACTATGAGCCAAAGTTACGATGCCTCGATGTAGTAGCTAAGGCGTGTTGTGGATACAACATGCATAGATTATTGGGTGTGGAGGACAACTAGTAGGCGTATAGGATACCCACTTTCTTTACACTGCTGCTACACTCGACGGAGTGATATAGACGATATATACTATACTGCTGCCACGTTCTTCGGAGCGATATGGACCATATACTACATTGCTGCCACATTTTTTGGAGCGATATGGACGATATATTATACTGCTTCCATGTTCTTCGGAGCTGGACATTATTATATTACAGAGCGCCCTCCTATGGGGGCATATGTGGCATATACTAGCCAGTTGTCACAATTGGTGAATTATGTCAGCATATGTCTAGCCTACACTTTTCCATACACTCAAGTTATCCTCAAATTGCATTTACTTAGATGGTTAGCACACCCATTTATTTATTCAGTATTTACTTTATGGTATGCTTCTATGTATCTTGTTATGTCCCTCTGAGGACCTGGTCCCTTTCCAGGTGTAGGTGTTTATGAGTATTCGCAGGAGCGTAGATCCGGACTTGTTGCTTATGTTTCGAGGAGGTCTTCTCTCCGAGTCTCAGTGATTGTTAGTCGTTGTACTTATATTGTTGTGTTTGTTCTATATTCTAGTTTGGTAGTGAATTTGTTTCCATCCGACTGCCATCTTTTGGTAATTCTTATTGAGATCTAGTTACATAGTTTTTGGTTGTTCATTTATTTATACGTTGATTTCTGTGGATGAGATTAGATTATACCCTGTGACTTGTGGTAGTTTTTACCACTTGTGAATTATTGTTCATAATATACCGTACGCATATGTTATGGTTCCATATATTGTAGTTGCCATATACATGCGGTTGACATGCTTACGTGTTCTAGTCCTACGTATTTTGGGACTGGACATGACATATTTTTAGTGGTGGCCCATGCAGGTCGAGAGCATATTATCTCGGTTATGTTACTGTACCGAGCAAGCTTGTACCTAGGATTAGAGTATAGGATCTCATCCACAATTGACTATGATTGACATTCCTTTCAATCTGTTCTATTTAAACTATTACATCATGCTTGATTCATGTGCTTCCCAAATAGTTCTTTGAGTATAGCCTCTGCTAGAATATAGGAATCCTTATTGTTAGAATGATAATTAGGGTAACACTACTAAGAATACAACTAGAACATTGACACCTCACTAAGTTTAAAATATCTAGTGAACCCTAGCATCCCACATCTATAGATTGGTTTATTATTATCCCTTAATATAATTATGAACAACTTGAGGGTAGTACATACACTACTAGGGTTGTTATAAATTTAACCATACTATTTTACCCTAGAATTAAGGAACTAATAGAAATCCAAGATTTAACATTAGGACTAAACCTAACTTTCATAGTAAGATAGTATTAGAACTATAAATTTAGATTCTTATCTTGGTATTAGCAGACAGCACCTAAGGAAACCTAGAGGAATGAATAAAACATTATCCTCGATCATACTTTGAACATAGAGACTAGCATGCCACATTCCCCTTAGAAAACCATGATATTATCTAGAGACTTTTTATTTAAATTCAATCTTATTCCTCTGAAAACTTAGCGTTCGCTATTGTGCGGCGACTAATTATGTTTTCTTTTCTTCAATCTTTCAATTCGTACCACCTAACCCTTCTGATTATAGGTCAAGTAAATTCTTTTATGATAAGGAAACATGGTTTGTTAGGATTATAGTTGTAATATTAAATTTTGAATTTATGTGCTTAATAGTTAGAGCTTGATGGTTTTAGTTGTTTATTTAGATTATGATTTTATGATTACCCTTTTTTACTTCAAATTAAGTAACATGTTCCACATATCTCCATCCAAGTTATATCCTATTTCACTTGAGAGACAGTAACCCTTCCATTCTCAATATTGACAACTTTGTTCTATGAGCATTGTGATTAAGACTTAAGATGACCATTACCTATATAATGCAATAGGAGACCTTAATAAGTACCAAGATCCTTCATCATATACCCTAATAAGGGTTCTACTTTAATTACCAGAACCAGGTTATTCTGTAGAATCCTCTCAAGGCAATTATAGTATTAGTTTAATTCTTTTAAGTTGGGTAGTATGCCTCATAACCTAGTATCATAGTCCTCTTTACTCATTAATGAATTATAATTAAATAACGTCAATAATAGACTTGCATAAGAAGATAATATTTAGTCAAACTGTAGAACTTAGAAGTTTATACCCCTATTTGGTCGACTAGCGACTTAGACAAGGAGTTTGTATGACAACTGTAGAGACTGTAGAGTCTTAACTTGTTTGTGAACTTGAATTATTATGTACCTTCTTTCATCATGATCCATCGTATTTATATTTTATGTATTACCTTGACTTATGCCGCTATTATAGCCTAGTTTTGCAAGCTTATTCTTTTATCAAGCTTGTTCACAACATACGTATTAGTGGATACATACACTAATACATTTCAGAATCAGTGTATTAAGGTCTAGCTAACCTTAGTGCGCTTGGTTTGCCCTTCGCATAACTACTTTACGTGGATTGAGATATATAGTGACTAGTAGACGAATGTACTTGCCCTCTAGACATGTTTGAGCGTATCATAGCGGTTACATAATTGTACTAATTCGAGCATGCAAATAAAAAATTACCAAATAGGATTTTAATCCACAACTGCCTTGACAATTCTTTTTAAATTTCTTAAACGCCTTGATCCCTATACTTTTATTCTATTACCTCCTCCTTGAACTTTTTATTATTGTTTTTCGCCTTCCCTTATTTTAGAAAGATGAAACATCGTGCTTGGTATAAGTTTGATATACAAATAGTACTAGATATACCCCATAGGCCAACCGCATTACTTGATGATAATTTTCCGTAATTAAGGGCATATCATAGGTAATATGTTGGTGTTCAAACTTTCGAGGATCGAATAGCGTAATTAAATAAGTTGAGGAATATTTTTCTTAAAGTGTATAGCCTTATATGATAGATGGGTAAATTATAAGTTGGGTAGAAGTAGCATTGTTAACTTGAGAGAAATTTTTTTAGATTGTGATTAAGCAAGATTAGATTGGGAGATTTAAGTCATTTTAATTTTGAGAAATTTTAAAAAGGATTAAGATGATGATGATTTAATAAATTTTAAAAAAATAAAAAACTTTGATATGGTGAACCAAACCTTTATACTTGGGCATATGATTTAAATTTTGAATATTGAAGGTTTAATCATCGATTTAAATCTTGAGAAAAATAAATAGAACTCTAAACATGAACATTGACGGATTAAATTCCAAAATTGATGATTTTAATTAAAAGTTAAATTTTGATGGTTGGATTACCTATTTGAAATATTGAGAATGTGAATTAAATTTAAAAATTTGAAGAATACAAAATTCATAAGTAAAAATAGGAATAATATTGGATTAGAATTATTTCTTTTAAAGGAGATTATGATAGTTGGAGATCGTGATGTAAAAAATTGATGTGGGCTATTTAAAACTTGAAGATGTCATATAGATTTAGCTTAAATTTGGATGTGATTATTTAAAAATGGAGAAGAGATTACGATATTTTGATTAAATAGAGGTTACCTTAATTTTGAAAGTGATTGCGATAGATTAAAATATATTTTAAATTTTGGAAGAGATTGTGATTGACTTACCTTATATGTGAATGTGAAGGAATTAACAAATTTTGCCTTATTTTTATTCTGGGGATGAAATAATTTTTAAGTTGGGTAGATTGTAAGCCCCTTACGCAAAATTATACCTACTCGGCATAGATAGAGAAATTGGACTAGTTTATATCCAATTAGAAATAGGACACGGTATTTTATTTTAATTATATAAAGTTTATATCACATAGTGCACCTTACCATTGCTTCGATAATTGGAGCACTACACTAGCCATTGCCTACCTATAATCTTTACACCCTTGTCCTAGGCGTGCCCGCCTTCTATTCTGACCTTGGTGTAACTCATAATTATGCTTTCTTGTGCTACATTTTAGTCGCACAACATTCATCGCAGACGTTTATATTTAGTTCTAAATAAAATTAACTTTTATCCTTGCGCGTTCCAATCAAAATTGGAGACACAATCTTGACCCATTTCGTACAACCCAAATTAGGATAATATTTTATTCTGAGTCCCCTATATCCATGACACTTGTGTTGTACCTAAATTTATCCCCATGTACTTCTAATTAATTTCAGAACACCATTTGCCTAAATTTTAATTAAATTAATCCAATTTCTATCTTTGTATAATTTTCCAATTGTTGGGTGCTTTTATGTAAAAGTGCATTAAGGTGTCCACACCATTAGACATGACACATGAAGAAACCCATTTTTCGTTCATATAATTTTTTCTATTATTTTGGAATGTGCAACGCGCAACACCGCCCCTCATTTAAACCTAGCCTTGCATTTTAAACAATGCAAATTATAGCCCTCCAAACATCCCCATGACAATTAGAAAATCATGTAGGTTAGGATGGAGGAGGGTACAAAATAAGTTGCAAATCTCTATCTTATACCATCTTTGACTTTCTATCGTGACTTAGTTTTAATTTTGAGGATAAAATTTTTATAAGTTGGGTAGAATGTAACGCCCCTAATTTTAAAAACCGTATTATCTATTTTAATTAATTATTAATTTATTTATAGTATTTATTAGCTTATAAGTATAAATAAAATTTATTTAATTTTTATTTTTGGCGATTGTGCATTTAGAGATTTTATAGAGCAACCGTATTTTTTTCTAATTATTTACAGGTAGGAGACCCTGTAGACAGTTGATAGATTAATTGTGTTTCTAGAATTTTCTATATATATATATATATATATATATATATATATAATATTTATTAAAATAATTAGATAAGAAAGAATGAAAAAGAAATAAAAGAAAAAGAAAGAAAAAGAAATTAAATTAATGAATATCTAAATTCCTAACCCAATACAAACCCAAAACCCAATACCCTAACCCGCCCGTTAGCCCGGCCCGCACCCGTTAGGAAGTAAAACAACAGCAGCAGCGGCTGCACCCCCCCTCCCCCGCGCAGCGAGTACCCCCTCCCTCTCTCGCGATCTCTCCCTCTATATATATATATATATATATAACTACTGTTTACCCTAACCCTAACCCTAACCCGAACCCTAAATCTCTACATCACCTGAGTGCCACCATCGAGACACTATCCCCGCAGCCGGAGCCCCAGCGCCGCCCGCCGCCGCGACCACCACGTCCGCGTCAACGCGCCATGATAACGAGTACTCAACAACGTACCCCTGTTTATGCCTCGATTCTCGACCAAATTTGACCCCGTATTCACAGGTATGATCCCGACCTATCCCTCTTCTAATCCCGTAGATTAGTTTCCATCGTACAATGCACAAACCTAGGTAAAAATTGATGCCAAGTCAAAAAAAATATGATATTTAATCTCAAAAAATCTGTTGTAACCACCCCTGTTTACGGACTCGTATCTCCTACCATAGAGATCCGAATTTAGTTTTTCTTCTTGCTATGTGAAGACTACTTAACATAGATAATTTTTTGTTAATCATGTTATTTTATTTGATGCTATATGCAAAATTAAATTAGGATAAAAATCCATAAAAATCTATTTTTTGAAACATAAAAATTTGTGATACGGAGCGCGCTCTGCCAAATGGGACTGCCCCAGATGTGTGGGCTTTCACAAAAATTGATTTGGATTCATGTGCGCGTCGGAATCACCCCGTATCCACAAAAAGTCTCCGAATCGCAACTTTTGCAAAATATCACACCATTTAGTATACGCTCATCAGAACATAAAAAAACTTGTGGCATTAGATTCGTGGTATTACGCTGGTCCTATGACCCAAGTTTCACACAATTTTGAGATAGTTGACCAAGTCACCTATTTACGGGCCCTACGGTTGACTTTTTGGGCGAATTTGTGTTCGGATCACCGGAATCCACATTTGGACATACCGTTGAGTTCGTATTGACATTTAGAGTTTGTTTGGCCTATAATTTGTCCCCGTTAAAGACCGTAACCCCTGGCAAGCTTTTCGGTGCAAAGTGGCCCACATGTGGAGCCTGCTTTGACCCAAAATTACCGTTTTGCCCCTGTATCCAAATTGGACGAAAGGGTAGTATTTTCTAGCTATTTTGCTGATTTCGAAAATCTTGGCGATGTCTATTTTAGTATTCGGAGATGTTTGTTCGGCGACCGTAGTTCCTGATCCCGTGTCCTTGACAACTGGACGCTTACACTATACAGATTTCTTGTGAGGCAAGTATACCTTGCCTTGTTGTACTGTTTAAATTTAGTTATTATTTTAGTTGTATATTTATTATTTTAGATTATATAAACTATGCGCGTCCGAGAGAGACTCAGGTGCAGTCAACGAAAACGTTGACGTTAGGACTTGTGTCTGACCTAGTGTCTAGTAGACCCACCTAAAGTTGTGGAGTTATCTGTATGACTCCCTAGGCCTTGACACATTTCTTACACGTGTTGTGAGTCTCATGTAGGGAACAGACTTGTATATGCGGTTGGCCACCTGTACGTGTAGGTCATGCGACGGATAGGGTATAACTGCTAATAGTGATGCATGTTAGAAGACTTAGCAGTTATTAGTAGTCGGAGCATAGAGTATCGTGGTACGATGGTCCAATCTTTGCCCTTGTTTGGTTGTAAGGTTGGGCTATTATCCTAACGACAGACTATGAGCCAGAGTTATGATGCCTCAGCGTGGTAGCTAAGGCCTGTTGTGGATACAATATGCATAGATCATTAGGCGGGGAGGACGACTAGTAGGCGTATGGGACACCCACTTCCTTTACACTGCTGCCACACTCGACAGAGTGACATGGACGATATATACTACTCTGTTGCTATGTTCTTCAGAGCGATATGGAGGATATATTATATTGTTGCCATGCTCTTCGAAGCTGGACGTTATTATACTATAAATCGTTATCATATGGGGGCATATATAGCATATACTAGCCAGTTGTCACGATTGGTGAATTACGTCAGCATATGTCTAGCCTACACTTTTCCATACACTCAAGTTGTCCTCAAATTGTATTCACTTAGATGGTTAGCACACCCCTTTATTTATTCAGTATTTACTTTATAGCATGCTTCTATGTATCATATTATGTCCCTCTGAGGACCTGGCCCCTTTCCTGGTGTAGGTGTTCATGAGTATTCGTATGAGCGTAGATCTGGACTTGTTGCTTATGTTCCGAGGAGGTCTTCTCTCCATGTCTCAGTGATTGTTAGTCGTTGTACTTATATTTTTGTATTTATTCTATATTCTAGTTCGGTAGTGGATTTGTTTCCATCCGACTGCTATCTTTTGGTAATTTATATTGAGATCTAGTTACATAGTTATTGGTTGTTCATTTATTTATACTTTGATTTCTGTAGATGAGATTAGATTATACCCTGTGACTTGTGATAGTTTTTACCACTTGTGAATTATTATTAATAATACAGTGTACCCATGTGTTATGGTTTCATATATTGGAGTTGCCATATACATGCGGCTGACATGCTTACGTGTCCTAGTCCTATGTATTTTGGGACTGGGGCGTGACAACGCCACTAGCTAATAGTTTGTTCACTTCAGCTTCGATGACATTCATGATGTCTGAATGGAACCGCCATTGTTATTGTTTAATCGGCTTAGCGTTTGGCAAGATGTTGAGCTTGTGGGCCACAATTTGTGGGTCCAGTCCAGGCATATTTTTGTAACTCCAGGCAAAGACATCGATATAATCTCTGACGAGCTGTAGTAGTATAAACCCTCCCCCAAAAAACCTAATTTTAGGAGTTTAGATTAATTAAAATAATTTATTTTATTTTAATTATATATTTGAATATAGATTCTTAGTATTCTTAGTTAATTAATTCAAATAAGACATTTATTGTAGCTTTAATAACTAGAGCATGAGCTTTTTGCTTCCAACATGCTTTATCCTTTTTATCTAGACTAGCCAAACTACACTCATGACCTTGGTGTCTCACCCAATTGAATTTTTTGTATTTTTTATTATTTAATAGATCACCATGACACCATCTTTCAGTTATTAATTGTCAAACTTTTAATTTTACCTCGAAACGATCCAAATACCCAACCCCAAGCCATGAATTAATTTATTGGACACTAGTGGCTTAAAATAGGGTGATTATATATATATATATATATTATGTAGAATTTATTTTAGGAGGATATAATTTGAAACCTTCTTGATATAGGGCCAATATTTGCATCTTATCATTTTTTAGAGCCAATCCAATTCTAATATTTCCATATTTGAAAATCCTCTACTTTAAATATTCCATCCATCCTTTTTTGATAGCATCATCCACCTATTTAAATTCATGAATCAAATCTTTGATTTATTTCCATACCTATTAGGATCTTAATTAAATATGTAGTTTCCAAATTAGGCCAACCCTAACCTTAACCAACTCTATTTATTGGCCACCGCCCCCTCTCCTATAAATACCAAATTATGGCTGGCCTCCCCCTCTCCTTGTAGCCGCCCAAACACATCAAACCCTTGTACACTTCTTTGAGGTATTATTCTTTACCCTTCTTCCTCCATCTACTTCAACATATATATATATATATATATATATATATATATATATATATATATATATATATATATATATATATATATATATATATATAGGTATATTATTGGGTTTATGATGATCAAATCCAATTAACATGACATAAAAACCATGCAAACCTATGAATCTTAGTTTTATTGTTCAACCCCAAACCTTTTGGCATATGCATGAAACCACCTTTAGATCTTTCCAATAAACTTGTAAGTTGTTAATTTTTATATAATAATTTCAGCTTTTAATTATTTACTTTAGAATTAATTATAAGAAATAAATTGATTTTTGAACATAGATACTAGTTTCGACCTAGTTTTGTTGTACGCATGTTCGAAACACTTGGACCTTGTTAGGACTTAATCGTAGATAGAAAAACTTACTTTTTCTCGATGAATTACTATTTTTCAAAAATTATATATTCTGAAATTATATTAAAAAAATATTATTTTGATTTCTATGATATCACAACACCCATGTACTATCCCTTGACATGTATACTAGCAAGGCATGTTGCCAATCCTAATTGGATCAACTTGTAGATTGTAAAATCATAATTTATATTTATTTATTATTTAATTCCAGAATTAATAGTTTTTAGTAAATAATGATTTAAAAATAGTTTTGACAATGTTTAATGACAAGTAATATTTTGGTGTGTAGTTACTTGTATGTGCAACCAACGTAGAATTGATAACTAGATAATAACCTAATATACCTAGAAAAGTAGAGTTTAACTAGTGTAATGATTAATTGGTAGGTGAACGAGAAATTTTTGTGGAGAGCTCCAGACTGCACTTCTTGTGCTCGCAGCTTGGATTGGAAGGCAAGTACACCTTTCTTGATTATATTATTTAGTTTACATTATGCCTAATTTTATTTGTTTAGTATGTACACGCATCTTAGAGTAGCAGACCTACCCAGTATATTGTGAAGGTACGTTGTATCTTCTAACCTGACAATGGTTTATTACATTTGCTGAGTGAGTGAGTACATGGGCTAGCATGTCGAGTGGCCATTGATACGTGAGTTCGCATCTTGGGTTAGTAGTTAGTGTTTGGTCTAGTTCCTAGATTTTATTGTCGTTGTTGCATTATGTCTGTACTGCGTATACGGTTCAGATGTTACATTGGGAGGAAAGTATCTTCTAGTGAGCATATGGGACATTCTTCTTCTTCTTTTTCTTCTATATATGGTTTACCTCCGAGTTCTATCGAACGCCTAGTAGGATGATAGTTTCTTCTCTTCTCCCCCCTCATACGCCACTATAGATGTCTCGAGTGCATATCACATAGATGGTTTAGTTATCCTTTCTCTTGTTTACTACTTTACTTTCATGCATGTCAATTTTTTGTGTACTTGTTATGTCTCTCTGAGAACTTGGCACCTTTTAAAGATTTGGACGAGCACTTGTACCTGATGGACTACGAATTTGGAGATTTTGCTGAAGATGACCTTGAGGTGGAGCAACAAGATTTTTCTTGAGCGTCATGGATGAAAGTTTCTTAGTGACTTGGGTGTCCTTATCTAGTTAGCTGACACCCAGACTATTTCATTATTGTTTAGTTGTATTTTTCAGTTTTCTTTTATACTTTGTTATCGTGTATTGTTCTCCACTAGGCTTTGTTTTATTGTTGGATTATGAGACTTTATTTATTCATTCAATTTCCTATTTCGTGATATTTGTGGATGAGACTAGATTATTACCTTCCTGTGATATTGAGTCTTAGTTATATTTTACAGCATACTACGACTGATTAGGTCCATTAAATTGGATTTCTATACTTATTCTTATAGATGGCATATGTACATATACCTGGTTCTACGTATTTTGGGACTGGGACGTGACATATTTTTTAGTGGTGGCCCACGTTAGTCAAGTTAGCCATTTCGGTTACATAACTATACCGAACGGGTCTGCACGTAGGATTAGAGTTTTAGGTCTCATCCACACATTGACTATAACTAACCTTTCTTTCAATCCATTTTATTTAAATAAATGTTTGCATCCTGCTGGATTTATGTATTTTTCTAATCCTTCGTCTATCTCTTATAGAGAGATAAATTTGCGTAACAGTCATGCTGCCACCGGGGGAAACATGTCTCCAGGGTTCAATGGCCAATCACTAGGAGAGGTCTCGACAACTCATCGACTTCCAGGATCGGATGGACAAACAAACAATCTGGTTCCCCCAGCTCCTTCCATGGCACCTAATGGAGCTTTTCCATCTCCAGCAGCACAGCGGGACGGCCAGACGCTGATGTTCTAGTTATTCTAGATTTTGATGCAGGAACAGAGATAGCAGGCTGCAGAGCAAAGACAGTAGGCTGCCGCACTAGCTACCGAGCAGAGGCAACAAGCTGCAGAGTAGAGGCAAAAAGCTGTTCAGATAAGGTAGGGATTCCTGACAGCACTTGAGAGGTTGGCTGCACAAGCACCCACACCAGCTCAAGCACTAGCTTTAGTGCCACAAGCACGTGTTGGTTCAGTAAAGGATTTTGTATAGATGAACCCCAAGACATATAAAGGCAATAAAAGCCCTGGGTAGACCATAACATGGATAACTAGCACTAAGAAGCTATTGGAGGTATCGCAGTTGCCTACGGACTTATGGATGATAGGCATGAGGACCCAGCTAGAAGCAAATACTCATCACTGGAGGGAATCAATAAAGTGCCAAATGGGTACACCTCAGACTTAGGAGCAGTTCTTGGAGTTCTGTGAGAAAAAATACTTTTTGGCCATTATGAATGATGCATAGTACAATCAGTTCCTCCATCTAGAGCAGGGGAACAAGATGATTAATGAGTAAAATTTGGAGTTCAGCCGCCTCAGAAGATATGGCAACGTTCTGATACCCAATGACTTAGAAAAATCTAAGAGACTTTATTATAGGCTAACTCAGGAACTTCAACACTGTACCAGATCACAGTCACAGATCTCTTATGCTGAAGTATTAGTAGAGACCAGGATTCAGGAGGCCATCAGCAAAAGAAAAGGAAATCAAAAAAGAATTTAGCAAGGACCAGCCAAGAAGCAACACGAAGGGCCGATCAGACGACCAATGAGACAGCATCAACAAAAGTGGCGGGGCCCTACCAGATCAAAGAACCTCCGACTTGTCATTTCTGTGGTAAGTAGGGACACGTGCAAAGGGAGTTCAAGAAGAAACTGGGAACTTACTTGGCTTGCAAATCGGGTCAGCATCAGGCTCGGGATTGTCCGCAGTGTGGAGTTATTATTCCAGTTGGAGTTCAGAAGTCAGCAGTACCGGCACCGAAAGAAACCAACCAAGGAGGAAGAGTAGTACTTCGTCTACCAACACCAGAAGACCAGCAAAGAGGATTACCCTTGGCACCACAAGTAGTACAGTTTGAGAGATCCAGAGGCAAGGATAGGTGTTTTCACTAACTCATAGAGGAGAAAAGACTGAAGAAGTGGCTATTACAGGTATTATTCTAGTTGGATCAGTACCTGCTACTATTTTATTTGATTCTGGGGCAACTCTTTCATTCATATCATCTAGATTTATAATAATGAATTTAATAGTTACTTTACCTTTGCCTAAGAGTTGGAGGAATCTTATCGGGGGAGGAATAGTGTCTGTAACTAGTACTTGTAGGACTTGTTCAGTTATTATTTATGGTCGAGAGAAAAGAGCTCGACTTTTGGTATTTTTAATTCTAAATTTTGACATAGTATTCGTAAGATCCCTAATCCTAAAAACCGTATTAATCTTTTTATTATTAATTATTAATTTAATTATAGTAATTAGTGGCTAATTAGGAGAAATAGATTTTTATTAATTTTTATTTTAGGTGTTGGTGAACTTAGAAGATTTATGGTGCCATTAGGAATTTTTTTGAATTTATTTCATGTAGGAGACCCCTTGAGCAGTTGCTAGCTTAATGGTGTGCATTAATATAATTTTAGATTTTTTTGTGAGTATATACGTGTGTGTGTGTATATATATATATATATATATATATATATATATATATATATATATACATATATATTTAAAAGAAAATATAAAAGAGTTAGAAAGAAAAGAAAAGAAATAGGAAAAACCCATTAAACTACTATTCCCTATTGATCCTAACTATCCAACCCACTACCCACCAACCTAGACCTACCCGTCTGTGCATGTGACCACCACAACCACTTCCTTAGCAAAACCCGCTGGGTTGCTGCTCACAGCAGCCATAAACCCACACCCTATTACAAATTAGCAGACTCCCCCCACGCGGCTTATTAATCGGACCCCATTCTATCTCTCTCGTAAATATATATATATATATATATATATATATATATATATATATATATATATATATATATATATCACCATTATTTCATCGCAAACCCTACCCTAGATCATCCAAACTCTTCTTCTTCCCATATAAACTTAAGGAGCGCCACCACCGCAGCCGGAGAACCCCGTCAGGCCGTCCAAACCAATACAGACGACCGCGACTCCGCGCACCCCGCGCACTGCAGAATTCAGCAGTGAGGTACCTGTTTTCCATAGTTGTTTTCCGTTGTCTTGCTCGACCAAATGCCACCCCGTCTTCACCGGTAAGCCCACCCCTTAACCCTCTTCATTATCTGTGTGATAGTAGACCTCGAACAACACATAACCATAGGCAAAAATAGTGCCAAAGTTGGTAGAAAAAGACCCATTTCTGGGATCGCAGAAAACTACGGTGATCATCCATGTTCCCAGATTTGTATCTCCCACCACAGAGATCCAAATTTGATGATTCTTTTTGGTATACGGAGACCACTTGACCTAGCTTAATTTTTGTTAAATAACCGTAGATTATTAACTGCTGTAGGTAGAATTAAATTCGTTAGAAAATCCCGCAAACACACTTTTCCAGATTTCTAAAGGTTGTGAAACAGAACACACCCCACCATCTACCAAGTGAACCAAACAGTGTGCGCAACATAACCAGACATGTGAGAGTTTGCGGAAACTGATTCGGACGTGTGTGCGCACCAAAATTAGCCCGTATCCGCGGACAAATTCTGTGTCACAACTTTTTTGAAAGTCGCACGTATTTTGTGCACGCTCGTTAGATTGCGACAAAACTTGTGCCACTGGACTCATGGTAATGTGCTGGTCCTGTGACCAAATTTTTACGCAATTCTGAGATAGTTGACCAAGTCGCCAATTGGCGGGCCCCACGGTTGACTTTTTGGACGAAATTGTGTTCGGCCCATCGGAATCCACATTTGGACATACCGTTGGGTTCGTATTAACATCTAGAGTTTGTTTGACCTATAATTTGTCCCATTTAGAGACTGTTACCCTTCGTATATTTTTTGGTACAAAATGGGCCACACGTGGACCCCATTTTTACCCTAAATTACTGTTTTGCCCCTATGTCCAAATTGGACGAAAGGAAAGTGCTTTCTAGCTATTTTGCTTATTCTGGGAACTTTGGTGATATTTATTTCAGCATCCGGAGACGTTCATTCTGAGGTTGCAGCTTCTACTCCTGCGTGCGTGACATTTGGACTTACATTTTTCAGCTTTCTTGCCAGATAAGATATCTTGCCAAATTGCTTACAGTATTTTGCATGCTTAGTATATTTTTGTATATTTATTGCATTTTTGTATATTTATTACATGTGTAGTTTCTTTCAGTCATTACTATATATTAGATATGTTGACACACACTTGACACTTAGTATCGTAGAGAACAATCAGTAGGCGTATGGGCTTTAACCACTCTGGTAACACCGTAGTAACTAGCACGCACTAAGGTGGTCATGTCCGATGGTCGCTACCCTCGCGGTATATCGATTGATTGAATCACGAGGGTCGCTACACCCGCGGTATGTCGGTTGGTGATGTCCCCGGACGTGTGCGTGAGTTATGAGATTAGATCGAGTAGCCTACCCTTGTCCATTCGTCAAAAAGTTGTCCTCATTTGCATTCATATAGATTGTCTTGTATAGCATACTTATATATTTTTAAATATTATGCATGTTCACTGTATACAATTGGCTTGCTTCTATGTATCTTGTTACGTCCCTCTGAGGACCTGGTCCCTTTCCAGGTGTATCTATTCTTGAGTATTTGCCGGAGCGCAGGTTTGGATGGTTACATATATTCCGAGGATGTCTTCTCTTCGAGCCCGTGGTCGTTAGCTGATATTCTTATATTGTGTTTATTGTGTTGTACCTTTACATTCGAGTTGGTAGTGGATTTGTTTCCATCCAACTATCATCCTTAGATACTTATATTGAGATCTAGTTTCATAGACACTGGTTATTTATTTATATTAATTTTCATAGATGGGATTTAGATTGTACCCTGTAACTTGTGATAGATTTTTATCACTTGTGGATTAATATTCATATTACAGCGTACGCATGGATTATGGTTTCCATATATTGGAGTTGCCATATCCATGCGATTGCATGCTTACGTGTCCTAGTCCTACGTATTTTGGGACTGGGGCGTGACATATTTTTGTGATGGCCCATGCAGGTCAAGAGCATATTGTCTCGGTTATATTATTGTACTGAACAAGTCTGTACCTAGGAATAGAGTATAGGATTTTATTTACAATTGACTATGATTCGCTCTCCTTCCAATCCATTCTATTTGAATAATTGTATCCTGCTTGATTCCTGTACTTCCCTGATGATTCCTTGAGTATAGCCCCCTCCTAAAATATAAAATTCTCTGTTACTAGATGATAAGTAGGGTAACCTTCCTATTAAGTGTACAACTAGAGTGTTGACACACCATTAAGCTTAGAATATCTAGTGAACCGTAGAATTTCTTATCTATAGATTGGTTTACCATTATCCCTTGATGTATTATAAAGACTTGAGAGTAGTATAGACACTACTAGAGTTAGCCAGAAGTTTTACCATAATGTTTGACCCTAGTGTTGAGGAACCAATAGAAAACCAAGATTGAATATTAGGACTGAACCTAACCTTCATAATTAGATAGTATTGGAGAACTATAAACATAGATCATTGTCTTATTATTAGTAGACAGCACCATAGGAAGCCTAGAGGAATGTAATTAACACTTTTTTGTTGATCATACCTCGAATATAGCAACTAGCATACCACTCCCCCTTAGAAAACCATGATGCTATCTAGATCCCTATATTTTAATTTCATATTGTTCCTCTGCGACCTTAATGTTCGCTAATTGTGCAACGACTAAATTTTGTTCTTCTACCCTTCATCTTTCAACTCGTGCCATCTGACACTTCTGATTGTAGGCCAGATGATTTATTCTGTGTTAAGGACATATAGTTGCTGGGATTATAGTTGTTAATGTTAAATTTTGAAATTGTGTGCTTAGTAGTTAGAACTTGATGGTTTAGGCTATTCCTGAAGATTGAGACGTAGTGCTTATCCCTTAGTTTTAAATTACGTAACGTGTACCCCCACCTTGATACGAGTTATATTTCCTTTTCCCTTGAAGGCCAGTAACTGTTTCATTCTTACTATTGACACTTTCACTAAGACTAGGACTTAGGACGACCATGACCTATGTAATATAAGAGGATATCCTAATAAGTACCAAGATCTTTCCCTAACAATAGTTTATACTTTATTTACAAGGACCAGGTTAATCTGAAGAATTTCCTCAAGGCAATTATAGTATTAGTTATTGTTATTAGTTGGGTAGTATACCTCACAACATAGTATCATATAGTCTTTTGACCTATTATTGAAGTGTGATTGAACAACATTAACTGTATGCTAGCTTAGGACGACAGTGTTTTTTTTTTAGACTTTAGAACTCAGAGGCTATACCCCTACTTTATCGACTATCGACTTAGACAAGGAATTAGTATGACAACTGTAGAGATTATGGAGTCTTATCTTTTGTGAACTTGAATTGTTATATACCTTCTTTCATCATAATCCAGCATATTTATGTTTTCTGTACTACCTTGACTTATGCTGCTATTATAGCCTACTTTTTGTAAGCTTATTCTTTTATCGAACTTGCTCATGACATATATATTATTGGGTGCCCACAATGATACAATTGCCTAATCAGAATCGGTGTATTAAGGTCTAGCTAACCTTAGTGCGTTTGGTTCGCTCTTCGCATGACTACTTTACGTGGATTGAGATATATGGTAGTAGACGGATATACTTGCCCCTAGACATGTCTGACACATCGTATCGATTACATAACTGTACTGATACGAGCATGTAAATAGGAAATTACCAAAAATAGGATTTCAATCCACAACTGTCCTAATAACTCTCTTTTTGAATTCTTTAATCTCTTTGAACCTCGTACTTGTATTCTATCACCTTTACCTTGAATTCTTTATTATTGCTCTCTCGTGCTGGTATAAGTTGATACTGATAGTACTAGATATACCCCATAAGGTTAATCACATGACTTAGTGACTCTCTTTTATAATTGATTCAGGGCATATCATAGGTGATATGTTTGGTGTTAAAAGTTTGAGGATTGAATAACATGATTAAATAATTTGAGGAATAGTTTTCCTAAATGTATAGCCTTAGGTGATAGATGGATAAATTTTAAGTTTGGTAGATTGTGAACCCCTCACCCAAAATTTGACCTACTTGGCTGAGATAGTGAGACTAAGGTTAGATTAAGTCCAGTTAGAGATAGAACACGATATTTTTATTTAATTTTGCAATAATTATATCACTTAGTGTACCTTATCGAGCTCCGATAATTGGAGAACTATACTAGCCACTGTCTTCCTACAAATTCTATACCCTTATCCTAGACGTGCCCATCATCCGCTCTGATCTTTGTCCAACTTTTCAATTGTTGGACGCTTTCATGCAAAAGAGCATTTAGGTGTCCACACCATTGGACATGACACATGAAGAAACCTATTTTTCGCTCATGTTAATTTTTTTATAATTTTTTGGGATGTGCAACGCACAACATCGCCCACCCCTTTAAACCTAGCCTTGCATTTTAAACAATGCAAATCTTATACCATCCTTGACTTTCTACCGTGGCTTAATTTTAATTTCGAGGACGAAAGTTTTATAAGTTTGAAAGAATATAAGACCCCTAATCCTAAAAACTGTACTAATCTTTTTTTATTAATTATTAATTTAATTATAATAATTAGTGGCTAATTAGAATAAATAGATTTTTATTAATTTTTATTTTAGGTATTGGTGAACTTAGAAGATTTATGGGGCCATTAGGAATTTTTTTTAAATTTATTTCATGTAGGAGACCCCTTGAGCAGTTGCTAGCTTAATGTTGTGCATTAATATAATTTTAGATTTTTCTGTGAGTATATATATATATATATATATATTTAAAAGAAAATATAAAAGAGTTAGAAAAGAAAAGAAAAGAAAAAGGAAAAAAACCATTAAACTACTATTCCCTATTGAATCCTAACTATCCAAGCCACTACCCACCAACCTAGACCTACCCGCCCGTGCATGTGACCACCACAACCACTTTCCTAGCAAAACCCACTGGGTTGCTGCTCACAGCAGCCATAAACCCATACCCTATTGCAAAATAGCAGGCTTCCCCCCCGCGGGTTATTAACCGGACCCCTTTCCATCTCTCTCGTAAATATATATATATATATATATATCATCATTATTTTATCCCAAACCCTAACCTAGATCATCCAAACTCTTCCTCTTTCCATCTAGACTTAAGGAGCGCCACCACCGCAGCCGGAGAACCCCGCCAGGCTGTCGAAACCAATCCCGATGACCGCGACCCCGCGCACCCCACGCACTGCAGAATTCAGCAGTGAGGTACCTGTGTTCCAGAGTTGTTTTCCATCGCCTCGCTCGGCCAAACGCTACCCCATCTTCACCAATACGCTCACCTCTTAACCCTCTTTATTATCTGTGTAATAGTAGACCTCGAACAATGCATAACCATAGGCGAAAATAACGCCAAATTTGGCAGAAAAAGACCAATTTCTGGGATCGCAGAAAACTACGGTGATCACCCATGTTCCTGGATTCGTATCTCCTACCACAAAGATCTGAATTCGATGATTCTTTTCGGTATACGGAGACCACTTGACCTAGTTTAATTTTTGTTAAATAACTGTAGATTATTAACTGCTGTAGGTAGAATTAAATGATTTAGGCAACCCCGCGAACACACTTTTCCAGATTTCTAAAGGTTGTAAAATGGAGCACGCCCCGCCAAACAGGACCGCCCCACCATCTATTAATTCTACCAAACAATGTGCGCATCATAACCAAACATGTGAGAGTTCGTAGAAACTGATTCGGACGCGTGTACGCACCAAAATTAGTCTGTATCCGTGGACAAATCTCGTATCGTAACTTTTGTGAAAGTTGCGCGTATTTTGTGCATGCTCGTCTGATTGCGACAAAACTTGCGCCACTGGACTCATGGTAACGTGCTAGTCCTGTGACCCAATTTTTACATAAATCTGAGATAGTTGACCAAGTCTTCAATTGGTGGGCCCCACGGTTGACTATTTGGGCAAAATTGTGTTCGACCCATCGGAATCCACATTTGGACATACCGTTGGGTTCGTATTGACATTTAAAGTTTGTTTGACCTATAATTTATCCCATTTAGAGACTTTTATACTTGGTATATTTTTTTGGTGCAAAGGGCCACACGTGGACACCACTTTTACCCAAAATTACCGTTTTGCCCCTGTGTCCAAATTGGACGAAAGAAAATTGCTTTCTAGCTATTTTACTTATTCTGGGAACATTGGAGATATTTATTTTAGCATTCGGAGATGTTCATTCTAAGGCCGCAGCTTCTACTCCGGCGTGCGTGACATCTGGATATTATATTTTTCAGCTTTCTTGCCAGGTAAGATACCTTACCAAATTGCTTACAGTATTTTGCATGCTTAGTATATTTCTGTATATTTATTGCATTTCTGTATATTTATTGCATGTGTAGTTTCTTTCAGTCATTACTCTATATTATATATGTTGACACACACTTGACACTTAGTATCATAGAGGACAATCAGTATGCGTATGGGCTTTAACTACTCTGGTAACACCGTAGTAACTAGCACGCACTATGGTGGTCATGTCCGATGGTCGCTACCCCCCGGTATATCGATTGATAGAGTCATGAGGGTCGCTACCCCCGCGGTATGTCAGCTGATGATGTCCTCGGACGTGTGTGTGAGTTGTGAGATTAGATCGAGTAGCCTACCCTTGCCCATACGTCAAAAAGTTGTTCTCATTTGTATTCATATAGATTTTCTTGTACAGCGTACTTATATATTTTTAAACATTATGCATGTTCACTGTATATAATTGGCTTGCTTCTATGTATCTTATTACGTCCTTCTAAAGACCTAGTCCTTTTTCAGGTGTATCTGTTCTTGAGTATTTGCGGAAGCACAAATTTGGATGGTTATATATGTTCCAAGGATGTCTTCTCTTCGAGCCCGTGGTCGTTAGCTGGTATTCTTATATTGTGTTTATTGTATTGTACCTTTAAATTCGAGTTGGTAGTGGATTTATTTCCATCCAACTATCATCCTTAGATACTTATATTGAGATCTAGTTTCATAGACACTGGTTATTTATTTATATTGATTTTTATGGATGAGATTTAGATTGTACCCTATGACTTGTGATAAATTTTTACCACTTGTGGATTGATATTCATATTACAGCGTACGTATGGGTTATGGTTTCCATATATTAGAGTTGCCATATCCATGCGGCTGACATTCTTACGTGTCCTAGTCCGACGTATTTTGGGACTGGGGCGTGACATTATTGATGGTAGATTGGCTTAGTGAATACAATACAGTATTAGATTGTCGTACAAGTTATGCTATTTTTAAGCAGCCAGGCCAGCCAGAGTTTGAGTTTATGAGAAAAACTACAGAGAAGGGAGTAGGCCAGTATAATGGAGCTTGCGTAGCAATGGAAGTTGTGCCACCACCGATCATTGAGGAGTTTGCAGATGTCTTTCCAGACGAGTTGCCCGGTCTGCCACCGGACAGAGAAGTCGAGTTCACTATTAATTTGGTGCCGGGAGTAGCGTCTATATCTTTTAATGTATTGGCTAGCAAATAAGGAGCTAGATGAGTTGAAGACACAGTTGTAAGAGTTGCAGGATAAGGAATTAATTCGGCCAAGTGTATCGTCATGGGGAGCCCCAGTTTTGTTTGTGCCAAAGAAAGATGGAACAGTTCACATATAAATTAACTACAGAGCCCTTAATGCAATGACCATCAAGAATAAGTACCCTGTGTCACTGATTGATGACTTGTTTGACCAAATTACATGAGTGCGGATATTTTCTAAGATTGATCTGATATCAGTATACCACCAGGTAAAGGTGCGGTACGAGGATATCCAGAAGACATCTTTCAGGACTCGATATGGTCATTATGCCTTTTGGCCTGACAAATACTCCGATTATGTTTATGAATTTAATGAACCAAGTATTCCATCAGTACTTGGACAAGTTTGTGGTCGTATTCATCGACAATATTTTGGTGTACTTAAAGAGCCATGAGGCGCACGAGGAATATTTGATAGAAACGTTGAGACATTATAAGTTATATGCTAAGTTAAGCAAGTGCAATTTTCTCCTAGATCATGTCTCTTTTCTTCGGCATGTTATCTAGAGAGAAGGCATATCAGTAGATCCAACTAAGATATCAGTAGTAGATATGTGGCTGACCCCAACCAATATCTCAAAGGTATGAAGTTTTTGTGGACTTGTCGGATATTATTGAAGGTTCGTAGAGAATTTTTTGAGGATCACAGAGCTTATAAGAAGGTTGACCCACAAATATCAGGAGTTTATTTGGATGGAGGAGTGTCAGATGGCGTTTGATGAGATAAAAAAGTGCCTGACTGCAGCGTCGATCTTGACCATACCTACCAGACTAGGAGGATTTATTATTCATAGCAATGCTTCCAAAAAGGGATTAGGGTGTGACTTTATGCAGCACAAAAAGGTGGTAGCATATGGCTCTCTACAGTTGAGGACCTATGAGAAGAACTACCCCACACATGATTTAGAGCTTGCAGTAGTGATATTTGCTTTGAAGCTTTGGAGGCACTATTTGTCATGCCCCAGTCCCAAAATATCGAGGGACTAGACACGTGGCAATGGCCAGCAGCACACACCGATAGGCAAACCCAATTTAATGGACCCATCAGGATGTACTTAAGCTGTAATACATCAATAACGGTCAAAATATACTAATCTCATCTACAGAAATGAATACATCAATATCTGAATCATAGTTCAATATCAAATCTAAATAAAAATAACTCGGGGAACAACCCGATAATGAGTCTGGTACAATAGTCAAGAAATAACAACATCATATACTGAGTATGGATAAGATATATACTCAGAAGAAAATCCTCGATGATCACCTTATCTTATGGATCTGGGACTGCTCCAGTGCCTGCTCCTGATCCTGCTCCTGCTAATGCTCTTATCCCGTATACCTTGGGGTAGATCTCGTCTGCTAATCCTGGGGACATAATCTGGATCCAGGTCCTTAGGGGACATAGCAAGGTACAAGAATAACTCAAGCTATAAATAATACAGTGCAGCAATAAATGAATCAATAGGGTAAACTATATAACCAGCTAAGTGATATGCAAGATGAGAGCATCACTAGAACTAAGGTTGAGACCACTACAAGCTCAGTGTCGGGGAGCCGGTAGCAGAGATATCATGCAGTTGTCTAGCTCAAAGAGCGACTACGATGTCGTCATAATATAATCAACCTATAGCCTGTGTGTCTCTTCCCACCCAATGTAATCACATATCTCATGTCCACGACGTCTCATGTCCATGGCACACAAGATCAAGTCTAATGCAGCAAGTCATAATGAGATCTTAAGCATGCAATATCTATGTCATGAATCATGTAACCTATACAGAATCACCATGAATATCTCAGGAATATTTTGTCTCATAAATAGTATCAGGTGTCCTGAGGTATAACGTACTTGATAATGCAAGCACAAGAATGTAAAAGGTTTCGATATCCATCACTAGGTGATGTTACACAACTCCGCATACGGTGTTGGCACCCAAATATTAATCGGATGCTAAGCAATGTCACACGGTCCTGGGCTGACTATGTATATCACAGAAGTATATATATATATATGAATAAATTAAGAACAATGTCAGATAACTACTGCAAGTTTGGCAAGGTACACTTGCCTGGTGTTTGGTTTCCAACTACTGCTCTGGTATTCGTGAAATCGTCAGGAATGTCTTCGGATACTGAAACAAACATTACCATCATGCTCAAAAGATATCAAATTGCTAGAATTGCCTGTCCATAAGTCCAATTTGGACACAGAGACAAAAGTGACAGTTTCTGGTCAAAGCGGGGTCCACATGTGGCCCGCTTCACACCGAAAAATATGTCAGGGAAAATGTTCTCCAAAATCATCAAACTTAGTGTCAATAAGTCCAGAATGATGATACAAACCCAACGAAATTTCCAGAATTGGATTCTGATGAGCCGGTCACAAAATCGCCCGTCAAGTGGAGCTGTGGGCCCCACGATACACGATTTTGTCAACGTTCTCAGAATTAAACCAAACTTGGGTCACAGGACCAGCGTATTGCTACGAGTCCGATGATACAAGTTTTGATTTGATACAACGTGTGTACACGAAGTTACAACGATTTCCAGAATGGGGCCGATATGGGGCGTTGTCGACGGATACGTGTTTATTTCGGTGTGCACGCACATCCAAATCAACTTTCGTAAAATCCCATACGTCCGTGTTAACGGTGCGTATATTTTGTTGAAGTCCACACGCGACCAAGTCATCCCGTTTGGCGGGGCGTACTTAGTTCAGGAGACAAACAGGGCATTATTTTTCCTGATGTTGGGTCACAGTTTGCGATCGCCACAGGATACGACACACCGAGCGGGTTACACGGGTATCGAGAGGGTCATGCAGGGTTTGTGTCATAATAGACAGAAC